>CM044396.1:20915000-21232500 GCA_024322285.1 Musa beccarii
AGTTAGCATATATGTTTAAAGTGATTATATATAATTGCTAGCTCATGCAAACAAAAAGTTGATAGCATGCAAAGGTGAAACTTAGTTACAAAAGAGAAGAATTGAAAGGAAGCTAACTTGCGTGTCGCAAAGTATGTTAGCTTGCTTATCATTATTGATTGCTTGCTTTTCATCTTTTTCTCTCATATCATGATTTTTGACTCCCTTGAATTAATGACTTAATATGCTGAAGATTCATGTTGTAAATTTATTATTTTGTCATGATCAAAGCATTGACTATTTGTACTCTACTTTTTTGACAAAACAAAGGGGGAGAAGATTTATTACTAGCTTATATATCACAAAAAAAAATTTTACTAGATAGAATATGCAAAGGAAGCAAAGAAAGTACAACTTGCACATCTCAAAAAGCAAGTGAAAAAATTGCCATCATTGCCCATCCTTAAAAACTTACTATGATTGAATGGTATAATTGGATATTGTATTGCAAAGCTATGCTTGAGTTATGATGTGATTGATCGCTAGTATGATTGTAATATTTGCATATCCTTGAAAACTAGCTATGATGTTACTTCTCCTTTTTGTTGATGACATAGGGGGAGAAGTAGATTGATGACTTCATGCATTGAATTAAATATTTTATATATTTGCATGATGGTTTTGTTGTTTTCTCTTAACATTGTAATGAATGTTGCTTGGATTTAGGATAATCTAAGGTTTCCATCAATAGCATATTGATAGGGGGAGTTTGGTTAAACTTTGGGGAGTTATGGTTAACTCTGTTAATCATCAATTAGTTGTCATCATCAAAATCCGAGATTCAACAATCTCCCCCTTTTTTATGATGATAATCAATTGATGATGGAGTTACTCTTAACTCCCCCTATCTATATGCCATATCATTTGAAGGTAAAAGCACTTGAATTCAATCTTTTGAATTCAAGCCAAATCCGATAGATCTCATTTAATATAAAGCTTAATAAACAAGCTTAGGCATAAATATGAAAAATAATATATTTTAAATAATGTCAAGGTATTTACACCTATAATAACCAGAAATATTAATTCAAGCATAATAAGGATCAAGTTATATCCAAAAGAGTGTTTCAATATCAAGACATGATATCAAATAAAAAAGTAGCTTATCTCAAGAATAAGAATTCTTAAGCATTTGTGATACGATATAATTGATTCATATTTCACTTTAAGCATTTTATTCCAACATAGCAACAATTACTCCATCATAGCAAATTACATTTTTCTCCCCCTTTGTCATCAACAAAAATAATGAAGGTGGAGAAACCATTCATTGTCATCAAGTGAGCCATGGAGAGAGCATAAAGAGAGTATGAAACTATTCGAGGAAGGTATCAAGTCATAAAATAATATGAAAGTGTCATCCAAAAATTACGATCGAACCGAAAAAAAGTTCATTCAAAAGCTGAGTAGATGAAATGAAAGTAACATCACACAACATCATCCATAGTAGTCATAAGCATAACAGGACAAGTGTTTAAAAAAAAACAATAGCTACTCCAGAGGAGGAACGCCAAAATGCCAATACAAGTGATCTATTTTGTAGTTCATTTGTTGCACTTTCTTCAAAATTTTAGCTTGTTGTGATGTGATTTGATTTAAGGCAAGCATGATCGGATCTTCAGTAGATGGAGTAGGAGCTGGCTCAGATGGTGCTGGATCAACGGGACTAGGTGGAGGAGATTCATTTCCCCTAAAAATTGGTGTTTCAGGTCGCTCTACCGGTGGGGGAACTATATCAACCCTTCTAGGTTACCTAATCCATATGCCATCTCTAAATATGCATCTAAGTCACTTCAGAAGACTTCTATTAATTATGTTATATCTATCAACATGCATTATTTCCTCGTTGGGTGAAACACAAATGTTATGGGCAAAAATAAATCTAGTGATCAACCCGCCATATGACAACATTGAGTCTCTAGAGAAAATTTCTATCATGTGTTGTCTAATCAAATAACCAAAGCAGTTATTTTGTCTAGTCATAATCCAATACATCGTACTTAGTTCTAACATACTCATTTTATCAGGGTGAAACTGCTTCAGTAGTAGAATGCTTATCATGATGTGATGAAGTAATTTCAAATTAAAAGGTAATAAGTACTCATAGCTTTTAGGAATGATGCCTAGGTTAGGATTAGCAAAAATCATTTCTAAGGCTTCAGAGTGGGTTGCTCCGATTGCATCCATATCCCATTGCCCTCTAAAATAACATCCTCTATTCTTTTCTTCAATTCCAAGTAGCTCACATATGGTACGATCAGAAATCTGAATTGTGGTTCCTAACACATAGGTAGTCAAAACATCGTCTTCAATAATCATGTTAGCATAAAATAGCTTAACCAACCTAAGGTAGATTGGTTCATTAATTTGCAAGATAGGTAGAGCATTTAGATTAGCAAACCATCTAATAGGTTTTACATTTCCTAGTTCATCTAGATCAACATGTTTACCCTTATGTATGATTTTACAATCAAAATTTAGGTATCTTAAGGCTACCTCATTAGATCTAAAAAGGGTTGGGTCAAATTAATCTCCTTCCAACCTTTTCCCTTTGCCTCTTATTGATTTCTTAGGAGCCATATCTATTCATGATGAAGAAACAAAAAGAAATAATAAGGAAAAGATAAGCAAATGTGATGACTGTTGCTTGGATGAGGTTGTGATGAATGTTGCTTGGATTTAGGATAATCCAAGGTTTCCATCAATGGCATATTAATAGGGGGAGTTTGGTTAAACTCTGGGGAGTTATGGTTAACTCTGTTAGTCATCAATTAGTTGTCATCATCAAAAAGGGGGAGATTGTTGAATCTCGAATTTTGATGATGAAACTAATTGATTGTGGTTTATTGTTTAATTACATTTTGAGTTACGCAGGTCTACTATCGATCAGGATTAGACAATTGACGCTGGAGGAATTGACGTTGCACTGGGTGATCACATCTGGATATTGGATGTCAAGCCGGAGGTTCAGTCGACAATCAGTGAAAGGCTTCGTACGTCGGGCATCGGGCCTAGAAGAGCGTGTTGCGCCAAGGATATCGAGGTTGCGGAGGTTAACCGTCGATTGGGCAACGGACTGCAAAAGAGGATGATGTGCCGAAGGATCGGACGAAGCGCCGACCAATGACGTGCCGGGCAATTGAATGTCAATTCGCATTGTAATAACTATCTAGATCGAAGTAGAATGTTTGTTTGTGTGTGTGCAGGATTAACTACGATAGCGATGAAGATGTAAAGTGAAACAAAGTGCTAGAAGATAAGTGTGATGGATCGTTGGGAGTTTGAGAGTTCAACAGAAGTCCGAAGATTCGTTGGGAGTGTTGCCGGAATCGGCCAAGAACAAGTAGGGAGCTTGCTGAAGGGTTTTCGGAAGTTCGCCGAAAGGTTTGTCGGAAGTTCGCAGAGCTTGCTAAGAAAGATCGGAGCTTACCAATGAAGCTCTTTGGAACTCGCCAAGATCATCATGAAGTCCGGGAGCTTAACGGGAGTTTGCATAATGGTTTCCGAGGGTTCGTCGGAAGACCGTCGGATGTTCGCCGAAAGCTCACCGAAAGAAGTCTTATCTTATAGACTTTGAAATAGCTTAAAAAATATCTTTAAAATTTGTAGTTAGCATTTAATTTAGTTTAGGATTAAGTTTTAATCCTATAAACCAAATTTGGACCAATTCGGACTTCATTTGGACCGGTTTCGGTTGAGTTTTCGTAGAAACCATTTGTCTTGAAAATGACACAGGCGGCAAGATCGCCTTGATGGCGAACCTGGGTGGTAGTACCACCCCAAGCTGGCGGTAGTATTACCCAGCACTCGTGGGCACCAGCGGTAGCACCGCTGAATGGGCGGTAGCACCGCCCAGTACTGCCAGCACTAGGAAATTCAAAATGGTTCAAATTTTGGCTCCAAGTTTGGGCTCTAAATTTGAATCACTTTGAGGCCTATAAATATCCCTCTCATTCATGCATGAAAGGAAGTCTAGAACTGAAAAAAAGAAGGGGAAAACTCTCTTGAAAGTGTGTCAAATCTTCCCTCTAAGTCTTAAGAGTGTTCTAGTCCAAGAGAGGGGTAAGAGTACCTGTAAGGGTTATCTCCTAAGCCCATCAGAAGGAGAGGTACTGTGAGGGAGTTCATCCTCGCTCGTTAGAAGGAGGATAGCTAGTGGAAAGCCGGTGGTCTCAAGCAAGAGGAATCGGGAGTGGACGTAGGTCGGATGACCGAACCACTATAAAAATCTGGTTTGCATTTACGTTCTTGCTATTTACTTTGCTGCAAACCCTTTCCACTTAATTTGATACTCTACTTCTCATCTCTACAAACATCTTTAAGTTAGAGCTTTTCTTATATGATTCCACCGATACGGCTTTCATAATATGAAATGAAGTTTTTGCCGTACAAAGTTTTCGAAACTTATTCAAATCGCTGAAAATTTATCATTCCTTACCACTGCACTAATTCACCCCCCCCCCTCTTAGTGCCACTCAATCCCTAACAAGGCTGGCAGTGGCATCGCCCAGTATCGCCAGAATCAGGAAAATCGAGGCAATTCAAATTTGGGCTCCAAATTTGAATCCTCTTGAGGCTATAAATACCTCTCACATTCTTGGATGAAAGGGTATCTAGAACTGAGAAAAAGAAGGGGGAAACTCTCTTGAATGTGTGTTAAATCTTTCCTCTAAGTTTTAAGAGTATTCTAGACCAAGAGAGGGGTGAAAGGCATTGTAAGGGTTATCTCCTATGCCCGTCAAAAGGAGAGGTGCTGTAAGGGAGTTCATCCTCACCCGTTGGAAGGAGGATAGCTAGTGGAGAAGCTGGTGGCCTCAAGTGAAGAGGAATCAGGAGTGGACGTAGGTCACATGACCGAACCACTATAAATCGATTTGCATTTACTTTCTCATAACTTACTTTGCTGTAAACCATCTTCATTTACTGCCTTACTTACTCAACTTCCTCTTCATCTTCTTACGTATGCTTTAAAGTTAAAATATAATCGAATCGATTTCAAACGAAATGTTGCTTTCATCATACAAAGTTTTCGAACTTGTTTAAATCACTAAAAATCTATCGTTCTTTACCGCTGCACTAATTCACCCCCCCCCTCTTAGTACCGCTCGATCCCTAATAGATGGATCAGGTAGTACACCGAAGGAGAGAACGATATGTCGAAGGTTCAGACGAAGCATCGAATAAACCAATGATATGCTGGATAACATAGGATTCTTGTTTTGTAGTCGGTTGTCTTGATCATCATAGTTTAGATCTTAATTGAGTTAGTTTTAGGTGTAACCATGCTTATTCAATTATGGATCTATTGGGCCTGAATTAGGGCTAATTTGGGTTTATTGGGAGGCCTATTTAGTGACCTGTAAGGTTAGGTAGCGGCACCGCTAGACCAAGTGGTGGAACCACCTATGAGCTAAAACATACGAAGTATATATTTTTCAAAGGATCCGATGGTGGTACCACTAGTGTCAGGCAGTAGTACCACCCAAACTGGTAATGGCACTGCCTCAATTAGCATTGGTACCACGAGTGCACAGGGTGGTAGGCAGTGGTACTGCTAGTACCCCAAAAACCTAAAGATTTAAATTTTGGGCTTCTTTTCTAAAGTCATTTGGGTCTATTAATACCCCACTCATTCTTCTTTAGGACAACGAGAAAAGAGTAGAAAGGGAAAATAATTCTTGAAGAAAAAAGTATTATAATCTCTCTTAAATTGTTGAGTCTATTCCTCCTAGAATTTTAAAGTCTTCTAAGGGAGGAGTGAGGCTTTTTGTAAAAGAGGGGTGTAAAGATTCTCTCCTAAGCCTGTGAAAAAGAAAGAGTTGTAATAAGGGTAGTTGATCTTCATCCGTTAGAAAGAAGATTGGTAGTGGAAGCCGGTGGCCTTAAGTGGAGGAATCGAGGGTAGATGTAAGTCACAATGATTGAACCACTATAAATCTGGTGTACTCTTTTCTTTTGTGCTTTTTATTATTATTGCTTATTGATTTAGTTGTTCACTACTTTTACTCATATTCTAAGTTTAACGTATTTTTGATATGTGTTTGATCGAATGAATTTTTTGAAATAATTCAACTTTTTGAAAGTACTAATTCACCCCCCACCCACATCGGACCACACCCCCCCCCCTCTCTTCCCTCTTAGTGTCATTTACAATTCTAACAGTTGGTATCAGAGCCAAGTTCTCTAAATTGTTTAACACCTAAGAGAGATTAAATGGTATTTGTTGAATCTCGGATTTTGATGATGAAACTAATTGAGTGTGATTTGTGGTCTAACTGCGTGTTGAGTTACGCAGGTCTACTATCGATCAGGATTAAACAGTTGACACTGGAGGAATTGACGTTGCACCGGAGGTGATCACATCAGGATATTGGATATCGAGCCGGAGGTTCGGTCGACTATCGGCAGGAGGCTTCGTACGTTGGGCATCAGGCCAAGAAGAGCGTGTTGCACCAAGGATATCGGGATTGCGGAGGTCAATCACCGATTGGGCAATGGATCGCAAGAGAGGACGATGTGCCGAAGGATCAGACGAAGCGTCGACCAATGACGTGCCGGGCAATTGAATGTCAATTCATGTTGTAATAACTGTCTAGATCGAAGTAGAGTATTTGTTGTTTGTGTGCAGGAGTAACTACGATAAGGATGAAGACGTAAAGCGAAACAAAGGGTCGAAGTCAAGTGCGATGGATCATTAGGAGTTCGAGTGTTCGATGGAAGTCTGAAGATTCGTTAGGAGTGCTGTCAGAACTGGCCGAGAACGAGTAAGGAGCTTGCCGAAGGGTTTTCGGAAGTTCGCCGGGAGGTTCATCGGAAGTTCGCAGAGCTTACCAAGAAAGATCGGAGCTTGCCAAAGAAGCTCGGGGGAACTCGCCAAAATCATCATGGAGTCCGAGAGCTTCCCGGGAGTTCGCAGGATGGTTTCCGAGGGATCGTCGGAAGACCGCCGGAAGTTCGCCGGAAGCTCGACGGAAGAAGACTTGACTTGCGGACTTTGTAACAGCTTAGGAATGTCTTTAAGTTCATAGTTTGCACATGAGTAGTGCAAGGATTTAGAAAAAATCCTAACTAAATTCAATGGGGGCCAACCGGGCCTCTACTGGGCCGAGTTGGGCCTTAAACAGGGCCCATTCAGCCTTGGTTGAATGGGCGAGCGATGAACCGCCCAACTGAAGCGTGTAGCACCGCCCTCATCGTAGTAGGCGGTAGCTGCCATCATGCAGCGCCTTGCCGATTCTATAGCAAGTGGTAGCACCGCCTGGCTGAGGCGATAGCATCGCCTGGCTGAGGCGGTATCACCGCCTAGGTGTGTCAGTTTGCCAGGACTGACAGCACCGAAAAACTCAAAAGATTCAAATTTTTTGCTCCAAGTTTGGGCTCCAAATTTGAATCACTTTGAGGCTTATAAATACCCCTTTTTTCTCAGTTGAAAGTAGAACCCTTTTGAGAAGTTAGAATCTTAGTTTTAAGTCTTGAAAAGTCTTATTCTTGCTAAGTGTTCACCTCATTCTTCTTGTGAAATCTTGTAAGAGTGTGAACCACTTGTAAAGGGTTGTAAGAGGGGTATTTGATCCTTCCCCTTCAAAGGATTTGGTAGTGGAAGAAGGGAGCCTCATCGGAGAAGGCTTCGGAAGTAGATGTAGGTCACTTTGACCGAACCACTATACATCGCTGCGTCTTGATTGTGTGTGTTTAAATTTTTATTTTATCTCTTTACTTTGCTACAAGCCTTTACTTTACTTACTCCACTTCCTTTTCATCTTCGTACACATGCTTTAAAGTTAAAACGTAATCTTTCCGGGTTCAAACGAAACGTTGCTTTCATCGTACGAAGTTTCCGAAGCTTGTTTTAAATCGCTGAAAAATCTATCGTTTTATCCGCTACACTAATTCACTCCCCCCCCCTTAGTGCCGCTCGATCCCTAACAGTATTATTTGGCAATTAAGAGGGTCACTCTATCACTCGTCCTCCTATATACAATGGGACAGATTACATGTATTGGAAAATACGAATGCATAACTTTTTCATTTCTATGGATTTTAATTTATGGAATATCATTGAATGTGGTTTTCAAAAATCCTCTAAACCAATGAATGAATAGAATAATTTTGAGAAGAAAATGTTTTCATTAAATTCTAAAGCTATAAATGCTTTGTTTTGTGCATTAG
Organism: Musa beccarii; assembly: GCA_024322285.1. NCBI lineage: Eukaryota > Viridiplantae > Streptophyta > Magnoliopsida > Zingiberales > Musaceae > Musa > Musa beccarii. The sequence goes on from CM044396.1 coordinate 20,923,209, forward strand.
ATAAAAATAAGTTTAATCATATTTTAACTTGTGAAATTGCATATAATATTTGGCATACACTTAAAGTTACACATGAAGGCACAAGTAGAGTTAAAAAATCTAAGATTAATCTCTTGCTACATAGTTTTGAATTATTTTGAATGAAGCCAAGCGAAACCATTAGTGATATATACAACTATTTTATGGATGTTGTTAATGGTTTGAAAGCTCTTAATAAATCTTTTACTAATTTTAAACTTATTAATAAAATTCTAAGATTCCTTCCAAAAAGTTAAGATCCAAAAGTAACTATAATTCGAGAAGCAAAGGTCTTGAACTATTTTCCTCTTGAAGAACTAATAGGGTCATTAATGACCTATGAGATGACTTGTATGATATATGATGAACATGAGAACACCCTTCCAAAGAACAGAACGGATATTGTACTAAGAGCCAAAGAAGACCACTCGAGTGAAAGCTCAAGTGATGATGATGACATAGAACTTTTCACAAGAAAATTTAAAAAGTTCATAAAACAAGAATCAAAGAATAAAATTGAACTTTAAAATGATACAATAAGTTGCTACGAATGCAAAAGGTTAGGACACCTTAAAAATGGGTGTCTACAACTAAAGAAGATGCTGAAAAAAAAAGAAGAAAGCACTCAAGGCAACTTGGAACGAATCGAGTGCATCATAAGACAAAGAGCATGTTGGGATCAAGAGCGACACTAAGAAAGGGGGTGAATTAGTTTAGCGAATAAAGAACGATAAATTTTGGTGATTTAAATTAAGCTTTAAAAACTTCGTATAATAAAACTGATTTTGATTAAAGTGTATCGAAAGCATGTTTAGCTTGAAAGCATTAAGAGAAGAAAGATGGTAGTGAACTAGTAAAGGAAATAGGTTTACAGAAAGATAAAAAGCAATAAGGTAAATGCAAACTGATTTTTATAGTGGTTCGGTCATACGACCTATGTCTACTCCCAATTCCTCTTCTCTTGAGGCCACCAACTCTTCTACTAGCTATCCTGCTTCTAACGGGCGAGGACCAACTCCCTTACAGCACTCTCTTTTTGACGAGCTTAGGAGGAAACCCTTACAAGTACTCACTCCTCTTTAGGCTGAAAACTAATGAGAGTTAAAGGAGGGATTTCTAAAGAGAATTCTACAGTGTTTTCTCTCTTTTAAGTTCAGTGTGCTTGTGTGTTCAACCTTGGGATGGGAGGGGTTTTTATAGGCTCCAATTTGATTCAAACTTGGAGCAAAAAACCATCCCATCCTGAGTCTATTGAGTTTTGGTGATACCACCGCTTGTCATTGGCAGTACCATCACTTGTCACTTATGGTACCATCGCCAGTCTGACTCTGACACTGAGTGGTACCACCGCTCAAACTGGCGGTACCATCGTCTAACACACCGACGATCGGTGTATGAAGGCGTACCACCGCCTTGACCGGCCGATACCTGCTTGCCGGGCACTCTGCCCTAGGGCAGTACCATCACCCTAGATTACTTGGAAAGCTGGACCTAGGCGATGCCACCACCCCAGTTTGGCGGTGCCACCGCCAGACAACGTCCAGCACTCTTGGTTGGGCCTTAAAACTGATCCAAATCGATCCAATACAAGGCCCAATTGGCCCCTAACATGGTTAAAGGATTAACACCTAATCCTAATCCTAATTATATGCTAACTATGAAATTAAAGATATTCCTAAGCTATTACAAAGTCCGTAAGTCAAGACTTCTTTCTCTAGCGAGCTTCCAGCAAACTTCTAGCGGTTTTCCGATAAACCCTCGGATACCATTATGCAGACTCCCGACAAGCTCCTAGACTTCATGATGATCTTGGCAAGTTCCGATAAGCTTCTTCAACAAGCTCTGATCTTTCTCGGTGAACTTCGTTGAATCTTCAAACTTCTGTCGAACTCTCGAACTCCTAACGATCCATTGCACTTGACTCCGGCACTTTGTTTCGCTTTATGTCTTCATCGTTATCATAGTTAATCCTGCACACAAGTCAAAACTCTATTTTGATCTAGATAGTTATTACAACGTGAATTGATATTCTGTTGCCCGACATATCATTAGCCTATCAGCACTTCGTCTGCTTTTTCGACGCACTGTCCTCTCTTGTAGCTTGTTGCCCAATCGGTGGTTGACCTCCGTAACCCCGATATCCTTGGCGCAACACCACTCTTCTTGGCCTGATGCCCGACATCCGAAGCCTTCTACCGATTGTCGACCGGATCTCTGACATGATATCTAATATCCTAACGTGTTCCTCCGGCGAAACGTCAATTCCTCCTGCATCAACTGTCTAATCCTGATCGAGTAGACCTGCATCACTCAAGACGCAGTTAGATAATAAAACACTATCAATTAGTTTCATCATCAAAATCTGAGACCCAACAAAGTAAACCAATGAAGATGAAATGACAAACTACACTTTAATGGCTTACAATGATGAGGTATGTGACTCAACTAAAACCCCTTTACTTTACAATGAATTACTTGATGCATTTCATGATTTGTTTGATGAATTTAAATTAGTTGGTAAAAAATATAAATTATTAAAAAGGATGATGCTTCTCTCTCTAGTAAATTTAAAAAATTAAAAAATAAGCATGACAATTGCATGTTCACTCCTTGCATTAAATATGAAGAGTTAAATTCATACAAAAAGAACATTTAATTTTTATAATAAATATTAGAAAATTTTAAAATTGGTAGCAAATTATTAAATATGATTATTGCTAACAAAAGTTATGTACTTACAAAGGAAGGAATCGACTTTATGAGTAACATTTAATAAAAGCCAACTATACTTATTAAAGGTCCAACATTACATATTCCCCCTACGGTTAAATGTAATTTTTATAGTAGATATAGTCATTATGCTTATAAATATTCGTTTAAAAAATATAGCTCTCATAATTTATACTTTACTAGCTCGGAAATGGATGCTCCATCAACCAAGCTTGAGTGAGATATTTATAGGTCCTAAAAGGCTTAAAAAATAGAGCCAAAAATTTAAATCCTTAAAATTTCATGATATGAGCGGTGTTACCAACGACATTGGATAATATTACTATTTTAATTTTTAATATAAGACATAATTCTAAATCCTAGCAATATAAACATCATTATTTTTTAATTTTATATTATGCTACTATTGTCATAAGCAACACCACCAAAAAAAGGCTAATAAAGCACAAATATTATTCGTAAATTAACTTAGGTGGTACTATCGCTTGGGCTTAGTACCACCACCCAATCCTTGTTTAGGCTACTGATTTAGCCTTCTAACGAGTCCAATTCGATTGAACTTCAAGTCTAATAATTTTCTTGACAAGTGAGCTTTATATTGACCCAATACTAGCTTAAATTAATTTAAAAGAATATTAATTAAAATCATGATAAATCAACCACATATTTGGCATGTTATATACTCTCTCGATATGTCGTTTGATATTTCGGCACTTCATCCAAACATCTAGCATATCGTCTTTTCCATCAGCATATCGTTCATTCTATCGATATACCAATTTTCTTATGATATCTAATCTTTCGATACAATATCCAATCCTTTCGGTATAATGCTCGAACCTTTAGCATGAAGTTCGATTTTTGACATGTCGACCAATCTTTCAACTCAATATCTAATTTTTGATATACTAGTTTTCTCCTACTTAATAGTTGGCCCTTTAATGGTTCGATTCTATAATCCTAAATGGACAAAAATATAATTTTTTTAAAGAAATTTAAATAATAATTTTAATTTTTTGGATAAATTCAAATTTTAAAGGGTCAAAATCAATAAAGAAACTATTTTAAAATTTTAAAAATAAAATAATGATCTTCAAATTAATTTTTATTTTTAAATTTTTAAATATTTTAAATTTTATATATATTTTAAAAATATATCAATATAATTATATTATTCTTTATTTTAATTCAATAAAATTATTTTAAATTTTATTTGTTTTATATTTTATTATTTAATATTTTATTTTTAATATATAAATTGATATATTTTAGTAGATTACTTAATATAATTTATTTTAAATCATTTTAAATTTTAGATTGATTGAACTGATTCAATTGCCTGAGTTGGTCCATTAAAAAGGGAAAAGATAAAAAAGTTGTGAAGGTTATTGTTATCATTTTGAAAAGTTGGCATTCTGTATGTGAAATTTTAATAATAGAGGTGTTCTATGAAAAAATTTTAAAAATAAAAATTTTATTTGAGAATTTGTCTAAGTTTTGAATCATATTATATGCACTGTTAAATTAATCTTTTATGTGTTAAATATAAAACCATTAGAAGTTTATAGAATTAGTTTTGGATCCTTAAAACGTTTTGCAAAATGGCATCTCAAACCTTCAACCTATAAGGTAATTGAATTAGCTACATTATTAGCATACCATTTTTTTTATAAAATTCTTAGTATAGGATTTGAAACCCTCAATCTATAGTAAGTAAATCAAATAGACCATCACAAATTTAGGTATAATTTAAATATGAAGTACTTTCAAACTTTCAACTAAAGATAAATGAGTTAGGTACATTATCACCACATAAATATTTTAGTTGTAATTTTCATTGGATGACACTTTTTAATATATATATATATATATATATATATATATATATATATATATATATATATATATATATATATATATATATAACGATGCCTAAGTTATTGATGTTCGATTCATTCTAGAAAATAATTGACCTTTTAAGTCTGAGCTTGGTTTGGTTTCTATGAATTGTATCAATAGCTTTTCTGCGCATGAAAAGAGTCAAACTTATATGTGGACTTCTAAGAAACAACTTTTTCCGGTTACAACCGAAGTACTCAATATAGTAAATGATTCATTAGGAAGGTTTGCCTGCTAACCTCATTACTGATGAATGTTGATGCATATAGAATCACGCATGATAGGGAAGAATATTCTGCGCTATATATATGCTAACACATAGATGCATTTATCATTCTTACATTGGTAAAATAAACTCAGAAGGACATCAACACATTCACATCGACATCTTCTTCGTCTATATCCACTTATTGAAAAGATAATTTGGGGAAGATAACGTGCTCAGCCGGCAAAGTGTCAATTAGGAAGAATCACTTTGTCTCGGCAAATCCACCGAGTGTGCACACCCTTTTTAGCATGCAGCGTAAAAATAATTTTTATGTAACTGCTATGTAAAAAATTTTAATATTAAAATTTAAAATTAAATCTTAATCTATTAAATTTAAATATATATATATATATCTTTTAATATTATTTTAAAAAATATTTAATCTATAAATATATTATCATCAAAGATATAACAATATCGATCTATAAGGAAAATTAGAATTCACGTGACTAAAGGGAGTGAGATTAGATCTATAATCTTTTAATAATATCAATTTTTGAAAGATACTATGTATTTATAGGTAAGGACAAAGGGTTTAGCATAAATAATTAGAAGATTTCTTCCCATTAAAGGATCATCAAAACCATTAAGATTTATGGATATGAAATCTCACATTTTGAAATAATGTGTACGATGAATCCATGAATCTTAATGGTTTTGATGATGCTTTCGATTTTAAAGATGATGCATGACATTTTCATATGAAAAAATTTGAACATTCCTATTAAAGATCACATCACTTAAATTGAAACACAAAAATTGGAAAATATATTTATGTATGATGCATTTAATCTTAATAGGTTTGATGACAATACTCATATTTTGGATTTAAACTTGATACTCATCTTTTAAAACATGAGCACACTTATATGAAACAAACAACTTAAAATAAAACACATTATATATGATGAGTGACTCTCATATTTTGAACTAATGTGTATTTGGTCTTAATCATTTTTACGATGAATTTTTATATGACGTGTTATATCTTTCGATTTTAAAAATCTTAATGATGGTTTTTTCCTTTACGTCTTGAACTTTCATATTTATCTCTATTTGACATTAAAAGATAAAGGCATGCTCATATGAAATGAATTATAAAATGGAAATACATATTTCTTGAAATCTTTCTCTCTAGAGTTTTTTTATTTTTTCATAAAAGATAAGTGATGAATTTATTTATGATATTTTATGAATCACTTGAATTATGAATGAGATTTTGATGATGTGTTAAAAGAATCACTTAAAAAGAAAATGTTTTTCTCATATTATTGAGATTAATGATTTCATGATATTTTATGAATCTCGTAAATTATAAAAGTAATTTTGATAATTTGTTTATGAGTTCGGAGTTGATGAATTGAACTAGAATGAGTCTTATCTATATCGTGATCTTGATAACTTGAGTTTTTCAAGATCTCTTACTCCATACTCTTTTATGATTCTCCCATATTATTGAAAAAAAATACAACTGAATCATAAATTAGCTTCTCTTGACTTTTCGATACTAAATTTGAGAAAATATGCTTTAATGATTGAAACATTACATGTGTAATTTGATTTTTTTTCTCATATGTTTAAATACTTCTTTGTATGCTTCATGACTTGATGATTGAAATGTTGATGTAGACCTTTGATGTATTACTTGTCATGATTTACGCAAATTGCTAGCATTTTGAATCTCGAAAATGATTTTGATTTGATTATGGGTTTCAAGATGTCAAATTGGTTTGAATGAGATTTTTGTTTCAAGCAAATCATGAACTCTCTAATGAATTCTTGACTTGAGATATTTTATGCAAACTGAAATACTTTTCTCTATGATTACTTCTTTTTTTCACTTACTAAAGAGGAAAACAATCCAAGTCTTGATATATCGATAAGTGATACTTGAAATTATTTTTATGATTCATGATGAATTTAGATCTATCATGCTTAAATCAATTTGTTCCTTTTTACTACCAAATGAATCATGACTTGATCTTTGATATTGATATTTCTTTTATCATGATCCTTAGTTGTATAATTATTTTGCTTTATTAAAAAGATTTATCAAATGAATCATGTCTTTCTTGAATTTTCTTGATATCATGACATGATTTCTTTATATGGTTTGAAATTTTTAGCCATTATATCCTCCACTTCATTTTGACAATAACTAAGGGGGAGCTAGCTTGTTGGCTTAAATGTTAAATTCATGATTTGAATTTTGATGATTGAAATATTTATGTCAATATTTGTTTCTAATATCTCATTTGTCATTTTGATGAAAAAGGAAATCAATTATAACATTGTATCCTCCCTTCTTTTTGAGAATGATAAAGGGGGAGAAAAATTACTAGCTTAGAGAAAACTTGCTAGCTTGTGTATCACAAGAAAAACTAACAAAAGTAGCTAGCTAAAACTTGCAAAAATTGCTACCTTGCAATTTCACGAGAAGCTAAGAATTACTATCTCAAAGGATGTAAAATATTACTATCTTGCCTATCTCAAGAAGAGAAAATGCAAAACTTAGAAAATTTGCATTCCTACACTTGCCATGCTTGTATGTTATAATGAAAATTTGGCATGCATGTTTAAAGTGATTATACAAAATTGCTAGCTCATTGCAAACAATAAGTTGATAGCTTGCAAAGGCAATAGAAAGATGCTAGTATGAAGTATTGCAAAAAGAAGCAAAGTGCTATCTTGTCTATTATGAGAAACTTGCTATGATTGAATATTAATGAAAATCTAGCTAGTATGATTGTAAAACTTGCATATCTTTTAAACTAGCTATAATGTTACTTCTCCTTTTTGTTGATGACAAATAGGGAGAAGTAGATTGATGATTTCATGCAATGAATGAAGTATTGAATATTTTATATGTTTGCATGATGGTTTGATGTTTTTCATAACATGTTGCTTGGATTTGGCATAATCCAAGTGTTCTATCAATATGACATATTGATAGCAGGAGTTTGTTTAAACTCTGTGGAGTTAAAGTTAACTCCGTCATCAATTAGTTGTCATCATAAAAAAGGGGGAGATTGTTGAATCTTGAATTTTGATGATGAAACTAATTGATTGTGTTTAGTTATCTAATTGTGTTTCATGTCACGTAGGTCGACTCTCGATCAAGATTATACAATTGACGTAGGAAGAATCGATGTTGTGTTAGAGAAAATCACGTTAGGAGATTGAACATCGAGTTGGAGGTCCGGTTGATGATCGACAGAAGGCTTCAGATAAAGAAATTGGGCATTGGGCTAAGAAGAGCGAAGTTATGCCAAGAAGATCAGGGTTGCAGGCGTCAACTACTCATTAAGCAACAGACCGCAAGAGAGGATGATGCGTCGAAGAAACGGATGAAGCGCCGATGTGCCAATGACGTGCCGGGTGATATTTCGATTAACCATTGTAATAATTATCTAGATCGAAGTAGGATTAGGACTAATTGGATTGTAATTGGGCCAACTCAATTAGGAGCCAATTGGGCCCATACTCAAATAAGTTTGGGCCGGACTCAAGGCTCAAACAGGGTTGCTGAACCCTATCTAGCGATGGCACCGCCAGATTGAGACAATGGTACCACCTGGGTTCAGTCTCCCAGGTGGTCTGGGCGGTGGTACTGCCCTGGGGTAGAGTGCCTAGGCGGTGGCACCATTGGTTGGGCGGTGGTACCGTCCAGTATACTGACCATGTCAGTGTGCCAGGCGGTGGTACCGCCAAGCTAGGCAGTGGTACCACCCTGTACACTGACAAGGGCAAAAAGCCTGAACGGTGGTACCGCCCAGCACTAGCGATGGTACCGCCCAACACTGGAGGTAGTATCGCCAGTACCCTTGAAACCCATGGTAATTCAAATTTGGACTCTAAATTTGAATCCTTTTGGGGTCTATAAATACCCAAATGTTCTTGCTTGGGAGATCAAGTATTGTGAAAGAAAACTAAGGGAAAACTCTGTAATTCTTGGTAGAAATCCCTCCTCCTAAACTTTAAAGAGTTGGCCTTAAGTGAGGTGGTTGAGGGAAACCTTGTAAAAGAGTTTGTAAAGGAGTTTGTCTTTGCCCATTAGCAGGAAGGCAGCTAGTGGAAAGCCGGTGGCCTCAAGCGAAGAGGAATCGGGAGTGAACATAGGTCGGATGACTGAACCACTATAAAAACGGTTTGTGTTTATGTATTGTCTTTTATATTTCTGCAAATCGTCTTTTTTTCGTTGCTCAACTTACTCATCACTATCCTTCTTTCTCTCTAAACACTCCATACTTTAAGCACTTTCCGATACGCTTCAATTGAAATCGAGTTTTAGTCGAAATGAAGTTTTCAATGTATGAAGTTTTTAAAATTATTTTTAAAACATCAAAATTTATCATCTTTATCTGCTGCACTAATTCACCCCCTTCCCCTCCCCCCCCTCTCTTAGTGCTGCTCTAGATTCTAACATATATAACAAACTTTTTTACAGTTATTGGAATGTTCAATAGTTTCCAAATATTATTCTAGCCTATTGATTTTAACTCTTCTTTTATTATATCATAAACTCTTAAGAATTTTTACTTTTAAGAACTTATGAAAATAATGAGAAATTCTTTTGATTTATATATTATAATTTGATTCTTATAGATATACCATATAATCAATAAAAATAGCAAGTTTCTTTTTTCCTTTAAGATACTCTTAAGACTATCGATTATGATTATTCTATAAGTTCATCAATAGTGATATTAACATCATAAAAGGAGATCATTAATATTATTTTGTTATTTATCCTTATTAATTCATTCAGCGATTTGAAAAACAATAATCTTTTAAATAAGAAATGATAAAGGAGTTTCGACCTATATCTCCTCTATATCAAAATTAATCTTGTGAGATTTTTCACTCTCACTGATTCATTATTTTCTAGAAATCCTACATTACTATATTCAACTATCCTCATACTATTATTAGAGTAATAAAATCTTTACCTCTTTAAATTTTTTAGATAACTAATAAAATATCTAAAATCATCCTTGAACCCAATTTCTTTTCATGTGATTTGAAGATCTTATCTGTGTAAGATAGTCCCAAATATATAAATGTCTTAACTTGGGTTTCCTACTAATCTATAACTTTAAAGAGTTGATATAGGTGATTTATTAGGACCCTGTCCAAGATATATATAATTATTTTTAGAGCTTTCCCTCAAAAAATAGTATGATTTTATCTTTCAATAATTTTGTTCTACTATGGAAAATACTAAGTATAAATATCTCACTTTTCTATGAATCTAACAAGAGAACAAAAATTATAATCAAGTTCATCATAATTATCATAAAATTTACTACCCTTATTAGATATGATAATTTTTAATTTTTTTATCTAATTATCTTTCAACTTTATCTATACCTAAAGGTGTCAAACAACGTGAGACTTTAGATAGTTATATCTCAATATGTAATCTATAAAAGTAATTAAATATCTCTTCACTAAAATATGTAACATTAAGTTACCCATAAATATAAATATATATAATCTCAAGGAGTTAATAAAACTATATTTTATTTTAATATTTAATTATAAGATCATTATAAACTCAAGATTCATATTAAATTTATATAAATTATTATATAGAATTTAAAATTTAACTTTTATTGAATCATAAATATATTGAGTTTATAACCACGAAAAAGAAATAATCTCTTAACAATTTTAGATAATAAATCTAAATTTCTAGAGTTGTAGTGACATAATATACATTCTCAATATATAGGCATAGGCGAAAAGTATCAACTACTATTGCTTTCGTTTTAAGATAATTCCTTGTAATAATAAATATTTTAATCCCTTTTGATTCTCATAATAAATTAAAATTTTATTATTAGTAACATATATTAAAGCATTAGAATCAATCCACAAGTATTAAAAAAAGATTTTTGTAATATTTGATTTAAAACATACAGTGGTCAGATTTATATATTTTTATTTTAAACCAAATTTTATAGCTCTTCCTCACATTATCTTCCTTACCGCATAAGTAGTATTTTACTTTGAAGATTTTTCTTTTATGAGTTTATATAGTATTTATAAACTTAAATGAATTATGCTTCAACTTTCTTTTATTATTACCCACTCCTTGAGTAGTACTCAAAATATTATGAGTCTTTCATACTTTAAACTTAATTCTTTCAAAATATATATACTAGTCAGCTCATTTATGTTTCACTTATCCTTAATTTTATTATAATAAATTCTAAATGAGCCAAACTAAGAAGAAATAAAATTAAAATTAAATTATACGAGAAAAGACTTAATTGATATTCTTGTGCTTATAGCTTTATCTTAATGATATAATCTTGAATACTAAATTTTAGTTAATTCTTTCATTAATATATCAGCTAATGACTTATCAACAAATTTAAATTGATCTTTAAAATATTCTAATGTGTTAGTTGTATACTATAACGAAGTCTAAATTTTACTAAGAATTATCATAAAGTTAAGTATGTGATCTTTTTAACTAGTCTGATCAAGGTTTAACATACTCAATATAAATTACATATGCTCAAGCTATTTATAATAATTAATCCAAAAAATACTCAATCAATTCTTTAAGTTTTTCGTGAGTGAAAGATGCTAACAAATAGATATAAAGTATTTGATTTCACAAATATAGTTCTAAAACCAATTGTAAGCATAAAAATCATTCTTATGCTATTATTAAGCGAAAAATTTTAATATCAAAATCTAAAATCAAATAATAATATGTCAAATTTACGATGTATATCTTTCGATGTTATTCAAAAAGCTTTTATATGATCTACGGGCGTACTATCGTCAGATACGAAAGTTATAATGATATCGAACTTAAGGAAAACTAAATTCTTCTTCTCCTCTCTTCTTATCCTTTGTAGAACCACAATGAACGATGAATTAGAGACAAAGAGAAAATGAGAGAAGATATACGTAATATCTCAATGATTGATTCATGTGACTAAAGTGAGATGAAAGAAGATTTATAATCTCTTATTAATATCATGTATTAATATATTTGCATTGAGTCACTAGGAGGTTTTGTCTATTTATAAATGAAGCATAGGATCTAGGATAAATAATTAAAAGAGTCTTTCTTGTCAAGCTCTATCTCTAAAAAAAATATTATAATTAAATTTATTTTTTATTGATCAATAATTATAATTAAAATTTAATTATACTTATAATATATCTTATTTAATTACATAAAAATTATATAATAAAAAAATGATAAACTTGAAAGTAATTAGGTAAACTCCAATCATCCCATGTCATGTGCTGCTAGAATCACTCGGAGTGACTTGTTTGACAAACACCAACATTTTGCCGAGTTACTTTTAGACAGGCATAATCACTTTGTTAGGACCCACTCTCCTGTAAAGCACAACCCTTTTAAATCTGAACGAAAGATTAGAGGATATATGACGTAACTCTTTCCTTCTTATAAAATACCACCTCTATACTGTAACTAACTACCATCACAAATTGACGATAACACTAAACATACTGAGACATTTTCACTTTTCTGGTACTCTCTCCTGTAGCTCAAGAAGCCCTTAATCTACTTCGATAACATTAAAGAAACATTTGACGCCTTCTTTATTTTTTTAATATTTTTTTAAAAAATATTTATGTTTTAAGTATTTTTCAATCGATATCTATATTTCATCTTTTTCAAACCACATCTTTAATTTAAAGAAATCTAAATTATCTCTCGAAAAACATTTTACATTTTATAATATTTTAATTTATTATAATATTTTGATCATTATAATAAAATATTATAAAATTTATTTAAAAATATTGTAAATGATGTAAACAGACTAATAATGTCTTTAAATAATGTTCATAATATTTTTAGTATATTAATAAAATATTACAAATATTATTAAAAAAATACTGTAAACAATTAATTAAAATATTATAGCAGTTAAAAACTAATCATAAAAAAATAAAAAATTGTTTAAAAATATTTTAAATATTATTAAATTAAAGATATTATTTAAAAAAATAAAAAGGGATATCTTTTGAAAAAAAATCTAAAATACGAGTATTTTTAATGTGTAACCGGTGGGAGGAGTCCTTCCTCCTCGGTAAATATCGGAGACTATGAAACTTAATTCCAGTGCGCTAGGTAAGTGATGTTGTATGCTTTTATGACATCGATGGATCCAGGGAAAGAAGCCCGATAGCCTCCATCCATCTCTCAACACTAAAAAGCCCATCCATAGTTTATACTTCCCTGTGCCTTCTGGTGACTGCCAACTTCAACTATGCAACATGATCAAACTCGCAGTGCGTGGGTCTTGCACGTCTTGCCATCATCACAAGACACAGCAAAGGCTCTCTCTTTGCCTTTTACGGTGAAACGTCATGATATTAGTTCTCAGGTTTCTGAACAAAGTAACAATTCCAAGTGCATGTATATATTTATTATATTCCTCGACAGGATACGTACATGAAGCCGTCCCCGAAGGGAACGGGCAAGTGTGACTTGATACAGTGACTTTGGGCTTAGCTGGCAGACCTGGGTCGGACGCATCGTGATTTATAGGTAGAAGGAAAAAGGCGACGCTATTATTTTATGAGAGACAACTGGGTGGGTGGGGAGATGGGGCCCTTCCCAACTTCATCACATACCTGCCTCCCTTTGCTCTGACCCTTCCCCCTCCTCTCTCTCTCTCTCTGCTCGTCTGCTCGTCTGCGAGCGAGCCTGCAGGGGTCCGGAACGTCTAGGGTTCTCCGCAGGGGTTTAAGCTAGGAAGGAAGGGAGGGAGCTGCGTCGATGCAGAACCTCCCCGTTCCGTACAACCCACTTGATCTGAGGCTGTAGATCTGCATCGTCTTCATCCGCCCTTCTTCCCAGATGAGCCGAGGTATTCTTGAATCGCGATGTGTACTCTCACTCTTCGTTGTTTGGTATAATGGAGGACTCGTCATCTTTCTTTTCTTCGGGACGCTGCTCATCTTCATGGATTGTGGCGATCTTTCTTATTGTCGAATTTGCCTGTGAAAATTCCTTTCTTTTATTTCCACTGGAGCCGAACATGTTCTCAGATCCGTCTCTGTGGGACGCTTCTTCGATGTTTTGGGATCTTTTATTGTTATCAAATGTGCTCGTGAAAGTTCTGTTCTGTTGTTCCAACTCCATCCAAACATGCAATTTCGATGTTGTTGAGATATTGCTAGTCTTGAATATAGAATGTCATCAATATAGCTGCCGCTCTTCTCGCCTTCTTCCTTCGTGTGGCTGGAGACTTCTTGAGAATGTGCAATAGGTTTTGCTGGTTGATGATGGATTAGATCTGAGTAGTGGCTGCTGTGTTTCTCGTTTGGTACCATCTCAAGAGGACGCTTTCATTGGAATTATTTAGATACTGTAGAAGGTTAATTTTTTCCAAGACTAGTACAAGGGAGAACAGAAAAAGTGAATCATACTCCCAAGCATGCTATTTTCACCTTCTTTTTCTTTTTCTGAACCTTTATGTATTGTATGGGTCTAACGGATGCTTCAAGTTGCATTATCTGCAACCAGTGAGGAAGATCTTTCCACCTACTTACGTCTTTTACCTAATTTCGCCTTGGGGGAAATTACAAATAACATTGCCCTCAAGGCTTATAATTTCAAGTTGACAATTGGTCATAAATTCTGTCCCTTTTTTTTGGGAAAGCATTTCAAAACGCTCTAAGCACTTGGATCCCGGCACAGTGACTCTGATCAGAGTTCTAACTTCTAAGCAGTTGTTGCTACTGTACTTGAGTTACAGATTGTTGTGATTAATTGTCACTTACATTTTTTTTGTTTCCCATCCCTGACTTGCACTGTACTCATAATATGTCCTGTTTCCAATAAAACAGGAGCAATGGATGGAGAGATTATCGGGGGACTCATAAACAGTATTTCAAGATTTATTCATCTGGTGGCTTGCCAGACGATAAAAAGTGCTGCTATAAAGGACTTCAGAAAAATAGTTGGCATATTAAAGCTCTTGAAGCCTGTTCTGGATGAAGCACTTGATTCGGAATTGCCTTTGGACGGGCATCTTATAAAAGAATCTGAAGAGTTAGATGCGGCTGTAAATGATGCTAGAGAGCTAACGGAGAAGGCTCCTCATAGAATGAGCAAGATATACACTGTGAGTTCCAATTCATATCCTATGTTTTTTTTTTAGCATATAAGCTTTATCTTATATGGTGTATGTTTCTCCGTTTCCTATTCTATATTCCACATGCCCCTTTTTTATTGGTAATGGTGCTATTGACTTTGTTTGCTGTGTGTTCACTCAAATGCAATCTGCATGTCTCATTTTATTTTAGTTCTATTTGATCTACAGCTTAATTCATTCTAGAAGTATTACTGACAATTCCTTATTAGGTTAGTGGACCTCCAATGTTATTCAGATCAACATCTTCACTTAAACATTTATTTCATAGGACAATGGGCCAGTGTAAGTGACGATAAATATTTCATATAATATGTGATATTTCCTGGTAATGGTACTTCTGATACTAATGCTTTCTAATACTACATAAATTATACAACGATGTTGTAACATTATATACAAAATGCCTCTAATTTGATTTCTTCTAAATTGTTTGCATGATGTGAGATTTCAAGCAACACCTAATAGTCTGGTCTAACATAGCAGTTCACTGGAAGTTGTTCAAGTCCCTGCTATTTCTGCGATATAATTTGATTTGTTTACTTGTGCACAACACACTGGTTCCCGAATCAGAACTTACATATGCAAGTCCTTTCTATAGGCTATTACCCAATAGTCATTATACAACGTCCTTTTGCATTGTTGATATAGTGCTGATGTGCAGGTTTTACAAAGTGAGCCCATGTTGTTGAGGGTCCAGAAGTCAGCATCAGAGATATGTCATTTCTTGAGTGCATTACAATCATCTCCATTCTCCGCTAGCATCCAGGTATTCAAACTAATTGACAGTTCAATTATTTAGTATGGACGCATCTTTTGTGAATCATTCGCTCCTTGTTTTTGTGATTCTGCTCTGTAAGCATTCCAGCCTTTGAAAAGCTAATGTCAATAGATGATCTTCCAGCATTGCATGCAGGAGGTTCAATATATGGAGCAGGACCCAATATCAGAACTCATTGATCATGCTCTTAAAGATCTAAAGGAAAATACCATACCTAGCCTTGATGATGTAATAAAGATTATGGATACTCTTAGTTTGGCATCAAATCAGGAACTTCTGATGGAAAGTATTGCTCTTGAGAAGGAAAAAGCAAAGGCTGAACTTAAATCAAAAACAGAAATTATTGATCATATAAATTGGATCACTGTTCTAGTGTCACACATCTGCTATTGTATGGAGAAACTTGAACAGTTTGGGTTTGTCAATGGGGTTCCTGTTCCCTTACATTTCCGCTGCCCTCTATCTTTGCAACTTATGTTAGATCCAGTAATTTTGGCCTCAGGTCAAACGTATGAAAGATCTTTTATACAGAAATGGCTGGATAATGGCCTCAGATTTTGTCCAAAGACACGTCAAACTCTCATCCACACAAATCTAATTCCCAATTACACAGTCAAGGCACTTATTGCAAACTGGTGTGAGAAAAACAACATAAAGCTAGGTTCTTCTGCACAGCCTGAGAATATCTCTTATCCTTATTCATCAACTGCAGCTTTCGAAGATATCCAGCATGAAGATGACCATAGACATTCCACCTCCAGATCCTCTCTTGAAAGCTATGATAAAACTGAACTGCATAAAGTTAAGATATCATCAGGCTGTGGTCAACAAGATTGTTCCTATTATAGTCATCACCAAACAATGGCAGATAAGGTTAATTTGCAAGGTGATGCTTTGGTTGAAAAAAATAGTTGCCATAGTCACAGTGAATCAATTTCAAGTGTCATTTCTAGCATTGAGGTCATGAGTAAGTTTGATGAAAAAGTTAGTTTGCCGGGAGACATCACATATCCATCATGTTTAGCATTGAATAAGGAACTCAATTCTTCCTCATGGCTTTGCTCGAACCAGCATTTTGGTTCTAAAAACAGGCATGGAATTGATGACAAAGGTCAACCTTTGCTCCAAAGCTCAGGGTTAGATGATCTTACAACCGCTCCCCATGTTCAAAATCTAATTGATGATCTAAAGAGTGAAGCTCCTGCATTGCAAACAGCTGCTGCATCCAAGTTGAGACTTCTTGCAAAGAACAACATGGAAAATCGTGTCCTAATTGGGAAGTGTGGGGCCATCCCTTCATTAGTCTCCTTGTTGTACTCGAACGTAAAGAAGGTTCAGGAAAATGCTGTGACTGCCCTGTTGAACTTGTCCATTAATGACGATAACAAAGTTCTTATAGCAGAAGCAGGAGCTGTTGAACCACTTATACATGTGCTGGAATGTGGTACCACAGAGGCCAAAGAGAACTCAGCAGCAGCATTCTTCAGCCTCTCTGCCATGGATGAATATAAGGCAAAAATTGGACGTTCTGGTGCTGTTAAGGCATTAGTTTATCTTTTGGAAACTGGCAGCCCTAGAGGAAAGAAAGATGCTGCTACTGCATTGTTTAATCTTTCAATATTTCATGAGAACAAGGCAAGGATAGTCCAAGCTGGAGCAGTAAAATACCTCTTCCAGCTGATGGAGCTAAGCACAGGAATGGTTGACAAATCTGTGGCTCTTTTAGCTAATCTATCAACGATACCTGAAGGACGAATAGCTATCGCTCAGGAAGGTGGCATACCACTACTTGTTGAGGTTGTTGAGACAGGCTCTCAACGGGGAAAGGAAAATGCAGCATCAACTTTGTTCCAACTCTGTCTAAGCAGCCAGAAATTTTGCAGTATAGTATTGCAAGAAGGAGCTGTGCCACCTCTTATTGCACTTTCCCAGTTTGGAACACCCAGAGGAAAAGAAAAGGTATGGAATCTGAATGGCTCATGTCTGTCTCTGATGGTACAGGGATCACTGGCATGTTAACAAGCAGTGATGGATTATTTAACACAGCAAACAAATCATTTGAAGCAATCACTGCAATTTCATATTTATGTGCTTTAACATTGTTATGCAATTGAATTATTTAAGTTTGGTATACTATAAATAGAGTTTGACTGAGGCACTATATGCATTTCAGGCACAGCAGATCCTAAGCCATTTCCGCAGTCAGCGTGAGGGGGCGGCACGAAAGAAGAAATCGTGATATCTTCTGCTGATCATATGATTATGTTGGATCCTCTAAGAATAAGTGCGGCAGTCATATAAAGTTTGCATTATTATGAGGTAATCATTTTGATTCATAAAGCTCGCATGTATCTGTTTTCCAGACATGATGATGCCCCAATCCGAGCATGGGGAAGGCTAAAATGATGTTGAACTTGTGGAGGTAAAGGTTGATTTTGATGTGCTCTTCTCTTTTTGTTTGGATTGTAAATATAGATATTGTAAATGTGATGCACAAATTGGATTTAGTTGTTATGACTACTGGGTGCAGTATCAGGTTTTTTTTGTCCTCTTCATGTTCCTCTTGATGCATGTAATGTTCTTGTAAACTAACTCTGGTATAAGCTGTTACCAAGTATGACGGTTGTTCTCCTTAATATGTGCTGTCTATTTCTTAAACCTAGAGAGGCTATACATGCTGGGATTGGCTCAAGAGAAAAGAATTCCTACAATCTTTATTGTACGAGCTAAAAGTATGACCTGAATTTCTCAAGCCGAAGAAAAATGTATACAAAATCTAATGAACAACTAAATATAGATCCGTCTACTGAAATTTACATTGGTTTAATCCTGCCGTAGTGCATATGAGTGCAGCATAAAATATCATCCGTAGTTGCATATGAGTACAGCTTATAATATCATAGATAATTAGCCATAAGGATGGCTATGTAAGCTTGAGTCAGTTGCTACAAGGATGGTGTCGGCTCCTCGCTCGTTAAATAAATAAATAAATAAAAACCCCAATCGATGGATGAATCCTTGGGAGCCGTTTGATGCGAAAGTCTAAATGAGAGAAAAGCGATAAACTCTTTTTTCGATTCTCATTCTCCCAATGGGTTACCTTAGAATTGAAAGTCAAATAATGATAGAGTACATTAATACATTGAAATAAAATTAAATAAATAAAATGGACCGTTATATGTCAATCAAATTCTTTTCGAGCAAAATGCCCATGTTCTGTTGCCAGAACTTTGGTGGGAAACACTAAACTTTTCTTTTACCATATTACCCCTGGACCTTTTTTATATTTATCATTTTAGGCTGACTTGTAGCTTTACTATAACGGATGCACATATCTTGCGTGTTGACTCTGTCGCCGCGCGTTGATCACCTGCAATGTTGACTCAGCACAGAATGTCCCGCACGTGACTTAACGTACCTCACGACGCTCCATGTTATACTCGCATCTTGTCATGTGACGATTTAATGCTATCGAATATCGAAATCAAGTGACGATTTAAAAAATTTCATTCGATTAAATCGTATCGAAAAGGTGTTCGAACTTAAAGTACAAGTAAAAATAATGAATAATTAAATCAATAAATAATAATAATAATAAATATAAAAGAATATGTACATCAGAATTATAGTGATTCTATCGTCGTGACCTATGTCCACCCCCGATTCTTTCACTCAAGGCCATCGACTTTCAGTACCGATCTTTTTTTCTAATGGGTAAAGATTAACTATTCTTTGTTACAATTCTTTTCTCCTTTTCACAAGAGAACCTTTACAATAAGTTCTCACACCTCCCTTAGAATGAACTCTAGGCTTGAGGATGAGAGCATTCAACATCTTTCAAGAGTTTATAACACTTTAAAATCATAGGCTTTTTTATTCACTTTTTATACTACCTAAAGTAAGAATGAGTGAAGTATTTATAAGCCTCAAATAGCTTCAAAAATGAAGCCAAAAAGTCTCAACCCCAAGTTTTTAGGATACTAGTAGTACTATTGATAATGCTGGGTGGTACTACCACTTGACAGAGCATAGGAGACTGGGCTCTAGCGGTACCATCACTTAACACAACCTAGAAGACTATGTTTGAGTGATACTATCACTAGTTTGGGTGGTACTATCGCCTGCCCTAGTGGGACTACCGCTAGTTTTTCTAAAAAAGTACATTATGTACTTTTTAGCTCACGGGCGATACCACCGCCTGATCTGGTGGTGCCGCTACCTGACCCAATATTTGATCACTAAATTGGCATTCAAATAGGCCCAATTTAACCTTGATTTAGGCCTAATGAGCCCCTAATTAGGTTGATATGGTTACACCTAAAGCCAACTTAATTAGATATTTAATCTACTTCGATCAAACATAATGATTACAACCATGAATCTTATGTTATCCGATATGTCATTAGTTCATCTGGTACTTTGTCCAAACTTCTGGTGCATCATCCTTTCCTTCAGCGTATTGTCTGATCCATTGGCATGTTGACCTCCGACAACATCCAATCTTCTTGGCGTAATGTTCGATCCTTCTGGCCCAATGCCCGATGATCTACTCTAGCCCAATATCTAATTCACCTGCATCAATCGATTTGTCTTTCCATGATCGAAGTTTGTCCTGTGTCACTTTTTTTCTCAAATGCTCATTAGATCATAAACTCATCAATTGATTTCATCATTAAATTTCAAGATTCAATAATTTTTATCTTTTTTATGATGATAATCAATTGATGTCAAAGTTTTAACTAAACTCCCCCTGTTTATATGCTATGTGAAATATGACTTACTCGAATTAAAAAAGAATGATAACCTTTGAATTCAAGTCGAAACAATTTTAATTATGAATCACATCATATCAAAATAATCATTACTTACTTCATATGCATATCATTGCATATATCATATTTATCATCATAAAATCAAAATAATCATTACATGCATCATAATCATAAGTTAAAGTATTACATGCATAATTCTAAATTATCAAGGTAATTTTGCTAGAGTTTTGACTCAGTTCTTAACACTTCTCAATGTACTTAACTAGCTAAGA
Source organism: Musa beccarii (assembly GCA_024322285.1). Lineage (NCBI taxonomy): Eukaryota > Viridiplantae > Streptophyta > Magnoliopsida > Zingiberales > Musaceae > Musa > Musa beccarii. The sequence continues at coordinate 20,944,106 of CM044396.1, forward strand.
AGTAAGGGATATTTATAGGCTTAATTGGCTTTCAAATTGGAGCAAAAAAGAGTCACATCTTGGATTTCTAGGCACTGGCGGTACCACCGTCGGTTGACCCTGGTTCTGCCAGTGTACAGGCGATACCACCGCCTAGTCTGGAGGTATTACCGCTTGACAGAGTCTTAGGCTATGTGGAGGGGTGGTATAATCTCTTGTCAATCGGTACCACTATTGACAGGTAATAACTATCAGTGGTACCACCGTTGACCTAGTGTCACGGACTTAGCTGGTTTTGCCTAAGCCGTGCGGCACCAATGCGTATCACCGCAATGGTCAGCCTCCCCGAAATCTCCTACAATCCCCTTAGGACCTACGAAAGAGAAGACGGGACAGAGAAAGCGCTTCACACGGGATCCGTAAGCCACTCTTCTAGCAAACACTTTATAGCCAATGCAAATTCCAACCATGAATATTACAAGCTCAGAACAGTTGCACAACAAAGGTATAAAATTGGTCCACTACAGACCAAATTCTAGTACAAGTATGCACTCGACGCAAACATTATGTACAAGCCTACAATGGCTACCAAACTCGCTCAAATGAGGCATTTTGCCTTTGACAAGCCCTTTACAAGCTTTACAAATTACAACCAACCAAAAGGGACACGGACAAGCATAAGCATTACACCGAACAAGCCGTTTACAATTTTGTCCGTGACATTCTCCCCCACTTATTCCTTCGACGTCCTCGTTGAAGCCTTTGCTGACGCTGCAACTTCTTTTCTTTGTTGGATCTTCGATCTTCTGCTCCTGCTGCGATGCGCCCCTTTGACTCCCAATTGTTCTTCGCTTGTTGTTGTTGAGTCGTCAAACTTTAATCTGCCATGCTGCTTCAACTCGCTAATGACTCTGACTCTGTTGTGGGGTTGGCAGAGTTATGCTGATCCTTGTTGGTTCTTGCAGATTGATCTGATGAAGAGAAAAGACCATCTTTGATATGCGCCAGTCTTCAAATTCTTCTTGTCTCCTGAACTGGATAGATGCTTGTTGGAGCTTTGACGAGCATCGCCTCGTAACCTTTCAAGTTTTCCGGTCCTTTCTCCGCAAAATTTGCCCATCGAATCTTCTTCCACTTAGTTGTCTTGCCCAAATAGGCTCGCATCACTTCCGCTTTCGATTGGCATTCAATTGGGAAATAAAGCAGACAATCTACTCTCAGTAGCACTGATCACCGTTGGTGAGGACTTAACAACTGTTGTCTTCCATTAGTCTCTTCGAAGGATCTTTAAATTTGTGTAGAGCTCCTTTGCTGGATAACTAAGAGAGCTGGGGTACTCGGTTTCACCTATTCTCTTGAGAGTTGAGAAGGCAAAGGTTACTTGTCTTCGCCCGCCTCCTCGAGTTTGTACTTCATGCGTCGAGCTGGTTACTAGACTTCGCCTGCTCTTAGCTCACACTTCCGAAGCACTTGAAGTGTTTGCAATCCTTCTTGTTGAGTTAGCTACTATTATTCACCTTCTCATTGCCATTGAACTTCTGGAATGCAAGAAGTTATCACTCCGACTTGGAGTAAGTCTCCGGTAAATTTGGTCGCCTTTGGGATTGTACCGCCTTCTCCATCATTTCTGTCGCCGACTCCTTTGAGTAGCAAAGGTACAACACCGCGTATTGTTTGCTCCGATCCTTGGTCATGCACTCTTTCATCGACCCGAAGTCCTTCACTCATGGCTATCTTGATGGAAAGTCTGTTGACACTGGTCTTACGAAGTTCTCTGGCTTCTGCCCTTCAGCCTTGTCTTAGTACATGGAGTTTGCCAAAGCATTCTCCTCCTCCACGGCCCATATCATGACCAAGTGCTCTCCCTCTAAGAGAGTAAGGGATTGATAACTCCCCAGAAGTCCCGCCTCAGCGGTACCATGGCTCTGCGACACCCATGGCACTACTATTCGTTGTCTCGCATCTGCATCCCTTCTTCGTGATCGGTAGATCCGCCTCTGCGGCATTGTGACACTCCTCTGAGTTCACCTTTAATCTAACCGATGATTGATCTTGGGTAGCTGAGTCCCTCTTGGACTCGTCATTGCTTCCTCGCCATATTTCGACCACCTACTTTAACACCTATGTGTTCTCTGGGCAGTTCCACTTGGTCGCTGGAAAGACAGACTACAACTCCCATGTATGGCCATCGCCACTCATGTTGTAGGACTTGCACCATTTCTGTTCTCCTTAGCTTTATTGGCTGCAATATTCGCTTACTCGGCCTTGTCCTCTGACTTGCCGGGCTCCCTTAAGCGAATGTGAGCTCTGAAGTAGTTCCACTCTTCAGTAGCTCCGATCATACCTCTGTATGATCCAGTCCCCCTGTGAGACTCCCTGGTACTTGCATATGAACTTCTTTCTCGATAGTGCACAGCCCCCATAAGCTGATGTCCAAGGCTTCCATTCAATGCAACATTCGATGCACGCACGGAAGACCCACCTCTGTGGTACCATGGCATTCACTACTTGAATCCATAGCTCTTCTTGCCGTCGTGTTGTTCATCAAAATGGAGCTCCCAGTCATGCTCCCGATCATACCTCTACATGATCTAGTCCCCCCCATGGGACTCACTGTGTGTGTCGACTTGCCGCGAACTTTTCCACCACGATCTGCTGCATCATGTCGCTGCCTGGTGACATCTCCCTGCATTCTGATCCCTGTGGTATGAACTCGAACTGCGATATCTCTATGCGTGGACTCCGCCAACACATCGCAGGGCCTTCGCCATCTTCGATTCTGTTCGCTCCTATGGCAATCAACCTTCGTCCACCCACTCTCGGGTCACACTCGGACAAAGGCTAGCTCTAGGACAATCCATCGCCTAGCAGCTCTTCTGAAGTCCCCTGACTTTACAGAAATTAGTGCACCATTGTCTAGATCCTAGGTTTCTGCCCCTACCCGCACAATCTCTACTGTGCACCGCTTTCCTCATGGCAACTCGAATGACAACACTATGGCATATTCTTCAAGAGTAACTACCTCTGCGTCCTCTTGCCCCGTGTCAAGGCCTTTTGACACCAACTTTGCCTCAGCAAACTGCGTCGCCTTAGAATCTCCACCAAATGCTTCATTGAGATAAAGTGCATGTGCCTCAAAGCTCCCTTTGTCTTTGGCACCATGCAAGATGAGTCGGCTCCATCTAAATATGAAACCCATGGAACGACATGATCCGATTCCTGCCTCTGCAAGAGTCCATGTCCTTGACCTCGGTCTAAGGAAAGCTCCAAGCCTCCGCTCCACATTCCATCTTCTAAACCAACTCCCTTCATGCGGCTTGGGTACTTCACCAAGTTACCCCCAAGTTGCTTTGCTTCTCGATTTGCATTACATTGATGGTGGCCCTCACGCCCACCATTCCACGGGTCAGCCCTCTGTTGAGTCCGATCTCCCTATCGGCTCTAAGTGTGCCTTCACTTTGTGTTGCCTTGGGTTGCTCCCCCACTTGATCTCGCTATGCATCCACCAATGCATCACCACTTGCGAGATCATGCGATGACTCCTCGCCATTTACTCGATCCATCGAGCTTTGTCTTGAAGTACTCCTCAACTAGTGTGATACATTGCACATAATCCTCCCTCTGGAGAACCGGGACTTATCCCTCCTGGATATCTGTCCCGTTGGAGCAACTTCGCTCTTCGCCTCCTTCCTTCTGGAAGTTTTGGAGATCGCTATCCCCTTGGACTACTCCGTCTTTGCTGAACAAACTGTGCCCAATTCTGCCTCTGCAAATGCACTTGCTAAATTGTGACACTTCACCAATACAGCCCTCACTGCACCCCTCTGGGTCTAGCAACATGCCGAAGCTGCTGCACACTTCAGCATCTTACGAAAGTATCCTGCACATACCGAAGAGAAAGTTTAAATGCTCCATGGCGCCGACCTTTGGCCGCCTTGGGATGGCCACGGACAGTCCATCGTCCGCATGCAAGCCCTTGCATGAGTATCGAATTCCTTGAGTTTGCAACTCCCCTTACCTCTGTGAGCTTTGCACAACTCTTTCGATCATTGAACAGCCCAATCCACCTTGCATGGTCTCATCCTTTGCCAAGCACTCCGCTTGCCTCGAGCACCGTCAAGTTTGGGTGCTAACATCGAGCCACTACTCAAACTCAGCCATCCCGACCTTTGTGCGCTCCATAATTCTTCTTAGCTTGTTATCCTCGTGGTACCTGACAAGGTCCCCCACGTTTGCATGCTAAGTGTTTCTAAGTGAGCTTATCCCGCTCTGATACCAACTGTCACAGACTTAGCTGGTTTTGCCTAAGCCGTGCGGCACCAATGCGTATCACCGCAAAGGTCAGCCTCCCCGAAATCTCCTACAATCCCTTAGGACCTACAAAAGAGAAGACGGGACAGAGAAAACGCTTCACACGAGATCCGCAAGCCACTCTTCTAGCAAACACTTTATAGCCAATGCAAATTCCAACCATGGATATTACAAGCTCAGAACAGTTGCACAACAAAGGTATAAAATTGGTCCACTACAGACCGAATTCTAGTACAAGTATGCACTCGACGCAAACATTATGTACAAGCCTACAATGGCTACCAAACTCGCTCAAATGGGGCATTTTGCCTTTGACAAGCCCTTTACAAGCTTTACAAATTACAACCAACCAAAAGGGACACGGACAAGCATAAGCATTACACCGAACAAGCCGTTTACAATTTTGTCCGTGACACTAGGGCAATACCACCACCCAGAGCACTTGGGAAATTATTCCCGAGGCGGTGCCACCGCCCTAGGCTAGCCATGCTACCACCCCAGTCTAGCAGTGCCACTGCCAGACGGGTCTAACAATATTGGATGGGCTTTGAATCCGGCCCAATCCACTTAAATTACGGGTCCAGTTGGCTCCTACCAGGGTTAAAGGATTATCACCTAATCCTAACCCTAATTACGTGCTAACTATGAAATTGAAAATATATTCTAAGCAAAATATAATCTGGCAACATTAAGTCTTCTTCTTTCAGCGAGCTTCCGACGAACTTCTGGTGGACTTCTGATAAACCCTTGGACAATCTTTTGGCGGACTCCTAGCAGGCTCTCGGACTTTACAATGAGTTCCAACAAGTCTTTTTGGCAAGCTTCCGAACTTTCTCGGTGAGCTCCGCGAACCTCCGACGAACCTTCTGGCGAACTTTCGACAATCCTATAGTAAGTCCCCGATTTATTCTCGGCCAGTTCTAGTAGCACTTCTGACGATCTATCGGATTTTCGACGGACTCTCGGACTCCCAATGTACTTGACTCTGACAATTTACTTTATGTCTTCATTGCTATCGTAGTTAATCCTGTACACTTTTTTCAATAATATGAATTATATCAAATAACCTATCAATTGACTTCATCATCAAAATCTGAGATTCAACAATCTTCTCTTTTTTATAATGACAATCAATTGATGACGGAGTTAGTCTTAACTCCCCCTATCTATATGTCATATATGAGAAAAGAAACTCTTGAATTCAAGCCCAAAACCGATAAATTTCATACATTCAAACTTATTGACATACTCAACGAGCATGATTTTTCATCCCAAATATAAAACTTTATATTTTTTTACAATTCAAAAATGATGTCAAGGCATGACATCCATTTTTAAGTCAAATGATACAAACTTTAATTTTGAAAAAAGCAAGAGTGAAATGATATTGTAAAAATTCATAAATTTAAGTCATGATATCAATTTGATGATACATCATTCAAATCAAATGATAGTTTATCATATCAATGGAAGATTTCAAATTTAAACATGATACAAACATAGAAAAATTAACATTTTAAGCATGCATGATTCAATTGCAATGCACATGATACATTCCATACAATTGCGATACATTGCAATATACTTTTAAGTATTTGCAATACCAATCATTTTTCAAGCATTTGCAATCCATCCAAGCAATTTATGATACGATACAAAGCATGTCATCATTTTGCTTTTATGATACAAACATCACATTTTACACATTGCATTTCATGCTATCAAGTCATCAATTTGCCATATTTTTCTCCCTCTTTGTCATCAACAAAAAGGAAATAGGCTATTGATACCATTTGGTATGATAGAGTTTGCTGGAAAATCATGAATCAGCATCTCATGCACAGCGAAAAATAAAAACAAGATCAGATTTTCTAAAGTTACGTACTTGATCGTTGTGTGATGATTGGTGCACGAAAAATCATAAATCTGAAAAATCATATATATCATATTAGAATCGTTACTTGGGGAGATCGTATATCCCCAAAAATTTCAGATCCAATGAAGAGGATGAAGGAGCACTAGCGTACTTCTCTCTAGTGGTAATCCACACAGTGAACGTAGCAATGACACTCCTTAGATCACCATGGGATCACCCTCTCCACATACACCATAAGGCTACCGGAGCCAAGGAGAAGGAGAGGAGGCTGAGGAGAATAAGAGGGGCAACTTTCAAGAGCTCTAGCCTATGAACCAAGTGCTAGTTATAGGTGCTTTACAAGCCAATCATGTGAGTGATGGTATTTGTAACATACTGCGTCAATCTCTTTGCTTATAATTATTAATATTTTCTCACATTATCTGGATGTATATTGTGATGTCCTTGGATTTGTGCAATGGGAATCGGATCATAATGAGATCACGATAACGAGACTGATTCACCTTTAAACACAAACCATAAATAATCCCGATTATAGGTTACTAGAGAGGGACATCGAGATAACTAGATAGACTAGTGTGCTGTATACCCGTCCATATAATGGAGGTGGCTGATCTCATAGCTACTCATATGGGGACACTAAGAATACAGTACAGGTGCTTATTAGAGAATGAGTTCACTGATTGATATGCTTACGAAATGCTGGATGGTTATTGATATATCATGTTAGACAGCTATTCTGTAGTCCCAGTAGTGTATCTTGTTAGGGATCGAGCGACACTAAAAGGGAGGGGGGGTGAATTAGTGCAGCGGATAAATATAATAAACTTTGACGATTTTAAACAAGTTTTGAAAACTTCGTACAAAAAGAATAACGTTTCGATTAAAGCCATTTCGATTGCATTGAAAGCATATATAAGAAGATGAAAGCAATGAACTTAGCAAAGTAAAGGTTTGCAGAAAGATAAATGCATGAACATAAATGTAAATCATTTTTATAGTGGTTTGGTCATCCAACCTACATTCACTCCCGATTCCTCTTTGCTTGAGGCCACCGGCTTTCCACTAGCTATCCTCCTTCCAACGGGCGAGGAAGAACGCCCTTACAACATCTTTCCTTTTGACGGGCTTAGGAGGTAACCCTTACAAGGCCTCTCAACCCTTGTTAGAGCTGGCCTCAGGAAATTACCACAGGGTAATTTGGCAACCCAATAAAGACAATAAACAGAAAAGAATAAAATAAACAGGGACACTGAATTTACGTGGTTCGGTCAATTGACCTACATCTATGAACGAAGGAGGAGCAAATCTCTTATAAAAGGGACAATTACAAATGCCTTAGGAAATTATTCCTAGGCCATAAAGCACCTGAAACTACTAAACAAGAAAAGCCCAAAATATTTAATATGGACTTAATGAAATTAAATCCAAAGCGGCTTTTCTTGTGGTGCCTGTGGTGCATCTACCTAGAAAGCCTAGACCCCTTTTTATAGCATCAATAGGGGATAGCAAAACAGAAATTAGAGATGTGGGACTAAAGGACTTGCCAAACCAACAAATCTCCACCTTGGCATGTCCCAACATTAACAATTAGCAAAACTTACTCCACCTTCTTCAACAAAAGTCCCAACGGGCAATCACCAACAATGAATACCAATCAAGTCTAAGCACTGCTTGAACTTGTAAACCGGAAGAGGCTTTGTAAGCATATCAGCTGGATTGTCCTTTGTATGAATTTTCTGAACAAGGACCTTTCCCTTGGCAATGGTATCCCGAATAAAATGAAACTTCACATCGATGTGTTTCATCCTCTCATGATACATCTGGTCTTTAGTCAAATAAATAGCACTTTGACTATCACCGTAAATTGTAGTAACATCTTGATGCTGATATAATTCGCTAAACAAACCTCTTAACCATAAAACTTCTTTGATCGCCTCTGTTACCGCCATATATTCTACCTCTGTAGTAGATAAAGCCACGATAGGTTGTAAAGAAGCTTTCCAACTAACTGCACAACCGCCAACGCAAAATACATAGCCTGTCAGAGATCTTCGTTTATCAAGATCTGCAGCATAATCAGAGTCGACGAAACCAATCAAAGTGTTAGAATTTTTTTCAAACTCTAAACAAGCATCTGAAGTCCCTTTCAAGTATCTGAGAATCCATTTCATAGCCTGCCAATGTGTTTTACCTAGACAAGACATATATCTACTAACCACACTGACTGCTTGTGAAATATCAGGACGAGTACAGACCATTGCATACATAATACTACCGATGGCACTAGAATATGGAACTTTCACCATATATTCTTCCTCTTCAACTGATTGTGGTGACTGAGCAGTAGATAGCCGAAAATGACTAGCAAGAGGAGTACTCACTGGCTTAGCATTTTTCATGCCAAACCTCTCCAAGACTTTCTTGAGGTAATTTTTCTGGGTCAGAAATAATTTTCCAACTCCTCGATCTCTTTTGATCTCCATGCCAAGAATCTTCTTAGCTGCTCCCAAATCTTTCATTTCAAATTCACTATTCAGTTGCATTTTCAAAGTGTGAATTTCTGACAAATTCTTAGCTACAATAAGCATGTCATCAACATAAAGTAACAAATACATAAAAGAGCCATCATTTAACTTCCGGAAATAGACACAGCTATCATACATGCTCCTTATGTAACCATGACCCAACATAAAGGAATCAAACCTCTTATACCATTGTCTTAGAGATTGCTTCAATCTATATAAGGATTTCTTTAATAAGCAAACATGATCTTCCTTACCATCAACTTCAAATCCATGAGGTTGCTCCATGTAAATTTGCTCTTCAAGTTCACCATGTAAGAAAGCTATCTTGACATCAAGTTGCTCTAATTCCAAATTATACATGGCAACTAAAGCAAGCAAAACACGAATAGAGTTATGTTTAACAACATGTGAAAATACATCATTAAAATCAATACCATATACCCGACTATAGCCCTTTGCAACCAATCGTGCTTTGTACCTTGCATCTTCAACCCTTGGAATACCTTCCTTCCTTTTGAAGACCTATTTGCATCCAATAATTTTCTTACCCGAAGGCGACTTCACAAGATCCCAAGTTTTATTCTGATAGAGAGATTCAATTTCTTCATTCATCGCAATCAACCACTTAGCGGAATCATCACAAGAAACTTCATCTGAGTAGGTAGTAGGCTCACCAACTCCACCTATTTCTTCTGCAACAGACAAAGCATATGCAACCAAATTTGCATATCTTTGTGGTGGTCGAATATTTCTCCGTGGTCTATCCTTGGCTATGGAATATTGCTCTTCCTCTGGATTATCTTCGTTAGTAGGCTCGGGACTGTCTATTGGCATTCTTTGAGTAGAAGAGTTTGACTGAAGAGATTTAGAACTACCAATCTCAAGCTCCACCCGCTTCTGCGCACTATCGTTTGTACAACTAGTAGATTCCTCTTTGGAAGATAACATAGACAATTCATCAAAAGTAACATCTCTACTATTTATAAATTTTGGGGATTTGGGATCAGGATACCATAATCTGTATCCTTTCACCCCAGAAGCATACCCAAGAAAAATGTACTTTTTAGCTCGAGGTTCTAATTTTCCTTCATTTACATACATGTATGCTGGACACCCAAAGATTTTAAAAACAGAATAATCAGCAGGAGTACGACCAAACTTCCTCCGAGTTTTAAAATTAAGTGCTGCAGACAGAGCGCGGTTGACAACGTAACAGGCCATATTAATCGCCTCTGCCCAAAAGTCTTTTGTCAACCCTACATTTGAGATCATACACCTTGTTCTTTCTAAGAGTGTTTTGTTCATACGTTCGGCCACACCATTTTGCTGAGGCGTCATCCTAACAGTGCGATGCCGGACAATTCCTTCATTTTTGCAGAATTTATTAAAGTCACATTCACAAAATTCCATACCATTATCTGTTCGAAGCCACTTAATCTGTTTACCTGTTTGCTTCTCAATTAAAGCCTTCCATTATTTAAAGGTTAGAAAAACATCATTTTTATGCTTTAGAAAATAAACTCAAACTTTCCTGGAATAATCATCAATGAAAGTCAACATATACCTGACACCACCCTTAGACTGAACATGAGCTGGACCCCAAAGGTTTGAATGAATATAGTCAAGAGTACCTTTTGTTTTGTGAATTGTCGGAGAATAGAAGCTGACTCTTTTCTGCTTTCCAAAAATGCAGTGTTCACAAAAATCTAGTGGCTCAGTACTCTATCTGCAAAGAAGACATCTTTTGACTAATATACTCAAACCTTTTTTACTCATATGACTCAAACGCATATGCCATAATTTGGTGATGTCAAAATCAGATAATGATGATGACGAGACTGCAACTGATTATGTGATAGTAGTTCCCTGTAAAATATACAAGCTACCAGACCTACAAGCTTTCATAACAACAAGGGCATTTCTAGAAACTTTTATAACTCCACCTTCAGTTGTGTATTTGCACCCAAGAGCCTCTAGGGTGCCTAAAGAGATGAGATTCTTTTTCAAATCAGGAACATGTCTAACATTAGTGAGCGTCCTCACAATACCATCATGAATTTTAATTCGGATTGTGCCTTTACCAATAACATCACACGCAGCATTATTGCCCATCAAAACAATTCCACCATTACAAGATTCATATGTGGAAAACAAATCCCTACTGGGACACATGTGATAAGAACAACTCGAATCTAAAATCCATTCATTTTTAGACCTTGTCCTGTCATCAGTAGCAAAGAAAATATTTCCAAAATTCTCATCAGCTACAACACTAGCTTCAGCGGACTCAGTAGATTTCTCAACAATTTTTTCCTTTTGCTTTAATTTATTTTTCAATTTAAAGTAATCAGCCTTAATGTGCCCCATTTTATGATAATATCTGCATTCCAAATTTCTATGTCTGGATTTAGATCTAGATTTAGATCTACTACTGTCAAATTCCCTTTTATCAGTTCTACCCCTGACAACCAGACCCTCGGCCTGATTTCCTCTATTCTCCCCAGTGATATCCCTATCAATCTGCTCCTTAGATTTTAATGCAGATTTAATTTCCTGATATGAAATTATTTCGTTTCCATAAATCATAGTATCACGGAAATACTTGAAGGATTGGGGGAGAGAACACAAAAGTAATAGGGCCTTATCCTCATCATCAATCTTTGCATCTATATTTTCCAAATCCATAACTAATGAATCAAATTTATCAAGATGTGAGAGTATAGATGTACCTTCAATCATCCGAAGCATATATAAACTCTGCTTTAAGTAAAGACGGTTCTCCACTATCTTCTTCATATACAAGGCTTTAAGCTTGTCCCACATGCTCTTAGCCGTAGTCTCCGTAGCTATCTCCCGTAAAACCTCGTCAGAAAGATTTAGAATAATGCTAGATCGAGCCTTCTTATCCATACCTGCAAAATCTTCCTCTGACATGCCATCTGGAATTTTCTCAACTCCCTGTAGTGCCAAATCAACTCCGTCTTGAACCAGAATAGCCTCCATCTTGAGCTGCCACATGCTGAAATTGACATTTCTATCGAATTTCTCGACAACAATCTTTGTTATTGTCATTGTTGCCAAAAGATCCCAAAACCAGGCTCTGATACCAGTTTGTTAGAGCTGGCCCTAGGAAATTACCACAGGGTAATTTGGCAACCCAATAAAGACAATAAACAAAAAAGAATAAAAGAAACAGGGACATCGAATTTACGTGGTTCGGTCAATTGACCTACGTCCACGAACGAAGGAGGAGCAAATCTCTTATAAAAGGGACAATTACAAATGCCTTAGGAAATTATTCCTAGGTCATAAAGCACCTGAAACTACTAAACAAGAAAAGTACAAAATATTTAATATGGACTTAATGAAATTAAATCCAAAGCGGATTTTCTTGTGGTGCCTGTGGTGCCAAACCAACAACCCTCTCTAAGGCTAGATCCAACTTTAGAATAAGAGGAAAGGTTTTGACACAATTTCAATAAAGTTTTTCCTTCTTCTTTCTCAGTTTTTGTGTGTATGTTTGAATCATAGATGAGAGGGGTATTTATAGGCCTCAAGAGGATTCAAATTTGGAGCCCAAATTTGAATCACTTTTGGTTTTCCCAGTGCAGGCAATGCCACCGCCTGTTAGTGGCGGTGCCACCGCCTGTCAGTCTGTCACTGATAGTGTATTGGGCGGTGCCACTGCCTAGCCCGGCGGTGCCACCACTTGGGCTCTCGAGTGCTAGGCGTTGCCACCGCCTCAGCTATGCGATGCCACCGCCAAGCTTTTCAGCTCACTGGTTGGGCCTTAAATTCGGCCCAAACCAGTCCGTTATCGGGCCCAATTGACCCCTACTTGGGTTATAGGATTAACACCTAATCTTAACCTAAATTAATGTGCTAACTACGAAATTAAAGATATTTCCTAAGCTATTATAAAGTTTGACAAGTCAAGACTTCTTCCGGCATGCTTCCGACGAACTTTCGGTGGTCTTCTGACGAACCCTCAGAAACCATTTTGTGAACTCCCGGCAAGCTCCTGGACTTCATGATGATCTTGGCGGGTTCCAACGAGCTTCTTTGGCAAGCTTCGATCTTTCTTGGCAAGCTCCATGAACTTCCCACAAACCTTTTGACGATATTCCGAAAACCCTTCGGCAAGCTCCCTACTCATTCTCGGCCAGTTTCGGCAGTACTCTCAATGAATTTTCGGACTTTCGTCGAACTCTCGAACTCTCGAACTCTCAATGATCCATTATACTTGTCTTCTGGCACTTTATTTTGATTTACGTCTTCATCATTATCGTAGTTAATCCTGCACACACATAAACAAAAACTCTACTTCGATCTAGACAGTTATTATAATGTGAATTGACATTCAGTTGCCCAGCACATCATTGGTTGGTGCTTCATCCGATTCTTCGACGCATCGTCCTCTCTTACTGTTTGTTGCCCAACCGGCGGTTGACCTCTGTAACCCCAATATCCTTGGCATAACTCCGCTCTTCTTGGCTCGATGCTTGACATCTGAAGCCTTCTGCCAATTATCGACCGAACCTCCGACTCGACATCTAATATCTTGACATGATCACCTGACGCAACGTCAATTCCTCCAATGTCAATAGTCTAATCCTGATCGATAGTAGACCTGCGTAACTCAAAACGTAATTAGATAATAAAACATAATCAATTAGTTTCTAATAGCGGATAAGATTTCCTTAAACTGTATGAGGAAATCTCACTGGTTTGTTGAGGGAAATCCTCCCTCCTATCCGTCGGTTTGTTGAGGGAAATCCTCCCTCCTATCTTGTATAAATATAACTCATATTATACTAATCAAAACAAGCTTTCATGATTATATTTTTATTCTATCATGGTATTAGAGCATCTTGCCTAGAGCAAGCTCTCTCCTCACCGACTCTTCCCCTCCGCCCCCTGCTTCCTTTGCTTCTATGGGTGGAAGCTTTCTCTCCGCTGTTCTGACCAGCAGACCACCCCCTCTACCGCTGCCTCTTGGCCGTGACCTCTCCACCGCCGTCGCTGCCAACGACGATCCCTGCCCCTGCTCTTTCCCCCTACGACCATTGCCGTCGTAGCCACCGATCTCAGTAGCAACTACTGTTGCTTCTCGGCCCACACACCTCCCCTGCCGCTGCTTCAATCGGTGGCCATGCAAACCATCACCATCACTATCCCCCTCGACTAGCGATCTCTTCCTCCTCGCTGCCTCAGCTGTAGTGATCTACAGCCACAGTCGCCCCTATTCTGCGATGAAACAATGGGAAAAAGAATGTAGCCGCTGACCTCGACATCCACCACTGCTGCTGCTCTTTCCTTCTCCCCCCCCCCCACGCAACCCCACTGTTGTAGCTCTCTGACCCGCGACCATTGCCATTGTAGCCTCCGGTCGTGCGATCATCCCACCGATTGCTGAAGTGTGAGAAGGGCCACCGCTACTGCTCCCAGCCACGCCACCACCGCTGCAAGCCGTCGAGCCCTTATAGCGGTAGCATTCTCTTCTACGGTGTGAAAGAAGCAAAGCACTCTCTGCTACCATCGCCCAACCACCGGTTGTCATCACCGCTTCCTCCTCTCACATCAAATACCACTACTGCTTATCTTTCCCTCCCTTCGTTGTTGTCTAAGTCACGCTATCGATGCTTTCCCTGGATTCTATTCACTCTCCTATGGACGACGCTCCCAAAGGAGGCACAGGTGCTGCATCACCCTTCTAATCACAGCAGCGACAACGACCCCTACTGCTCGCCTCTATTGCCCAATCGTCTCCTCCTCTCGCTGCCTACTACTACACTAACCGCGGACAGTAGGACGCAAGCGCCCCCACCTTCTTCCTGTAGAGGTAGAGCATCTTGCTTCGGTACAACACCCCTTCTCCTTTCTCGGAGGTGCTGCATCTCTCCTTCCGGTGCAGATCAGTGTCATCTGCACCTAGAACTCGAAGAGGTCCTCGTCCAGTTCAGCACTTGCTACCCGGTGTCCGAGGAGATCTCTTTCGATCGGCCATTCTGCGTGGGGTACATCATCACCATTACCATGTGAACGAGTTGAGAGGCCTGTCAACAACCTCAAAATGTCTTCATCATCTTCTTCTGATATTCCAGTTATTGTTCCTGCAGGAAATCATAGTGCTTCTCCACATATAGGACTTATCTCCATCAACGTTGTCACGCTAATCCCTTTTAAGTTATCAAAAGGCGGCAACTATGCATCTTGGCGAGCTCAGTTTTCTAACCTCTTATTTGGATATGACTTACTAGGCTACATTGACGTCTCTCTAAGTTGTCCACTAGCAATGATGAACATCCCCAACGAACCTAGTCTAGTACCCAATCCAGCTCATAAACTATGGTTACGTCAAGACCGTCTCATCCTCCAAGCTATTCAAGCATCCATTGCTGGATCCGTCACGCCATTAATATCTTCATGTGTAACTGTTGCAGAAGAATGGTGCAAGTTGCAAACAACCTTGGCAAATCATTCACGTACTCGCAAGCTTAGCCTTCTCTCTAGTCTAATGAAAACAAAACAAGAGGGAAGTACTATTGCTAATTATCTACAAAATATCAAAGTTATCATCAATGACTTAGCTTTGATAGGTCATTCCCTCTGTGACAAAGAAGTGATAATCCATATCCTCAATGGCCTAGGAGATGAGTACAAGGAATTGGCAGCCGCAATTCAAGCATGTGACTCACCAATGTCATTCGAAGAACTTTATGACAAGTTGACTGACTACGAGACGTACTTGAAGTGTGAGGACAAGTTAGCTGGACCAACCATCACAGCTCAAGTTAATCAAAAGTCCAAGAGATAAAGCAACTAGTACAAGAAGAATATCAACAAAGGTTTGGCCAAAATGACTCTTGACCCTATAGGTCCCCAACAAACCCCATTTCCTCCACCTCATCAATATCTCTATCAAGGTGGCAACTCCACTAACCATCAACCTTGGTGTCCTGACCGCACAACCCAACAAAGAGTTATCTGCCAACTATGTGATAAAGTCGAACACTCCACAAAATTTTGTTGGCCTCGACCCAAACTCCCAACTTCATCACGGTGGCCTTAAGCGAATCTCATGACTACATCGGCTACAAATCAATCTAATTGGATTGTGGATTTTGGCGCCTTTCATCACATCACTTCTAATCTTTAGAACTTGTCTCTCTATAACAACTATAGCAGCAATGAAGATGTCATCATTGGTGATGGTAACGCAATTCCTATTACTCATACTGGTTTCGCAATGCTTAATTCACATATCGTAAATTTTACACCCGATGATGTTCTGTGCACACCCCATATTAAACAAAATCTCATTTTCATTTCTCAATTCTACAAACAAAATAATACCTTAATTGAATTTTTTTCTAACTTTTTTCTTGTCAAAGATTTGAGCATGGGGGCATCCTTGGTCCGAGGCAAGAGTAAGGACAACATTTATGAATGGCCATCAACTCTGTAAATTACCCAGCCCATTGCTTATTCCTCAGTTGCAGCTCCAATTGATGTGTGGCATCGTCGTCTTGGTCATCCCTCATCCTCTATTCAGCAAAAATTACTTTCTCGTTATTCTCTTCCTACTCTTAAAAATAGTAGCATTATAACTCATTGTGATAATTGTCTCAGTAATAAAAGTCATAGACTCCCCTTTGGAATATCTTCTATATCCTGCTCTAAACCGTTTGAAATTATTTATACTGATATTTGGGGCCCTACCCCAACCTCTTCTTTTGACAAGTTTATATTTTATATCATTTTTGTTGACTATTTCACCAAGTACACATAGCTATATCCTCTCCACTATAAATCTAACGTTTTAACGATCTTTACCAACTTTCAAAAGTTGCTCGAGAATTTCTTTCAGTCTTTAATCAAAATGGTTTACTTTGATGGCGGAGGCAAATTTCAAGCCCTCACATCTTGTCTCTCGGCTTTGCAGATGTCTCGCCGATCGCTCAATGTCCTTTAGAACTTCAGAAATTTGTCCTATCTTGATGTCATCGTAGTTGGTATACAACACCTCAAGTCACCCTCACATACTCCCCAGTTAGTTAGTTTTGCTGAATGCAAACATTGGTATATAGTTGAAACTGGTCTCTCACTTCTATATCAAGCATCCATGCCCTCAACTTTTTGGTCAGCTGCTTTTCAAACTGTAGTCTATCTAATTAATCGTATGCTCACTCTAGTCCTACAATACCAGTCACCATTTGAAAAACTTTTCCACAAGCCTCCAAATCTTTAAAAATTCAAAGTCTTTGGTTCTTTATGCTATCCATGGCTACGACCTTATACCTCACACAAACTGACACCCCGATCTAAGTCTTGCACCTTTATAAGATATTCTCTGGAACATAATGCTTTCCGATGTTACGAATCCCAAACTCAAAAAGTCTTTATATCACATCATGTTACTTTTGTGGAGTCTACTTTTCCTTTTCATAAACATCCTACCATACAAGCTATTCCGACAAACATACATCACTAGAGTATCCCTCCGATCCCATCACACGAACCTCCTATGACACCATCCAGTCCCTTTCCTCAGGATCTGCACTCTCTTGTTCTCCCAGTTCAATAGCTCCTCACTCCTTCTATTGCTTCTCCTCTCCCTTCTTCACAAGCTTCCCCTACTACTGATGTAATGCCCTCGGAAACACAACAACATTCTTAAACCCTTCTGAACACAATGACACTGAAGCACCTCACCTTGCTCTAACTCATGTCAATGCCTCTCCACTACCTATACCAGCAACAGAAGTTATTGCTCCTAAACATCCAATGACAACACGCTCCAAGAGTGGTATATTGTAAGAACCCTCCGCGGATTCTAAGCTTGGGGTTGATCTCTATAGGGGATCGGCCTCCTTGGAACTCTATAGGGGTTCCTTCCTCCAAGTTGCTGCACAAAGGTTGCTAAAGGATTGATCTATTCATTGATTAAAGAGGATGAATACATAGCTATTTATAGGGCTTCTAAGCCCCAACTCCTAATAGGACTCTTACTCAAGACTCCTACTTTTCACCAACTTCTAATTAGGACTCCTTCTTTAGTAGGATTCCTAATTCTAATAGGACTTTTTATCTAATAGGACTTCTACTTCTAATAGGACTCTTTTCCTAATAGGACTCCTACTTCTAATAGGACTTTTTACCTAATAGGACTTCTACTTCTAATAGGACTCTTTTCCTAGTAGGACTCCTACTTCTAATATGACTCTTTTCTTAATAGGATTCCTACTTTTAATAGGACTCTTTTCCTAAGAAGTAACCTAACCCTAACCTAGCCGGCCTCTTCACCTCTTTAATAAGGGTCGGCTAGATAGGATTTACATGAATGCCTTTATCAATGAAACTAAATTAGGACTCTTAAAGCTAGAGTCCTAACATATATTCAAACCACGTCAAGTCCTCAACCTACATGCTACAATAAAATTCTCTTTTGAGATCAATAAACCTACTATAATTACTCAAGCCCAAAAATCTCCACACTGGGGTAAAGCCATATATGAAGAATATGATGCCCTCCTCCATAACTCCACATAGACCCTTGTACCCTCTTATCCTACATAAAACATCATCGGGTGTAAATAGGTCTTTCGAATTAAGCTGAACCCAGACATATCCGTTGCTAGATATAAAGCACGTCTAGTAGCCAAAGGGTTTCATCAATGACCTGGAGTTGACTTCATAGAGACTTTCAGTCTTGTTGTTAAACCCATAACAATTCGACTTATTCTAAGTTTGGCCGTCTCAAAAGGCTGACAAGTACGACAACTAGATGTTAACAATGCCTTTTTACATGAAACTCTAACTGAAGATGTCTATATGTAGCAATCCCCTGGCTTCATTCATCATCAGTATCCAAGACATGCAAACTACAAAAAGCTATTTATGGACTTCGTCAAGCTCCAAGAGCCTGGTATACTGAACTTGGCTCATTTTTGACATCAACTGATTTCATCAACTCCAAGTTTGATACCTCGTTATTCTTACGACAACAAAATAGACACAATATATCTTCTCGTATATGTGGATGATATTATTATTATAGGCAATGATCCTGTGGAGATTCAGACATTCCTAAAATAATTGGTTGATCGATTCTCCCACAAAGATCTTGGACCCTTAAGTTACTTTTTGGGAGTTGAAGCAACATTTACATCTTCAGGTCTTCTCCTATTACAAAGAAAGTATATTCAAGACCTATTATCCAAAATAAACATGCAGGATGCAAAGGAAGTTACAACTCCTCTCTCTACTAGTGAATCACTCAAATTATGTGATGGAAGCCCTGCTTCGGATGCTACTTAATACCAATAAGTACTTGGCTCTCACCCATCCAGATATCTCATTTGCAGTCAATAAATTGTCTCAATCCATGCACCAGCCATCTACTACGCATTGGTCTACCATCAAATGAATTTTACGGTATCTTAAAGGAACCCTTCATCATGGCCTCTTTCTCTGCAAACACACCCCACTTAATCTCCATGCCTTTGCTGATGCTAATTGGGCGGGGAACTTTGATGATAGAACTTCTATGTCAGGGTATATTATTTTCCTTAGAGCTAATCCTATCAGTTGGAGTTCTAAGAAGCAAAAGACAATCGCACGGTCTACGACTGTAGTTGAATACCGTGCCATCGCTACAACTACTACTAAATTCAATTGGGTCACAAATCTCCTTAAGGAACTCAATGTCAACTCTGCCCTTCCTCCTACAATATATTATGATAATATTAGAGCTACCTACTTATGTGTTAATCTAGTATTCTACTCATGCATGAAGCACATCGCCATCGACTTCCACTTCATGCGAGATCAAGTTGTCAGACATCAACTATATGTCTCTCACATACATACGGCTGATCAACTAGCAAACTCACTCATGAAGCCTCTTGCTCATAAACTATTTTCATTACATCGATCCAAGTTTGGTATCCTTGATAGGAGCACCATCTTGCGAGGGCATGATAGCGGATAAGATTTCCTCAAACTGTATGAGGAAATCCTATTAGTTTGTTGAAGGAAATCCTCCCTCCCATCCATTGGTTTGCTGAGGGAAATCCTCCCTCCTATCCTGTATAAATACAACTCATATTATACTAATCAAAATAAGCTTTCATGATTATATGAGGAAATCCCACTAGTTTGTTGAAGGAAATCCTCCCTCCTATCCATTGGTTTGTTGAGGGAAATCCTCCCTCCTATCCTATATAAATACAACTCATATTATACTAATCAAAATAAGCTTTCACGATTATAATTTTATTCTACTAGTTTTATCATCAAAATCCAAGATTCAACAATCTCTCCCTTTTTGATGATGACAACTAATTGATGACTAACGGAGTTAACCATAACTCCCCGGAGTTTAACCAAACTCCCCCTATCAATATGTCATTGATAGAACACTTGGATTATCCCAAATCCAAGCAACATTCATCACATGTTATAAGGAATATCAAACCATCATGCAAATATATAAAATATTCAATCACCATTATATTGCATGAACTCATCAATCTACTTCTCTCCCTTTGTCATCAACAAAAAGGAGAAGTTGCTCTATCTATTTTACTAGATATGCAAGTTAACATATAAGCTAGATTTACAATATTCAATCATAGCAAGATTTTTAAAGATGTCCAAACATAGCAAGTGTTGAATTGCTTTACAATATTCTTGTGTAAATTTGTACTTTACTTTTCTTGAAATTGCAAGGTAGCAATTTTTTGATATTCAAGTTCTTTTCCTCTTTTGTAGGCTAGCAAGATAGCAAGTTTGTACTTTGATTTCTTTGTGATATGTCAAGTTAGCAATTTTCTTCCTCTTGAATGAGCTAGCAAAATTTTCATTTAAGGTGCAAGCTAGCAATAAACTTTCTCCCCCTTTATCAATATCAAAAAGAAATGGAGAATCAAATATGATGATATAAACTTTTCACATAAGTTTGCATAAAAAAAGTTTACATCAATCATCAACTCATGATACAAATATATCAATATAATGGATATTCATGATTCATCATAAAAGATATCAAGAAGAACACAATTTCTTTTACTTCAATATTCAAATCATGACAAGTGATACATATCAAAATTCTACATGAATATTTCATTCATCAAGTTATGAATCATATAAAGAAGTATTGAAGCATAGGAGAAAAAATCAATTTAAGCATGCAATCAAGTTCAAATCATGGATACCAATGCTAGCATATTTTGCATGTATTTTTATATCATGATAAATAGAATAAATCAATGATTCAATCATATCATGCAATGAAAGATATCAATATGAAAAATCAACAAGGATCAAAAAATATCATTCATAGTTCATAACCAAGTTATGAAATCTATCATCGAAATCAAGTTATAAAGATTAATTTATCATTCAAGTAAACACTTAAGGTACTTTTTACGATGCTAGCAATTTGTGATATGTTAATAAGTAATTTTTGCTTGTTCTAGCAAAATTCTTCTTGTGATGCACAAGCTAGCAAGCATTTGCCTTAAGCTAGCAACTTCTTGTTTGCAATGAGCTAGCAATTTTATAAAAATTATAACATTTTAAACATGCAAGCTCATGAGTTTAAAAAATAGTATAACTTTGCCCTTTTTTTTTTCATTTTGAGACGTGGAAGTTTTGTCTTTTTGTAATTTCTAGCTAGCTATTGTTTGCCACTTTCGCTTGTGATATCCAAGCTAGTATGCTAACTCCCCCTTTGTCATTGTCAAAAAGAAGAGAAGACTCAATGACTAAAAATTTCAATCATTATTTTACATCAACCAATATTTCAAATTTTCACATGATGCATACAAGCCATAGATGCAAAGAATTCATGAAAGCAAACCAAAGTAATCATGTCATTTCTAAGTCATGAAAGTTATGACATCAAGGCTCATGATTCATTTGAAAAGATATAACACAAAGAGCAACTTGATTCATGCATAAGAATTCTCATCAAGATCATATTTCATGAGAAATTTCAAGTATCAAATATCAAGTAATAATCATATTTCTTAATATTTCTCAAGTCAAGATGTCAAAAGAAAGTTCATAATTTGGTTGAAACAAAATCTCATTCAAGTCAATTCATCAAATCAAGACTTATAATCAAATTATCATTTTTAATATTCATAACATGAACAAAGTTATTACCATATCATCAAAATCTCATTCATAATTCAAGTGATCATAAATGAATTTATCACTTGTCTTTTATTTGAAAAATCCAAAACTTTAGAGAAAGAGAGATGTTCAAGAAACATACATTTTTCTTTTAGTGATTTGCATTGATTTCGTATGAACATGCCTTTGTCTTTTTTATGTCAAATAGAAACAAGCATGAATGTTTAAGACATAAAGGCTAAATCTCGTGTCATGAATTCCAAAAGATATCTAAAGTTATCAACATCACATTAAAAAAAAGATATTTCAAAAAGATATATCGATAAATGATTCATTTGTATCATTTCATTTGAATTCATGATTCATTTGGAAAGTTCTCCTCTTTAGTAAATAGAAAGGAATTATAGGAGAACAAAATGAATTAAGGGAGATAGAACATGATTGAAGCATGAAAAATGTATCTTATGTCGTAAATACGAATCAAGCAATTTTTAAATCTGAAATCATCCTCAAAAATCACATTCAATAAATTCATATATGACAAGTATAGATTTATTGAAGAATCGATAAGATAGAGGATTGCATTTTATTTTTATAAATTTCTATTCATATGATTTGCTTCTTATAAGCATGCCTTTGCCTTAAAATAAAATATCAACATTCAAGATAGAAAGGTAAATTTTATCATAATGATCATTAAGTCAAATCACATTAAGTATGTCGTATTTTTCAAAAGATTCGATTCAAGAGATTCACATGGATTCATCAAAATCGAAAACTTTAGAGATCGAAGAATTTTGAAGATTATGTATCATTTTATAAATCTGAAAAATAATTTTTATCATGAAAATCATCAAATCCAAATATAATACAAGGCAACATCAAAACCACATTTCTTTCATTTGAAAATTTTATGGGTTAGGCCTTTTGATTTCATGAAGACAAGTATCCTCTAAAAATTTTATCATAAAAAAGGGTTAAGACCCATTAATCTAAGATAGAAGTTTTCAAATTAGCATCACTTCAAAAAACTCATGCATGATATAAAATCGTCAAGCATCATATTTAGAGACAATGTAAAACATCAAGATACACATGCATGGGTTAATCCTATTAGGTGTACAAATATTATCACAAATCATATAATCATCATTCATATTTTTAATTTTCAAAAATTACTAGAAATAAAAAGTATAAAAAAAATCCTACCAACTATATCAAGCAACTCATAAAAGGATCATATAATTTCAAAATAAGGTAAAAGCATTTCGGGTGAGTTACTTACCTCGTTGTTGAAGCCCGTCAAAGCCCAATTCACCTCTTCTTTACTGGATCCTTTTTTGCAAACCTTCTTCTTCTCCTTTGGCATCTTTCTCCATTCAAGTTCATTTATATTTTTTAATTTTTGTTTATTGAACTTGTTAACATTCATTGTTATGTGTTCAATATCCTCATCACTTAAGTCATCACTCAAGTGGTATTCATTTGTCAGAAGTTCCAAGTCCTTCGTGTTCTTTGGAAGATGGTTCAAGTATTCAATAAGTTCAAAATGTTTTAGGAGGCTCATTTCATATGTCATTAATGAGCCAATTAGTTCTTCAATAGGTAAATTATTTAAATCTTTAGCCTCTTGTATTGCAGTTACTTTAGGATCCCACCTTTTTGGAAGGGATCTTAAGATCTTATTTATGAGTTTAAAATTCAAAAAAGATTTACCAAGAGCTCTTAGACTGTTGACGACATCCGTGAAACGGGTATACATGTCACCTATAGTCTCGTTTGGTTTCATTCGAAAAAGCTCAAAATCATAAAATAAGAGGTTTACTTTCGAGTCTTTGACTCTACTAGTTCCCTCATGCGTGATTTCAAGTGTTCGTCAAATTTCAAAAGTCGTTTCGCACATAGAAATCCGATTGAACTCATTTTTGTCTAAAGCGCAAAATAAGGCATTCATAGCCTTTACATTCAAAGAAAAAGACATTTTCTCCAAATCCGATCATTCGTTTTTTCGGTTTAGAGGGAAGTTGAAAATGGTTTTCAATAACATTTCATAAGTTTAAATCAAGAGAAGTCAAGAAAACTCTCATTCGAGTTTTCCAATATATGTAGTCTGATCCATTAAAGAACAGAGGATGAACAATCGAAAAACCCTTTTGAAAGCCATTAATAGCCATTTCTCATGGGTGTGAATCCAAAAGAGAAATAACAAGGCTCTGATATCAATTGTTACGGATCGAGCAGCACTAAGAGGGGGGGGGGGTGAATTAGTGCAGTGGATAAATATGATAAACTTCGACGATTTTAAATAAGTTTCGAAAACTTTGTATGAAAAGAATAACATTTCAATTAAAGTCATTTCGATTGTGTTAAAAGCGTACGTAAGAAGATGAGGGCAGTGAACTTAGCAAAGTAAAGGTTTGCAGAAAGATAAATGCATAAATATAAATGCAAACCATTTTTATAGTGGTTCGGTCATCCGACCTACGTCCACTCTCGATTCCTCTTTGCTTGAGGCCACCGACTTTCCACTAGCTATCCTCCTTCCAACGGGCGAGGAAGAACTCCCTTACAACACCTTTCCTTTTGATGGGCTTAGGAGGCAACCCTTACAAGACCTCTCAACCCTCTTTAAGGCTAGATCACACTTTAGAATGAGAGGAAAGGTTTTGATATAATTTCAACAAAGTTTTCCCTTCTTCTTTCTCAGTTTTTGTGTGTATGTTTGAACCATGGATGAGAGGGGTATTTATAGGCCTCAAGAGAATTCAAATTTGGAGCCCAAATTTGAATCACTTTTGGTTTTTCCGGTACTGGGCGGTGCCACCGCCTGGGCTCTCAGGTCCTGGGCGGTGCCACCGCTAGGCTTTTCAGCTCACTGGCTGGGCCTTAAACTCGGCCCAAACTAGTCCGTTATCGAGCCCAATTAACCCCTACTTGAGTTATAGGATTAACACCTAATCCTAACCCAAATTAACATGCTAACTATGAAATTAAAGACATTTCCTAAGCTATTACAAAGTCCAACAAGTTAAGACTTCTTCCGATGAGCTTCCGGTAAACTTCTAGCGATCTTTCGACGAACCCTCAGAAACCATTCTGCGGACTCTCGGCAAGCTCCTGGACTTCACGATGATCTTGGTGAGTTCTAACGAGCTTCTTTGGCAAGCTCTGATCTTTCTTGGCAAGCTCCGCAAACTTCCGACGAACCTTCCAGCGAACTTCTGAAAACCCTTCAGCAAGCTCCCTACTCGTTCTCAGCCAGTTTTGATAGTACTCCCAACTAATCTTCGGACTTCCGTCGAACTCTCGAGCTCCCAACGATCTATCACACTTGTCTTTCGGCACTTTGTTTCACTTTACGTCTTCATCGTTATCGTAGTTAATCCTGCACAAACATAAACAAAAACTCTACTTCGATCTAGACAGTTATTACAATGCGAATTGATATTCAGTTGCCCGACACGTCATTGGTCGGTGCTCCGTC
Organism: Musa beccarii; assembly: GCA_024322285.1. Classification (NCBI taxonomy): domain Eukaryota; kingdom Viridiplantae; phylum Streptophyta; class Magnoliopsida; order Zingiberales; family Musaceae; genus Musa; species Musa beccarii. The sequence goes on from CM044396.1 coordinate 20,969,427, forward strand.
TGATTTTTCGATGCATCATCCTCTCTTGCGACTTGTTGCCCAATCGGCAGTTGACTTTCGCAACCTCAATGTCCTTGGCGTAACTCTGCTCTTCTTGGCCCGATGCCCGACGTCCAAAGCCTTCTTCCGATTGTCGGCCGAACCTCCAGCTCGACATCCAATATCCTGATGTGATCACTAAGCGCAACGTCAATTCCTCCCGTGTCAATAGTCTAATCCTGATCAATAGTAGACCTGCGTAACTCAAAACCTAATTAGACAATAAAACATAATCAATTAGTTTCATCATCAAAATTTGAGATTCAACATATCTGGTCCTTAGACTTGAGACATTAAAGATGTCCTGTATGAGTACTCTACTCTTTGATACCGGACTTATAGGTTTCGAAGTTCTAAATTTAGTACAGTCGGTTATTGGGAGTGGCAGCTAACCTTACGAGGGCAATTAAGTGTCAATAAAGGATTATCCACTCTCGGTATCATAAGAGGAATATCCCATATGTTCTTGCTCAAGCAAATTCCTGGCCAGGGTCATTCGGATTGAGAGAGAAAGTATTCTCTGAGAGAATCTGATTAGGGCGAGATTCGATTGGAAATCGTATGGGCCTGACAGCACCATTTCCGATATACGGTTTTTGGAATATTAGATGAATGAGGGACTATAGGTATATGGTAACTAAGGACAGATAAGTCCAAAGGATTGAATTCTCCTGTATCGTCTAGGGACTGTGGAGTAGTGGCCTAGTACGTCTGTAGTCGATGAGTCGAGTGAATTATTATAGAGATAATAATTCACTGAGTTAAAAGGAGTTCTAATAGGTATGACTCATGGCCAGCTCGATATTGGGCCTAGAGGGTCATACACATATGGTAGGTGTTGCGACGAGTAGAGGTTCAGATATGAGATATCCGCTAGAGCTCTTATCTTATTGGATATCCAATAAGCCCCTGTATTATTAGATCCTATGGATGAGATCCAATAAGAGCTAGATTATTGGGTAGAGACCCATTGATCTAAGAAGCTTAGGTAATTGGATAGAGATCCAATACCCAATAGGGCTAGATCCATTAGGGTTGACAAGGGGCCTATATAAATAGGAGGGAACCAAAGGCCCATAGGTTGGGGTTTTTCTTGGTAACTACCTCTTGTTCTCCTTTCCCCAAGAGAGGAGCATCATTGCAATCTCTATTGTATGGATACCGCTAAAGAGGAGGACACTTGACCTTCTTCATTCTCCCCCATAGATCTACAGGAACTTAGGAAAATACGATCTCCCTAAGTATTATCGTTCTTCTTACACACGTAGTTTTCAGATTCATAAATTTGTTTTGACATACCGATCTTTACATGACGATGGAACCTTTCATGGAAATCCAAGATTTTTATTTTCTATTCTTCCGCTACACATGAGATGTCGCCCCCTGGATTTTCAAACAATGGTATCAGAGCCAGGTTGTTCATATGAAGATTAGATTTTAATTACATATGTTATGTTTTGGATGTGCTTTTAGAGCCAAAATTATTGATGTAAAAGATGAGAGAGGGCAGCAACTATTGCTACCCTCGCAATTTGGCTAAGGCTGCTTGTAGGCATGATCGTGCACGCAAGGGGCTGTCGACGAGCGGCGGTCATCTGCCCGTAACGGCAGCACTGCCTGCATGCGCAAAGGGCGCTCGCAGGCAAGGTCGTAGTAGGCAATCGGCCTGTGTGTGGGTACTGTGCTCGTGGGCAAGCGGTAGAGCTGCCTGCGGGAGCCTGCCCACAGGGGAGGGCGACGCCCGCATAGGGGCACCGGCCTGCTGCGGGCATTGTGCCCGCAGGGGCAGTGCCAGCCGGCGGGCGCTCCTGCCTGCGAGTGGTGCCCCGTTGTAGCGACATCGCCCGTGGGCCCGCGTGCGCCGCTGCCCGCAGGCATAATGCCCAAGAGCTAGCCGCCCGCGGGCATGGGCGGCACTCCCCTGCATTGCCATCGCCGGTAGTGTGGCGACGGTGGTAGCCACAACACAGGCAGCAAAGGAAGGAGGGAGTAGGGTTTTGGGGGCAAAAGATAGTTTTGCCCTTGGAAATTTCCAAAATTTCGATCAAATGACCAAAATACCCTTCAAATTTTAGAAAATTCCCTGTATATCCCTATTTTTAGAAAAATATTAGTTAATTAAAAGGTTTAATTAACTATTATTATTATTATTTATCTAGTAGTCCTATATAATAATATGTACATGTGATGTATGATATGGACATATGATCATGGACCGTGTGATATGATATATATATATGATGTGATCATTATTATTATTGGGGCCTATGAGTCTCTATTTTTCTCATTTATTGTCAGGCCTGCATGCCTATAATTATGTTGTAATTACACAAGGAGGTGCAGTGGGAGCGTGGAAATGATAGCGAGACTTATAAAGTTGAGACGATCCGATGCATGGAGATGCGTTGAGATGCGGACGAAACCAACGAAGCGAGTTGGACGATCACAAGGCATGGAGATGCGCCAAGGTACACATAGATCTTGATGTGAGTGATTGGTCCCACTGGCTCGGGCTTGATCATATTAGGATGTGGTCTATGATCATCTAGTGTGATTGCTCATGTAATGTGCGATTGGTTATACACATACTAGATATGTATATATATTTGCATGCGATGTAGATATATATTAAATATGTATGTGTATGACACATTATATTAGGAGACCAAACCAAAAATACTCTTTCTCAATAATATTAATTCGGTAAACGTAAGGCAATTAGATTGACCTACGTGGCCTTCCATCATTATAGGTAGGAACCGATTCCCTGTATAGGTTGAGATGGTCGAGTCCCTCGAGACTCATCTATATCATGATTCATTATCTTATCTATAACATAGAGATATTACTAGTAATCTGAGGATATGGTATGCTTGGTCGAGTCCCTCGAGGGTGTTGAATCTCGGATTTTGATGATGAAACTAATTAAGTGTGATTTGTGGTCTAACTACATTTTGAGTTACGCAGGTCTACTATCGATCAGGATTAGACAATTGACGCTGGAGGAATTGTCGTTGCGCCGGAGGTGATCACGTCAGGATATTGGATGTCGAGCCGGAGGTTCGGTCGACTATCGGCAGGAGGCTTCGTACGTCGGGCATCAGGCCAAGAAGTGCGGAGTTGCGCCATGGATATCGAGGTTGCGGAGGTCAATCGTTGATTGGGCAATAAGCCGCTAGATAGGGCGATGTGCCGAAGGATCGAACGAAGCGCCGACCAATGATGTGCCGGGCAACTGAATGTCAATTCACGTTGTAATAACTGTCTAGATCGAAGTAGAGTTTTTGGTGTTTGTTTGTGCAAGAGTAACTACGATAAGGATGAAGACATAAAGCGAAACAAAGGGTCGAAGTCAAGTGTGATGGATCATTGGGAGTTCGAGTGTTCGATGGAAGTCTGAAGATTCATTGGGAGTGCTGCCGGAACTGGCCGAGAACGAGTAGGGAGCTTGCCGAAGAGTTTTCGAAAGTTCGCCGAGAGGTTCGTCGGAAGTTTTTCGGATTTTGAACTCACTAACAAGATCTTAAGATCCCTTTTAAAATGGTGGGATCCTAAAATAACGGTGATTCAAGAATCAAAGGATCTAAATAATTATTCTATTGATGAAATCATTGGGTCTTTAAAGACCTATGAAATGGAACATGATGAATATGATGAACATGATGAACACATGAACCACCTTCTAAAGAACAAGAAGGTTTTTGAACTCTGAACTATGATATGCCACTTGAGTGATGACTCAAGTGATGAGGACATTGAAGAGGACTTTGAACCTTTAATCGATCTTAATAAGTTTATTAAACAAAAATCTAAAATCAACAATGAACTTGAACAGAGGAAGAGACCAATGAAGAAGAAGAAGACTCACCAAGAAGAATCAAGGAAAGAAGAAGCAAACTACGCTTTAATGGGCTTCGACAATGAGGTAACTTAACTTCCTTGAATTATTTTGAAATTACTTGATGATTTCCATGAATGCTTAACTTAGTTAGTAGGAATTTTTTTATGCTTTTCTTTTGTTTTTAGAAATTAAAAAAATTCAAAATTATACTATACTTTTCTTTATAGTATTTTTGAAAAGTAAAAATATGAATGACGATTGTAAGATTTGTGATAATGCTTAGGATTAATCCATGCATGTGTATCTTAATGGTTTGCATTGTCTCCAAATATGATGCTTGATGATTTTATATCATGCATGATTTTGGCAAAAATTTGAACATGGCCTTTTAACATAAAAATTGAAAGTGTGCTATCATTTTTACATATTTGGTCTTGATGATTTTATGACTAAGCTTGTGTTTTATTTTGATACATGTTTTCATAAAAATTTTGAATATGCTCACATCAAATTGCTTAAAATGAAAATATCTTTTTTATTCTATTGAGATAAATGAATTCATGTTATGAGTCTTGTGAATCTCATGAAAATAAACATGATGAATATTTTAAAAAAATGTGCTTCATGTTTTCGGTCTTAATGATTTCTCTTGAAACTTGCTCTTTGGATCTATATGGAAAACATGAGTATACTCATATGAACATCAAATCACTTGAAATGGAACACATAAAAAATGAGAAATTGCACTATCATGATGCTTTACGTGTAATGCTTTTGATCTTAATGGACTACATGACAACTTGTATTTCAAAGTAATACAATGATGATTTTCATATATATAATTGGACATACCTTATGTAATCATCATTGATAATAATAGTTGGTTGTCATGCTTAATGATTTTATGATATCTTATTGAATCTTATAAATTATGAAAGTGATTTTGATGATTTGTTTATAAGTTCGGAGTTGATGATTTAAACTAGAATGAGTCTTATGTATATCATGAACTTAATAACTTGAGTTCTTCAAGATCTCTCACTCCATACTCTTTTATGATTCTCCCATGTCATTGAAGAGAAATCCAAATGAATCATAAGTTATATGATATCATGAGTATTTAAAGACATTATATCTTGATGACAAACTCATGTTTCAGTTTTAAAATTTGATACTCATCTTTTCAAACATGAGTACACTGAAATAAATAACTTAAAATTAAACACATTATCATGATATATTGAATCTCATGTCTTGAAATAATGTGTTACATTTTTGTCTTGATAATGCCTTATGAGATTTTGCCTTTACATCTTGAACTTTCATGCTTATCTTGGTATATAAAGACAAAGGCATATTTAGATGAAAAGAATTACTTGAAAAGAGAATTTTTCAAATGAAATATAACTTATCTCTTGTTTCGCGAAACTATATTTTTGAATTACTTTTATGAGATCATCATCTTGATAACTTGAGTTTTTATCTCTATACTCTCTTATGTTTCTCCCATGTTATATGAAGAAAAAAAATATATAAATTATTTTCTCTTAACTTATTGATACTCAACTTGAGAAAATATATTTTGAAGATTGAAACATTACATGCACAATTTGATTTTTCTCCTATGGTTCAATACACATGATTTGATGATTGAAATATTAATGCAAATGTTTGATATATCACTTGTCATGGTTTGAATATCGATGTACAAGAAATGTTGCTCTTCTTGATATCTTTTATGAATTTGAATAAGACTTGTTAAAGATTCTTGATTCATCTCTTAATCACTTGGAATCATAACTTGACTTGTGTAAATCAAGATGCATGAAACAAATTGTTCTCTTTGCTATTTGCTGAATCATGATTGATATTATTGCTATTTTACCTCCTATGATTCATATTGTAAAATTTTATAAATCATGATGCAATAAAATTATTTATGCAACAATCAAGTGCTCATGTGATTCTTTGCTAATGAAAATACATTAGTGAAATTATGATCTTGCAAATTATAATTTGAAGTTCTTTATAAATAAAGATCGTTTGTATCTTGTCTTTTGATTTCTCGGAATTCAATACTTGAATTTTTATGAATTTGTGATCTTGGTATCTTGATTCTTATGAAATGTGATCTTGATGAAAAATCTTATACATGAATCAAGTTACTCTTTATGCTATATCTTTTCAAATGGATCATGAGCCTTGATGTCATATATTTCATGATCCTAGAAGTGATATGATCTCTTTGCCTTGTACAATGATTGAAAATTAATTTTCTTTATAATAAATTATGAATCATGACTTGATCTATGAGATTGATATGCTTTTATATATCATGATTCTTGGTTGTATGATATTTATCTTGAATTAAAAAATTGATAAATATGAATTTTGATCTTGCTAAAAAGAAAATTATGAATCATGAATGATATCTTTTGGTTGTGATCCTTGTTGAATTTATATATTGATATCCGTCATGACATGATTTCTTTGCATTGTTGTCTTATTTGCATCATGTAATGATTGAACAATTGATGTATATTTTTATTGATGCAAACTTTTAATTGATATGAAAAATGGCTTGTATAATGATTGAAATTTTTAGCCATTTAGTCCTCCCTTCTTTTTGACAAAGACAAAGGGGGAGAAAAATTGCTATCTTGCAATTTCACAAGAAGAAGAAGGTTTGTTATTTCAAAGGATGCAAATATTGCTATCTTGACTATATCAAAAGAAGCAAAATGCAAAACTTCAAAAATTTGAAATATTGCATGCCTTTATATTTGTATGTTTAAATAAAAAGTTAGCATATATGTTTAAAGTGATCATACATAATTGCTAGCTCATTGCAAACAAAAGTTGATAGCTTGCAAAGGTGAAACTTAGTTACAAAAGAGAAGAATTGAAAGGAAGCTAACCTGCGTGTCACAAAGTATGTTAGCTTGCTTATCATTATTGATTGCTTGCTTATCATCTTTTTATCTCATATCTTGATTTTTGACTCCCTTGAATTCATGACTTAATATGCTAAAAATTCATATTGTAAATTTGTTATCTTGTCATGATCAAAGCATTGGCTATTTGTACTCCATTTTTTGACAAAACAAAGGGGGAGAAGAATTATTGCTAGCTTATGTATTGCAAAGAAAAATTTAGCTAGAACATGCAAAGGAATCAAAGAAAGTGCAACTTACACATCTCAACAAGCAAGTGAAAATTACCATCATTGCCCATCTTTGAAACTTGCTATGATTGAATGGTATTATTTGATGTTGTATTGTATGATGTGATAGCTAGTATGTTGTAATATTTGCATATCCTTGAAAATTAGCTATAATGTTATTTCTCCTTTTTGTTGATGACATCGGGGGAGAAGTAGATTGATGACTTCATGTATTGATTGAATATTTTATATATTTGCATGATGGTTTGATTTATTCTCTTAATTGTGATGAATGTTGCTTGGATTTGGGATAATCCAAGTGTTCTATCAATGGCATATTGATAGGGGGAGTTTGTGTTAAACTCCGGGGAGTTTTAGTTAACTCCGTCAGTCATCAATTAGTTGTCATCATAAAAAAGGGGGAGATTGTTGAATCTCGGATTTTGATGATGAAACTAATTGAGTGTGATTTGTGGTCTAACTGCATTTTGAGTTACGTAGATCTACTATCGATCAGGATTAGACAGTTGACGCTGGAGGAATTGACGTTGCGCCGGAGGTGATCACGTTAGGATATTGGATGTCGAGCCGGAGATTCGGTCAACTATCGGCAGGAGGCTTCGTACATCGGGCATCGGGCCAAGAAGTGCGGAGTTGCGCCATGGATATCGAGGTTGCGGAGGTCAACCGTCGATTGGGCAACAAGCCGCTAGAGAGGGCGATGTGCCGAAGGATCGGACGAAGCGCCGACCAATGATGTGCCAGGCAACTGAATGTCAATTCGCGTTGTAATAACTGTCTAGATCGAAGTAGAGTTTTTGGTGTTTGTCTGTGCAGGAGTAACTACGATAAGGATGAAGACGTAAAGCGAAACAAAGGGTCGAAGTCAAGTGTGATGGATCATTGGGAGTTCGAGTGTTTGATGGAAGTCTGAAGATTCATTGGGAGTGCTGCCGGAACTGACCGAGAACGAGTAGGGAGCTTGCCGAAGAGTTTTCGGAAGTTCGCCGGGAGGTTCGTCAGAAGTTCGCGGAATTGCCAAGAAAGATCGGAGCTTGCCAAAGAAGCTCGGGGGAACTCGCCAAAATCATCGTGGAGTTCGAGAGCTTGCTGGGAGTCCGCAGGATGGTTTCCGAGGGATCGTCGGAAGACCGCCGGAAACTCGCCGGAAGAAGACTTGACTTGCAGACTTTGTAATAGCTTAGGAATGTCTTTAATTTCGTAGTTAGCATATCAATTTGGGTTAGGATTAGGGGTTAATCCTTTAACCCAAGTATGGGCCCATTGGGCCTTGTTCGGAACCAGTTTGGGTCAAGTTTTCGGCCCAAACCAAATGTAGATTTGTGCTGGGCGGTGGAGCCCAGCCCAATGTGCCTTGTTGCATGTGTGCATGCATGCATGCATCTTTGGGCTATTTGCATGCATCTTTGGCGGTTGCAATCGCGGCAAAGATGCATGTCGCTATCATGCATGCATGCTACGTGCATGCATCTTTGGGGCGAGCACCGCCCAAAGAGAACTCAACATTTCTTGGTGGGCGTAGCACCGCCAAAGAAGACCAAGCAGAACTCAGCGACTCTCGGTCAAGGCGTAGCACCGCCAAGAAGTGTGTGTGTCTTTGGCGTAGCACCGCCAAAGAGCTTGATAGCACCAAAGGCATGCATGCATGCTACGTGCATCTTCAGAGTTGCATCGAATCTTGTAGCCTAATCTGTAGCCAGGCGGTAGCACCGCCTGGCTGGGGTGGTAGCACTGGTGTTACCACCCAGTGCCTGGAAAACTAGGCGATAGCACCGCCTGGCTGAGGCGGTAGCACCGCCTAGCTGAGGCGGTAGCACCGCCTAGCTGAGGCGGTAGCACCGCCTGGGTGTGTCGATCACAGGGGACAAGACGAGAAACTCAAATTTTGGCTCCAAGTTTTGGCTCCAAATTTGAGTCCTCTCGAGCTCTATAAATTCCCCTCTTTTGCAGGTTCAAAGTGCAGCAAGAGGAGTGAAAATCTTGAGGGAAAACTCTGCTCAAATAGTGTCAAAAACTTCCCTCTTACTCTTAAGTGTTTTCTTGTTCAAGAGAGGGGTGAGAGCTTTGTAAGGGTTATCTTCTAAGTCCATCAAAAGAAGAGGTGTTGCAAGGGAGTTCTTCCTCGCCTATTGGAAGGAGGAAAGCTAGTGGAAAGCCGATGTCATCAAGCGAAGAGGAATCAGAAGTGGATGTAGGTCGAGTCAGACTCATCTGGTAACGATGGTGATGACTTAACCGAACATCATGGTTGGTCGAGTCCCTCGAAGCCATGGTGGTTCGGAGGCCGAACAGGATGGGAATCACAGGAGTTATGATCGGTAAGAGTTGTCTACCTTTTGGGCTTAGTGTGATTGGTCGAGTCCCTCAAGATTACACTAAGATACTGATTAGAACTCGATCCCCACTAGAAGTCTACCGGAGACTTCCGTTTCACGTGCTGAGGGTGTCGCATAACTCGCTAGAAAAATAGTGAAAGTACATTAAGATAGAAGTTCATATTTTGATTATTTATATTTCTGTAAAATCTGTATATTATTTATTTATGCTACATCTTTATTTTTTTAGAAAATGTTTCTATTAAACTCTCTATATGGTATACTTAATGCCAATCGCCTCATTGGTCCAAATTATATATATTGGCTCCACAAGCTGATAATCGTTCTCATGATGGAGAAAATCACATATGTCCTTAAAATAGTGATGCCTATGCCCAAGGAAAGGGGAAGTGAGGATGAGATCGCTTGCTATGTGAAATACGCAGATGACTCTACTCTTGCTCAGTATTACATGTTGGGCTCCATGACTCCCGAGTTATAGAGACAACATAAAAAGATGGATGGCAGATCTATACTCCTACATCTCTGTAAATTGTTTGAGGAACAGGGAAGAACTTAACGATATAAGATATTAAAGAATCTCTTCTATGCCAGGATGACTGAGAGGACACTAGTTCAGAATCATGTCCTTAAGATGATTGAGTAGATAGAGATACTCACAAGTCTAGGAATGGTCCTAGAGGATAACTTGTGTGTGGATCTTATACTTCAGTCCCTACTCGATTCCTTTTCACAATTCTCTATGCTGGTAAGACCAGAAAGAAAAGAAAGACAGAAAAGTCCCTTAAGAAGGGTAAAGGGCAAGACTAGATCGGGTAAAGCAAAGGTTACTAAGAAGACCTAGAAGAGGACAAAAGCCAGTGATTCCACTATGGCAAAGACGGGCATTGGAAGAGGAACTGCAAAGAGTATATTGTAGAGAAGGCGAAACAGAAGCTTAGAGAAGCTTCAGATATGTATTTATGATTAGTCTCTATCTGTCAAACTCATATAATAACACATAGGTATTGGATACTGATAGTGTTTATCATATATATAATTCGTTGTAGGTTCTGGCAAGACGTAGGAGATTAATGAGAGGTAAGATGGACCTCAAGATGGGTAATGAAGCAAGAGTTGCTACTATTGCTATTAGCGAGGTCATCCTACATCTGCCTGGTGGAGCTACTATTACATTATATGCATGCTATTTTGTTCTCTTTATTATCAAAAACTTTATTTCCATTTTATGTTTGACATTGAATGGTTATAAAGTAGTTTTTGAGAATAATAGTTGTTCAACTATTGAAGATAATAAGATAATCATGAGAGGAATATTGTATAATGGTTTGATTATGCTAGAAACTACTCCATACATCATGAGTATGAGTGAGTCCAAGAGGAAACGAGATGAGGTGAATAGTGCATACTGTTGGGATCGAGAGTGACACTACGAGGGGGGGGTGAATTAGTACAACGAATAAAGATAATAAATTTTGGTGATTTAAAATAAGTTCAGAAACTTCATACGTTGAAAACTTTGTTTCGATGGAATCCGATTTTGATTGCATATAAACTTAAAATGATTCGTAAGAAAGTGAGGAGGAAGTGGAGTAAGTAAAATAAACAGGTTTGTAGAAATGTAAAGAATAATAAGTAAACACAAATCGATTTTATAGTGGTTCAGTCATACGACCTATGTCCACTCCCGATTCCTCTTCTCTTGAGGTCATCGGCTTTCCACTAGGTATCCTCCTTCCAACGGGTGAGGATTGACTCCCTTTTACAGTACTCTCCTTTTGACAGGCTTAGGAGGTAACTCTTATAAGGACTCTCAACCGTTTCTAAGGCTAGATCACACTTTAGAATTAGAGGAAAGATTTTGACACTATTAGAGTAGAGTTTTCCTTTTTTCTTTCTCAGGTTTTGTGTGTATTTCAACTATAGATGAGAGGGGTATTTATAGGCCTCAAGGTGTCATCCCGATTTTTCAGGTGCTGGCAGTACCACCGCTTGACACTAGCGGTACCACCGCCTATGCACTCTGGTTCTATCAGTGTACTGGGCGGTACCACCACCTAACACACTGACACGATCAATGTACTGGGTGGTACCATCGCCCAACCAATGGTGCACTGCCTGGGCACTCTGCCCCAGGGCGGTACCACTGCCTAGTCTGGGCGGTACCATTGCCTAGACCTCTTGGGAGACTGAACCCAGGCGGTACCACCGCCCCAGTTTGATGGTGCCATCGTCAGACAGGGTTCAACAAACCTGTTTGGGCCTTGAGTCCAGCCCAAACTTGTTTGGGTATAGGACTAGTTGGCCCCTAATTAGGTTGACCCAATTACAACCTAATTAAGTTAATCCTACTCTGATCTAGATAATTATTACAACATGAATTGTAATTAGTTGCGCGACATGTCCTTGGCACATCGATGCTTCGTCCGGTTCTTCAGCGCTTCGTCCTCTCTTGCGGCTTGTTGCCCAATCAGCAGTTGACCTCTGCAGCCCCGATCTCTTTGATACAACTCTACTCTTCTTGGCCCGATGCCCGACGTCCTAAGCCTTCTGCCGATTGTCAATCGGACCTCTAGCTCGATGTCCAATCATTTGATGTGATTTCCTCCGACTCAACGCTGATTCATCCTATGTCAATTATCTAATCCTAATCAAGAGCAGACCTGTGTATCTCAAAATGTAGTTAGATCATAAATCACTCTCAATTAGTTTCATCATCAAAATCTGAGATTCAACAATCTCTCCCTTTTTGATGATGACAACTAATTGATGACGGAGTTAACCTTAATCCCCCGGAGTTTAAATAAACTCTTCCTATCATTATGTCATATTGATAGGACCCTTGGATTTCAACAAATCCAAGTAACATGTCATTTAAAAACATCAAACCATCATGCAAATATATAAAATCTTTAATTCAATGCATGAAGTCATCAATCTACTTCTCCCCCTATGTCATCAATAAAAAGGAGAAGTAGTATCTAGCTATATTTAAAGATTAGCAAGTTTTTGCAATATGATGCTAGATTTTCATCACAACATATAAGCGCAAAAGCATAGCAAGTTTTTTTAAGTTCAAGCATGGCAATTTTTTACTTGCTTCTTGAGATATGCAAATTTGTACTTCGTTTCTCATGATAGGCAAGATAGCAATTTTCATTCGCTTCTTGAGATATGTAAGTTGCACTTTGTTTTTTCTCTCTTGAGAAGTGCACTTTAATTTTGCCTTGCATGTTTGTAATTTTTGCAAAATTTTTATCACTTAAACATGCAAGCTAAATTTTCATTACAACATATAAACACAGAAGCATGGCAAGTGTAAGATTGCAAATTTTCTAAGTTTTGCACTTTTTGCTTCTTTTGATAGGCAAGATCTTTCTTCTCTTTTTGAGGAGTGCAAGCTTACAAGTTTTGCTTCCTTTGCATGCTAGCAAAGCTAACAATTCCTTCTCCTCCTTTGTCATTGTAAAAAAGAAGGGAGGAAGTAATGATATAAAAATTTCCTTTACATCCATTTTTCATATACATTTGTATCAAATTATACATTCGTTATCACATGATGCATATAAGGCAAAGTAATCATGTCATTTCTAAGTCAAGAAAGATATGAAATCAAAGCTCTAGAAAATCAAGAACAACATGATTCATCCACGGAATTCTCATCAAGATCTCATTTTAAAAATTCAAGTATCAAGATATCAATATCACGAATTCATAAAAATTCAAGTATTCAATTTTGAAAAATCAAAAGACAAGTTATATTTCATTTAAAGAATTTTCTGTAAACGAACTTGATTTTTAAAGATCTTCAAATTATAATTTGTAAGATCATGATTTCAATAAAATATCTTTATAGCAAAATGAAATCTTTTAGAGCTTGATTCAAGCATTACAAATATCTCAAAAAGTTATGATTCCAAGAGATCAAGAGATGAGTCATTAGTAAAAATTTAAATTCAATTCATCAACTTTAAGCTCTTCATCAAAATTACTTTCGAGATTCATACAAGGTCATAAATGAATTCATCACTTGTCTTTCATCCAAAAATTGAAAACTCTAGGGATAGAGAAATTTCAAGGAACAAGAATTTTTCCTTTTTGATTAAATTCATTTAAGCATGCCTTATCTTAAAAAGAAATGTCAACATTCAAGATGGAAAGGCAAATTTCGTCATAAAGATCATGAAATTGTAACTCATTAAGTATGCAACATTTTTCAAAATTGATTCAAGAGATTCATATGATTCATGAAATGAGTTCATTAATTTCAATAGGATAGAAAATGCATTTTCATTTCATGCAATTGATTTCATGTGAGCATGTTCAAGTCTTTTATGAAAACATGTATCAATATAAAAAAAATGAGACATAAGTTTCGTCATAAAACCGTCAAGACAAAAAATATTATAATAACATATTTTTAATTTTTATGTAAAAGGCCATGCATTATGTTGAAAGCAAAATCATCAATATGCTTGCTTCTATCTTTAATCACATTTGGTGTGCAAGCATTATCATGAAACTGTTGAATCTCGAATTTTGATGATGAAACTAATTGATTGTGTTTTGTAGTCTAATTGTGTTTTGAGTTACGCAGGTCTACTATCGATCAGGATTAGACAGTTGATGCTGGAGGAATTGATGTTGCATCGGGTGTTCACATCAGGATATTGGATGTCGAGCTAGAGGTTCGATCGACAATCGGTAGAAGGCTTCGGACGTCGAGCATCGAGCCAAGAAGAGCATATTGCACCAAGGATATCGGGGTTACGGAGGTCAACCACCGATTGGGCTGTTAGGGATCGAGTGGCACTAAGAGGGGGGGTGAATTAGTGCAGCGATTAAGAACGATAAATTCGATGATTTAAGACAACTTTTGGAAACTTCATACATAGAAAATTTTGCTTCGATTAAATCCACAATGAAAGATGCTTTATAAGTAAATTGATTCGTAAGAAGGAGATGAGAAGATAGAGCATCAAAGTGAAGATGGTTTGCAGTAAAGTAAATTGTAAGAATATAAACGCAAACCGAGTTATAGTAGTTCGGTCATACGACCTACATCTACTCCCGATTCCTCTTAACTTGAGGCCATCAGATTTTCCACTAGCTATCCTCCTTCCAACGGGCGAGGATCAACTCCCTTACAATACTTCTCCTTTTGACCGGCTTAGGAGGTAACCCTTACAAGGCCTTTCAGCCCTCTCTAAGGCTAGATCACACTTTAGAATAAGAGGGAAGGTTTTGACATAATTTTAACAAAGTTTTCCCTTCTTCTTTCTCAGTTTTTGTATGTGTTTGAACCATAGATAAGAGGGGTATTTATAGGCCTCAAGAGGATTCAAATTTGGAGCCCAAATTTGAATCACTTTTGATTTTCCTAGTGTTGGCGGTGCCACCGCTTGTCAGTCTGACACCGATAATGCACTGGGCGGTGCCACCGCTTGGGTTCTCGGGTGCTGGGCGGTGCCACCGCCCCAGCCAAGCGATGCCACCGCCCCCGCCAGGCAGTGCCACCGCCCTCGCCAAGCGGTGCCACCACCTGGCACATTCCAGCTCACTAGTTGGGCCTTAAACTTGGCCTAAACTAGTCTGATATCGAGCCTAATTGGCCCCTACTTAGGTTATAGGATTAACATCTAATCCTAACCCAAATTAATATGCTAACTATAAAATTAAAGACATTTCCTAAGCTATTATAAAGTCTGACAAGTCAAGACTTATTCCGGTGAACTTCTGGCAAACTTCCGGCGGTCTTCCGATGAACCCTCGGAAACTATTTTGCGGACTCCCGGCAAGCTCCTGGACTTCACGATGATCTTGGCGAGTTCCAACGAGCTTCTTTGGCAAGCTCCAATCTTTCTTGGCAAGCTCCATGAACTTCCGACGAACCTTCTGGTGAACTTTCAAAAACCCTTCGGTAAGCTCCCAACTCATTCTCAGCCAGTTCTGACAGCACTCCCAATGAATCTTCGGACTTTCATCGAACTCTCAAACTCCCAATGATCCATCACACTTGTCTTCCGACACTTTGTTTTGCTTTATGTCTTCATCGTTATTATGTTAATCCTACACACACACAAATAAAAACTCTACTTTGATTTAGACAATTATTACAACGCGAATTGACATTCTGTTGCCCGGCACATCATTGGTTGGTGCTTCATCCGATTCTTCGGTGCATCATCCTCTCTTGTGTTTTGTTGCCCAATCAATGGTTGACCTCCACAACCCCGATATCCTTGGCGCAACACGCTCTTCTTGGCTCGATGCCCGACGTATGAAGCCTTCTGCCGATTGTCGATCGAACCTCTGGCTCGACATCCAATATCCTGACGTGATCACTCGGTGTAACGTTAATTCCTCCAGCATCAACTGTCTAATCCTGATCGATAGTAGACCTATGTCGCTCAAAACGTAGTTAGATCACAAAACACAATCAATTAGTTTCATCATCAAAATCTAAGATTCAACAATCTCTCCCTTTTTGATGATGATAACTTATTGATGACTAATGGAGTTAACCTTAACTCCCCGGAGTTTAACCAAACTCTCCCTATCAATATGCCATTGATAGAACACTTGGATTATCCCAAATCCAAGCAACATTCATCACAAGTTTAGAGAAATATCAAATCATCATGCAAATATATAAAATATTCAATTCAATGTATAAAGTCATCAATCTACTTCTCCCCTATGTCATCAACAAAAAGGAGAAGTTGCATCATAGCTAGTTTAGAAGATATGCAAATTTTACAACATACTAGCTATTAATGACATCATACAACATTTAAGCATGATTTACAATATTCATTCATAGAAAGTTTTTTAAGGATGTCCAAGCATAGCAATACATCATTTGCTTCTTGCAATTAATCACAGCAAGTTTGCACTTTTCTTCTCTTTAGATTACAAGATTACAATCGTTGCTCCCCCTTAGTCACTGACAAATAGAAGTGGAGTACAAATAGTCTTTTACATGAATGCTTTGATCATGACAAAATAACAAATTTGTAACATTAATTTTCAACATATTAAGCCACGAATTCAAAGGAGTAAAAAACCATGATATGAGGGAAAAAGATGATAAGCAAGCAATCAATAATGATAAGCAAGCTAACATACTTTGCGATACGCAAGCTAGCTTCCTTTCAATTCTTCTCTTTTGTAACTAAGTTTTGCCTTTGCAAGCTATCAACTTTTTATTTGCAATGTGTTAGGGATCGAGCGGCACTAAGAGGGGGGGAGTGAATTAGTGCAGCAGTAAGGAACGAGAAATTTTCAGCGATTAAAACAGTTTCGAAAACTTCGTACGAATGAATGCAATGTTTTGTTTGAACCCGGAAAGATTGTGTTTTAACTTTAAAGCATACGTAATAAGATGAAGATGAAGTTGAGTAAATAAGGGAGCAAGTGGAAAGAGTTTGCAGTAAAGTAAATAGCAAGAACGTAAATGCAAACCAGATTTTTATAGTGGTTCAGTCATCCGACCTACGTCCACTCCCGATTCCTCTTCACTTGAGGCCACCGGCTTCTTCACTAGCTATCCTCCTTCCAACGGGCGAGGATGAACTCCCTTACAACACTTCTCCTTTTGATGGGCTTAGGAGATAACCCTTACAAGCACTCCTACCCCTCTCTTGGACTACAACACTCTTAAGACTTAGAAGGAAGATTTGACACACTTTTAAGAGAGTTTCCCCCTTCTTTTTTTCAGTTCTAGACCCCTTTCATCCAAGAATGTGAGGGGTATTTATAAGCCTCAAAGTGATTCAAATTTGGGCTCCAAATTTGAATTTTTTTGAGTTTCCCGGTGTCAGGCGGTGCTACCGCTTGTCAGAGGTGGTTCTACCGCCTGTCAGTTTGGCAGATTGACACAGCAGGTGCTGGGCGGTGCTACCGCCTGCCTAGGGCAGTTCCACCACCCAGGTCTCGGCCTCTGGGCGGTGCCACCTGGGGCGGTGCTACCGCCTGCCAGTCATTTTTTCAAGACGAGTGGTTTACTGCCTAGAAACCGGTCCAAACGAAGTCCGAATTGGCTCAAATTTGGTTTATAGGATTAACAGATAATCCTAAACCAAATTATCTGCTAACTATAAATTTTAAAGATTTTTTAAGCTATTTCAAAGTCCATAAGATAAGACTTCTTTTGGTGAGCTTTCGGTGAACTTCCGGCGGTCTTCCAACGAACCCTCGGAAACCATTCTGTGGACTCCCGGCAAGCTCCCAGACTTCACGATGATCTTGGCGAGTTCCAATGAGCTTCATTGTCAAGATCTGATCTTTCTTGGTAAGCTTCGCAAACTTCCGACGAACCTTCGGGCGAACTTCCGAAGACCCTTCGGCAAGCTCCCTACTCGTTCTTGGTCGGTTCCGGCAACTACTCCCAATGAATCTTCGGACTTCCATCGAACTCTCGAACTCCCAATGATCCATCTCACTTGTCTTCTAGCACTTTGTTTCACTTTACGTCTTTATCTTCATCGTAGTTAATCCTGCACACAAATAGACAAACACTCTACTTCGATCTAGACAGTTATTACAACACGAATTGATATTCAGTTGCCCGGCACATCATTGGTCGGTGCTTCGTCCGATCCTTCGGCACATCGTCCTCTTTTGCGGTCAGTTGCCCAATCGGCGGATGACCTCCGCAACCCTGATATCCTTGGCGCAATATGCATCTTGGCCCAATGCCTGACGTACAAAGCCTTCTGCCGATTGTCGACCGAACCTCTGACTCGACATCCAATATCCTGATGTGATCACCTCCGGCACAACGTCAATTCCTCCAGCGTCAATTGTCTAATCCTGATCGATAGTAGACCTTCATAACTTAAAACACAGTTAAACAATAAATCACAATCAATTAGTTTCATCATCAAAATCTGAGATTCAACAATCTCCCCCTTTTTGATGATGATAACTAATTGATGACTAACGGAGTTAACCATAACTCTCTGGAGTTTAACCAAACTCCCCCTATCAATATGCTATTGATAGAATACTTGGATTATCCCAAATCCAAGCAACATTCGTCACAATGTTATGAGAATACATTTAAACCATCATGCAATATATAAAATATTCAATACAATGCATGAAGTCATCAATCTACATCTCCCCCTATGTCATCAACAAAAAGGAGAAGTTGCATCATAGCTAGTTTAAAAGATATGCAAATTTTATAACATACTAGCTATCAATCTAGATATACATCATACAACATTTAAGCATAGCTTTGCATTACAACATCCAATCATACCATTCAATCATAGCAAGTTTTTAAGGATGGGCAATGATAGCAATTTTTTTACTCACTTCTTGAGATGTGCAAGTTTGCACCTTGTTTCTCACGATAGCAATATTTGATATAACAATTCTTAGCTTCTCATGAAGTTGCAAAATAGGAATCAAGATGGCAAATTTTTGCAATGTTCGAGCTAAAAACTTTCTCCCCCTTTGTTAGCATCAAAAAGAAAGGGAGGATCAAATACTTCAAATAATCTTGCATGAGATTCAACACAATGAGCTAGTAATTTTTGTAAAATTTACAATATTTTTAACCACGCAAGCTCATGAGTTTAAAAAATAATATAACTTTGCAATTTCTTTCTTCCCATTTTGAGAAGTGGAAGTTTTATCTTTTTGCAATTTCTAGCTAGCTATTGTTTGCCACTTTCTCTTGTGATATCCAAGCTAGTATACTAACTCCCCCTTTGTCATTGTCAAAAAGAAGAGAAGACTCAATGGCTAAAAATTTCAATCATTATTTTACATCAATCAATACTTCAAATTTTCACATAATGCATACAAGCTATAGATGCAAAGAATTCATGAACGCAAACCAAAGTAATCATGTCATTTCTAAGTCATGAAAGATATGAAATCAAAGCTCAAGAAAATCAAAAGGGACATGATTCATTTGACAAATTCTTTTAGTAATAATTCATCGTAAAGCAAATTTCTCTTACATCAAGGCAAAGAAAAATCATGTCAAAAATTTTAAAAAGTATTTCAAGCCAACAAGATCACATTTGAAGGATAAAATATATCATAATCGTAAATGTCGATAAGTAATTCATTTGAGTGCAAAACCACTTGATTTATGCATAGGAATTCCAAGTATCAAATATCAAGATATCAAGACTTGGATTGTGATAAAGCACATTCAGGTTTGAATCATCAAAATCATTAACATAGTTTATGAGATTCATCAATGACATGGATTTGAATTGTTTTCCTCTTTGGTAAATGATAAAAAGAAGCAATCATAGAGGAAAGTATTTTGATTCACAAAAATATCTCAAGTCAAGAATTTAAAGTCATGATTTCAAGAGATCAAGAAAGGAGTCATAAAATCATTCAAACTCATTTTGTCAACTTGAAACTCATAATCAGATTATCAAAATCATTCTCGAGATTCAAGAGACTTATATGAACATAGTATACATGGATTCATCATTTGTCCTTTTATGCCAAATCAAAATAAGTATTCAAAAATGAAAGGCAAGCTTCATTATATATATCATCAAGACAAAAATATAACACATTATTTTAGACATGAGATTCAATTTATCATGATAATGTATTTCATTTTAAGTTGTTTGTTTCATATAAGTGTACTCATGTTTCAAAAGATGAGTATCAAATTTTAAAACCAAACATGAGTTTGTCATCAAGATATAACAACTTTAAATTCTCATGATATCATAAAATCATTAAGCATGACAACAAAATTTTAATATTTTTATTTCATCATTATCAATGATGATTTCATAAGGTATGTTCAAATATTTATATGAAAGTCATCATTGTATAAATTCAAAATATAAGTTTGTCATTAAACCCATTAAGATCAAAAGCATCACACATAAAGCACATGATAGTACATTTTCTTCCCTTTTTTTTATGTGTTTCAATTTAAGTGATTTGATCCTTCATATGAGCATGCTTATGTTTTTTTTTTTTCATATAGGTCCGAAAAGCAAGTTTCAAGAGAAATCGTTAAAACCAAAAACATGAGATTCATTTATTTTCATTGCATTCATCATGATTATTTTCAAGAAATTCACAAGTTTCATAAAGTGAATTTATTAACCTTAATAGGATAAAAAAATAAATTTTCATTTCATACAATTGATTTTATGTGAGCATATTCAAATCTTTTTATGAAAACATGTATCAACATTTAAAAAACAAGACATAAGTTTAGTCATAAACTCATCAAGATCAAACACATCAAAAATAAAACATCATAATAGCACATTTTTAATTTTTATATATTTTAATTTTTAAAAATTCTAGAAAAAAAAAGCATAAAATAAAATTTCTACCAACTATATTAAGCAACTCATGAACGGATCATGTAATCTTAAAACAACATAAGAACATTTTAGGTGAATTACTTACCTCGTTGTTGAAACCCGTCAAAGCCCAATTTGTCTCTTCTTTACTTGATTCTTCTTGGTGAGCCTTCTTCTTCTTCATTGGTGGCCTCTTCTTCGTTCAAGTTCATTTTTAGTTTTAGATTTTTGTTTAATGAATTTGTTAAAATGCATTGTTATATGTTCAATGTCCTCATCACTTGAGTCATCACTCAAGTGGTATTCAATTGTCCGGAGTTCCAAATCCTTTCTGTTCTTTGGAAGGTGGTTCAAGTGTTCATCAAGTTCCAAAAGGCTCATTTCATACGTTATTAATGAGCCAATGAGTTCTTCTATCGGAAGGTCATTTAGATTTTTAGCTTCTTGTATTGCGGTTACTATAGGATCCCACCTTTTTGGAAGGGATCTTAAGATCTTGCTTACAAGTACAAAATCTAAAAAAGATTTACCAAGAGCTCTTAGAATATTGACAGCATCCGTGAAACGGGTATACATGTCATCGATAGACTCGCTTGGTATCATTTGGAAGAGCTCAAAATCATACAATAAGAGGTTTACTTTCGAGTCTTTAACTCTACTAGTTCCCTCATGCATGATTTCAAGTGTCCTCCAAATATCGAAAGCCGTTTCGCATGTAGAAATCTGATTGAACTCATTTTTATCTAAAGCACAAAATAAGGCATTCATAGCCTTTGTATTTAAAGAAAAAGATTTTCTCTCTAAATCCGACCATTCGTTCGTCGGTTTAGAGGGAAGTTGAAAATGGTTTTCAATAACGTTCAACAAATCCAAATCCATTAAAAGCAAGAAAACTCTCATTCGAGTTTTCCAATAGGTGTAGTCTGACCCATTAAACAACAAAAGACGAACAACCGAAAAGCCCTCTTGAAAGCCATGAAGAGCCATATCTCGGGTGTAAATCTGAATGAGAAATAACCCGGCTCTGATACCAATTGTTAGAGATCGAGTGGCACTAAGGGGGGGGTGAATTAGTGTAGTGGATAAGAACGATAAATTCAGCGATTTAAGACAACTTTTGAAAACTTCATATGTTAAAAATTATGCTTCGATTAAATCTACAACGAAAGATGCTTTAAAAGTAAATTGATTTGTAAGAAGGAAATGAGAAGGTAGAGAATCAAAGTGAAGATGGTTTGTAGTAAAGATGGTTTGTAGTAAAGAATATAAATGTAAATCGATTTATAGTGGTTTAATTATACGACCTATGTCCACTCCCGATTTTTCTTCACTTGAGGCCATCGGCTTTTCCACTAGCTATCATCCTTCCAACAGGTGAGGATCAACTCTCTTACAACACCTCTCCTTTTGAAGGGCTTAGGAGGTAACCCTTACAAGGCCTCTCAACCCTCTCTAAGGCTGGATCACACTTTAGAATAAGAGGGAAGGTTTTGACATAATTTCAACAAAGTTTTCCCTTCTTTTTTCTTAGTTTTTGTGTATGTTTGAACCATGGATGAGAAGGGTATTTATAGGCCACAAGAGGATTCCCAAATTTGAATCACTTTTGGTTTTCCAAGTGCTAGCAGTGCCACCGCCTATCAGTCTGACACTGACAGTGCACTGGGCGATGCCACCACCTAGGCTCTCGAGTGTTGGGTGGTGCCATCGCCCAACCAGACGGTGCCACCACCTGGCACATTCCAGTTCAGGGCCTTAAACTCGGTCCAAATCAGTCCGTTATGGGGCCCAATTGGCCCCTATTTGGGTTATAGGATTAACACCTAATCCTAACCCAAATTAACATGCTAACTATGAAATTAAAGATATTTCCTAAGCTATTATAAAGTCTGACAAGTCAAATGAATCATGAATTTATTTTGTTCTCCTATAATTTATTTTTTATTTACTAAAGAGGAGAACCTACTAAATGAATCATGAATTCAAATGAAATGATACAAATGAATCACTTATCGATATATCTTTTTGAAATATCTTTTTAATGTGATGTTGATAACTTGAGATATCCTTTGGAATTCATGACATGAGATGATTGAATCTTTGACTTACTATTTTTATCATAGCTTGAAAATGAATATTTAAAATCATGCTTGACAATTTACTTTATGAGATTTAGCCTTTATGTCTTAAACATTCATGCTTGTTTCTATTCAATATAAAAGGGGGCAAAGGCATGTTTATACAAAATCAATATAATTCATAAAAAGTGAAATGTATGATTCTTGAAATTTTTGATTTTTGATGAAAGACAAGTGATAAATTCATTTATGACCTTGTATGAATCTCGAAAGTAATTTTGATGAAGAGCTTGAAGTTGACGAATTGAATTTAAACTTTTACTCATGACTCTTCTCTTGATCTCTTGGAATCATGACTTTTTAAGATGTTTGTAATGCTTGAATCAAGCTCTAAAAGATTTTATTTTTCTATAAAGATATTTTATTGAAATCATGATCTTGCAAATTATAACTTGAAGTTCTTTATAAATCAAGATCGTTTACCATGCTCCTTCCATTTTATCAAAAGAAAACTCTTTAAATGAAATGTATTATGTCTTTTCATTTCTCGGAATTCAATACTTGAATTTTTATGAATTTGTGATCTTGATATCTTGATTCTTGTGGAATGTGAACTTGATGAAAAGTCTTATGCATGAATCAAGGTGGTCTTTGTGCTATCCATTCTCGAATGAATCATGTTCTTCTTGAGTCTTGATATTATATCCTAGAAGTGACATAATTTCTTTGCCTTATGTCTTAAATTGAATATATGATATAAATGAAATTATCCTTTATGATGAATCATGAATCATGACTTGATCCATTATATTGATATATTTGTATCATGATTTGAAGATTGATGTAAACTTTTTTTTATGCAAACTTATGTGAAAAGTTTATATCATCATATTTGATCCTTCCTTTCTTTTTGACATTGATAAAGGGAGAGAAAGTTTATTGC
Organism: Musa beccarii; assembly: GCA_024322285.1. Classification (NCBI taxonomy): domain Eukaryota; kingdom Viridiplantae; phylum Streptophyta; class Magnoliopsida; order Zingiberales; family Musaceae; genus Musa; species Musa beccarii. The sequence continues at coordinate 20,993,157 of CM044396.1, forward strand.
TAGCTTGCACCTTAAATGAAAAATTTGCTAGCTCATTCAAGAAAAAGAAAATTGCTAGCTTGGCATATCACAAAGAAATCAAAGTACAAACTTGCTATCTTGCTAGCCTACAAAAGAGGAAAAGAACTTGAATATCAAAAAATTGCTACCTTATAATTTCAAGAAAAGTAAAGTGGTAATTTGTACAAGAAGCAAGTGTTGAATTGCTATGCTTGGACATCTTTAAAAATCTTGCTATGATTGAATATTATAAATCTAGCTTATATACAAAAACTTGCTTATCTTTTAAAATAGCTAGAGCTACTTCTCCTTTTTGTTGATGACATAAGGGGAGAAGTAGATTGATGACTTCATGCATTATAATGATAGTTTGATATATTTACATGATGGTTTAATAATTCTCATATTTTGTGATGAATGTTGCTTAGATTTGGGATAATCCAAGTGTTCTATCAATGGCATATTGATAAGGGGAGTTTGGTTAAACTCCGGGGAGTTAAGATTAACTCCGTTAGTCATCAATTAGTTGTCATCATCAAAAAGGGAGAGATTGTTGAATCATGGATTTTGATGATGAAACTAATTGATTGTGTTTTGTGGTCTAACTACGTTTTGAGTTATGTAGGTCTACTATCGATCAGGATTAGACAGTTGACACTGGAGGAATTGACGTTGCGACGGGTGATCATATCAGGATATTGGATGTCGAGCCGGAGGTTCAATCGACAATCAACAGAAGGCTTCGGACATTGGGCAGCGAGCAAAGAAGAGCAGAGTTGCGCCAAGGATATCGGGGTTGCAGAGGTCAACCGTTGAATGGGCAACAAAATACAAAAGAGGATGATGTGCTGAAGAATCAGACGAAGGGCCGACCAATAATGTACCGGGCAGCAGAATGTCAATTCGCATTATAATAATTATCTAGATCGAAGTAGAGTTTTTGTTTGTATGCAGGATTAACTACGATAACGATGAAGACGTTGCTAGTTATAGGTGCCCTACAAGCCAATCACATGAGTGATTGCACCTATAACACACTGCGTCAATCTCTTTGCTTATGATTATTGGTATTATCTCACATTATCTAGATGTATATTGTGATGTCCTTGGATCTGTGCAATGGGAATTGGATCGTGATGAGATTACAATAATGAGACCAATTCACCTTTAAACATAGATCCTAAATTATCATGGTCATAGGTTACTCGAGAAGGACATCGAGATAACCGGATAGACTGGTGTACTATATACCTGTTCATATAATGGAGGTAGCTAGTCTCATAGTTACTCGTGTGGGGACACTAAGGGTACAGTATAGGTGCTCATTGGAGAATGAGTTCACTGATTGATCCGCCTACGGAATGCTGGATGATTATTGATACCTCACATCAGACAACAATTTCATAGTCTCAGTAGTGTATTTGGTCCTTAGACTTGAGACACCAAGGATGTCCTGTATGAGTACTCCACTCTTTGATACCAGACTTATAGGTTTGGAAAGCTCCAAATCTAGTACAGCCAGTCATTGGGAGTGGTAGCCAACCTTACGAGGGCTATTGAGTATCAATAGAGGATCATCCGCTCTCGGTATCATGAGAAGAATATCTCATATGTTATTGCTCGAACAAATCCTTGGCCAAGGTTATTCGGATTGAGAGAGAAAGAGTTCTCCGGGAGAATCCCACAAGAGTAAGACTCGAGGAGAGACCGTATGGGCCTGACAGCACCATGCCCGGTATAGGGTCTCTGGGATATTAGATGGATGAGAGATTATAGATACATGGTAATTGAAGACAGATAGGTCCAAAGGATTGGATTCCCCTGTATTGTCTGGGGGCCGTGGCGTAGTGGCCTGGTACGTCCGTAGTCGATGAGTTGGGTGAATTATTATAGAGATAATAATTCAATATGTCAGAAGGAGTTCTGGCAAGTATAACTCACGGCCAGCTCGATATTGGGCCTAGAGGGTCACATACATATGGTAGGTGTTGCGACGAGTAGAGGTTTGGATATGAGATATCCGCTGAACCCTCTATCTTATTGGATATCCATTAAGCCCCTAAATTATTGGATCCTGAGATAAGATCCAATAATTGCTAATAAGAGATTATTGGGTAGAAACCCACTAATCCAAGAGGCTTGGGTAATTGGATGGAGATCCAATACCCAATAGGGCAAAAGATCCATTAGGGTTTTTCAGGGGGCCTCTATAAATAGGAGGGAACCAAAGCTCCATAGGCTGAGGGTTTTCTTTTGGTGTCCACCTTCTGTTCTCCTCTCCCCAAAGAGAGGAGATATTATTTTCTTTATCTAGTAGTCCTATAAAATAACATATACATATGATGTATGATGTGGATAGATGATTATGGACCTGTGATGTGATGTGTGTACATGTGATTATTATTATTGGGGCTTGCGAGCCTCTATTCTTTTCTCATTTATTGTCGGGCCTGCGTACCTGTAATTATGTTGTAATTACATTAGGAGGCACAGCGGTAGCATGACTCATGAGGCTGAGACGGACGATCTGATGCATAAAGATGTATTGAGATGCTGACGGATTCGACGAAGCGAGATGGATGATCACAGGGCATAGAGATGCGCCGAAGTACACATAGATCTTGATGTGAGTGATTGGGCCCACTGGCTCGGGCATGATCACATTAGGATGTGGTCCATGATCATCTGGTGTGATTGCTCATGTGATGTGTAATTAGATATGCACCTACTAGATATGTATATATATATATTTGCATGCGATGTAGATACATATATTAAATAAGTATGTGTGTGACACATTATATTAGGAGACCAAACCAAAATCCCCTCTATTATTAATATTAAGTCAGCAAACGTGAGGTAATTAGATTGACCCACGTGGCCTTCCATCGTTATAGCTAGGAGCCGATTCCCGGTGTAGGTTGAGTTGGTCGAGTCCCTCGAGACTCACCTATATCGCGTCTTGCCATCTTATCTACGACATAAAGATGTCATAGGTAACCTGAGGACATGGTATGCTTAGTCAAGTCCCTCGAGAGTATATCACCTAATCAGACTCATTTGGTAACGATGTTAATGATTTAACCAAACATCATGGTTGGTCGAGTCCCTCGAGGCCATGGTGGTTCGGAGGCTGAACAGAACGGGAATCACAAGGAGTTGTGATTGGCAAGAGTTGTCTACCTTTACGGGTTTAACGTGATTGGTTGAGTCCCTCGAGGTTACGTTAAGATGCCGATTAGATCCTGATCCCCACTAGAGATCCACCGAGGGTCTCCAATTCACATACCGGAAGGTGTTGTGTCTCACAAAAAATTAGTGAGAGTACATTAAGATAAAAGTCCTTATCTTAATTGTTTAAATTTCTATAAAGTCTGCATGTTATTTATTTCTGCTATCTCTTTTATTTCAAAAAAATGTTACTTTCAAATCCTTTACGTGGCATACTTGATGCCTACCGCTTCACTGGTCCAAATTATACGGATTGGCTTCGCAATCTGAGAATCGTTCTCACAACGGAGAAAATCGCATATGTCCTTGATACAGTGATCCCTATGCCCGACGAAGGGGCAAGCAAGGATGAGATCGCTCGTTATATGAAGTACTTAGATGACTCCACTCATGCTCAGTGTTATATGTTGGCCTCTATGACTACTGAGTTACAGAGACAACATGACAATATGGATGCTAATTCCATACTCCTGCATCTCCACAAACTGTTTAAGGAACAGGGAAGAACTCGGTGATATGAAATATCAAAGAGTCTTTTCCATGCTAGGATGACTGAGGAGACACCGGTTCAGAACCATGTCCTTAAGATGATTGAGTAGATCGAGAAACTCACAGGTCTAGGAATGGTCCTAAAGGATAACCTGTGTGTGGATCTTGTGCTTCAGTCCCTACCAAATTCCTTTTCTCAGTTCATAATGAATTTTAATATGAACAAACTTGATGTGACCCTCCCAGAGCTCCTCAATATGTTGAGAGAAGCAGAGAGGACCATCAAGAAAGAAAAGCCGGTTCTCTATACTAGTGAGACCAGAAAGAAAAGGAAGACTGAGAAGACCCTTATGAAGGGTAAGGGCAAGGACAAAATAGGTAAGGCAAAGGTTGCCAAGAAAGACCCAACAAAGGATAAAGGCCAGTGCTTCCACTATGGCAAAGATGAGCACTGGAAGAGGAACTACAAAGAGTACCTTGCAGAGAGGGCGAAACAGAAGCTTGCAGAAGCTTCAAGTACATTCATGATCAGTCTCTATTTGTCAGAATCTTATAATAACATATGGGTATTAGATACCAAGAGTGCTTATCATATTTGCAATTCGTTGCAGGTTCTGGCAGGACTTAGGAGATTGAACAGAGACGAGATGGACCTTAAGATGGGCAATGGAGCAAAGGTTGCTGTAGTAGCTGTTGGCAAGGTCACCTTACATCTGCCTGGTGGAGCTATTATTACATTAGATGCATGCTATTATGTTCCTTCTATTATCAAAAATATTATTTCCATTTCATGTTTGACAGTTATTGGATAGAAATTAGTTTTTGAGAACAATGGTTATTCAATAATATTAGATGATGAGATCATCACGAGAGGAACAATGCATAATGGTTTATTTATGCTAAATATAGCTCCACATATCATGAGTGTAAGTGAGTCTAAGAGGAAATGAGAAGTGGAGAACCAAAGAGGAAAAAGTATTAAAACCCTTCGATTAGATCGAGGAGGTGAGTACTTGAGTACAGAGTTCACCCAGTTCCTCAAAGACCATGGGTTTTGATCCCAATAGACATCTCCTTATACACCACAGCTTAATGGTGTATCAAAAAAGAGGAATCACACACTGTTAGATATGGTGCATTCCATGATGTGTTTCGCTGACCTACCCATCTCATTCTGGGGATATGCCCTAGAAACCGCAGCTTACCTTCTGAACAGAATTCCAACTAAATCAGTGATGTCTACTCCATATGAGATATAGAATGGGAAGAAGCCCGATCTTAAAGTTATTAAGATTTAGGGCTGCCCTGCCCACGTTAAGAGACACAACCGTGACAAGTTGAAATTTAAGACGGAACGGTGCAAGTTCGTGGGATACCCTAAGGAAACTTATGGGTATTATTTCTATCACCATGAGAACCAAAAGGTCTTTATAACCAAGAGAGGAGTGTTCCTTGAGAAGGAACACATTCTTGGTGAAGACGATAGGAGCATGATAAAGTTGAGCGAGGTTGGAGAACCTAGCTCAAGCACCATTCCAGAATCTGTTCAGATACCTAACACACAAGTTCCAACTTTACGTAGGTACGATAGAGTATCTCATCCTCCTGAGAGATATGTGGGACATATCAGAGGAGAGGATGTTGAGGATATTGATCCTCAGACCTACGAATAGGCTATTATGAGCATAGATTTCGGGAAATAGCAAGAAGCCATGAATTCAGAAATGGATTCCATGTACTCCAACAAGGTTTGGAACCTAGTTGATGCACCCGAGGGTATTGTACCCATTGGTTGCAAGTGGATCTTCAAAAAGAAGATTAGAGTAGATGGAAAGGTAGAGATCTATAAAGCAAGGCTAGTGGTTAAGGGGTATCATCAAAGGCAAAGTATTGACTATGACGAAGCTTTCTCACCTGTAGCCATGCTAAAATCCATTCGAATTCTATTGGCTATTACAACACATTATGATTATGAGATCTGGTAGATAGACGTCAAAACTATATTCCTCAATGGAAACCTTGAGGAGGAGGTGTATATGATACAGCCTGAGGGATTCGTGTCCAGGGATAACCCAGATAAGGTGGGCAGGTTGCTTAGGTCCATTTATGGATTGAAGCAAGCTTTCCGAAGTTGGAACATAAGATTTGATGAGGCGATTAGATCTTATAACTTCGTTAAGAACGAAGATGAACCTTGTGTGTACAAGAAATTAAGTGGGAGCACTATCACCGTTTTCGTATTATATGTGGATGAAATTCTGATCATTGGGAATGATGTAGGAATGCTCTCCACAGTAAAGACTTGATTATCTAGGCACTTCTCCATGAAGGACTTAGGGGAAGCATCCTACATGTTAGGGATACGGATCTATAGAGATAGATCCAAGAGGATGCTTGGCTTGTCCCAGTCCAGGTATATAGACACCATTGTCAAAAGGTTTGGCATGAAAAATTCCAAGAGAGGTTTCATACTAATGAGACATGGATTATCACTTTCTAGGAGTATATCCCCAAAGACTCCTGAAGAAAGGGCACACATGGATATGATGTCATATGCATCAGTGATAGGATCTATCATGTATGCTATGCTATGTACCAAGCCTGATATAGCGCATGCTCTGAGTGTCACGAGCAGATATCAGGCAGATCCAGGCTTGGAGCACTGGAAAGTAGTAAAATGTATCCTTAAGTACTTGAGAAAGACTAAGAATCTTTCACTGGTATATGGAGGTAGTAGCCTCAAGGTTGAGGGCTACATGAACTCGAGCTTCCAGTCCGATATCGATGATAGTAAGTCTAATTCAGGGTTCTGTGTTCACTCTGAATGGAGGAGCAGTATGCTGGAACAGTTCCAAGCAAGACACTACTGTTGACTCGACCACAGAGGCGGAATACATTGCTGCGGCAGAGGCAGCAAAGGAGGGAGTCTGGATGAAGAAGTTCATCACAGATTTGGGAGTCATGTCGAGCAGCAAGGAGCTGATTCCCTTAAATTATGATAAATATGGGACGATTACTCAAATAAGGGAACTCGGGTCTCAACAAAAGTGTTCTAAGGAGGTTCCAACTTATTAGAGAGATCGTGGCCCGAAGAGATATAGTAATGGAAAGAGTTTCATCCGAAGATAACATTGCAGATCCACTAACAAAGCCATTGACTCAGATTGTCTTTGAGCATCACAAAGGTTTGATGGGGATTAGACATGTTGGTGATTGGCTTTAGGTCAAGTGGAAGATTGCTAGTTATAGGTGCCCTACAAGCCAATCACATAAGTAATTGCACCAGTAACACACTGCGTCAATCTCTTTGCTTATGATTATTGGCATTATCTCACATTATCTAGATGTATATTATGATGTCCTTGGATCTGAGCAATGGGAATTGGATCGTGATGAGACTACGATAATGAGACCGATTCACCTTTAAACACAGACCCTAAATTATCCTGGTCACAGGTTACTCGAGAAGGACATCGAGATAATCGGATAGACTGGTGTACTGTATACCCATTCATATGATGGAGGTAGTTGGTCTCATAGCTACTCGTGTGGGGACACTAAGGGTACAGTGCAGGTGCTCATTGGAGAATGAGTTCACTGATTGATCCGCCTACGGAATGCTAGATGGTTATTGATACCTCACGTTAGACAGCGATTCCGTAGTCCCAATAGTGTATCTGGTCGTTAGACTTGAGACACCAAGGATGTCCTGTATGAGTACTCCACTCTTTGATACCGAACTTATAGGTTTGAAAAGCTCCAGATCTGGTACAACCGGTCATTGGGAGTGGTAGCCAACTTTACGAGGACTATTTAGTGTCAATAGAGGATCATCCGCTCTCGGTATCATGAGAGGAATATCTCATATGTTCTTGCTCAAACAAATCCTTGGCCAAGGTTATTCGGATTGAGAGAAAAAGAGTTCTCCGGGAGAATCCCACAAGAGTAAGACTCGAGGAGAGACCGTATGGCCTTAACAGCACCATGCCCGGTATAGGGTCTCTGGGATATTAGATGAATGAGAGATTATAGATACATGGTAACTGAGGACAGATAGGTCCAAAGGATTGGATTCCCCTGTATCATCTAGGGGCCGGCGTAGTGGCCTGGTACGTCCGTAGTCGATGAGTTGGGTGAATTATTATAGAGATAATAATTCACTATGTCAGAAGGAGTTCTGATAAGTATAACTCATAGCCAGCTCGATATTTGGCCTAGAGGGTCACACACATATGGTAGGTGTTGCGACGAGTAGAGGTTCGGATATGAGATATCCGTTGAACCCCCTATCTTATTGGATATCCATTAAGCCCCTAAATTATTGGATCCAGAGATGAGATCCAATAATTGCTAATAAGAGATTATTAAGTAGAAACCCACTAATCCAAGAGGCTTGGGCAATTGGATAAAGATCCAATACCCAATATGTCACGGATATTTTGTAAATGGCTTGTTCGGTGTAATGCTTATGTATGTCCGTGTCCCTTTTTAGTTTGTTCCAACATATAAAAGCTTGTAAATGGCTCGCCAAAGGTGAAACGCCCCCATTTGAGTGAGTTTGGCAGCCATTGTCAGCTTGTACAGAAAGTTTGTGTCATGTGGACACTTGTACTAGATTTCGGTCTATAGTGGACCAATTTATGCCTTTGTTGTGCAACCGTTCTGAGCTTGTGATGTCCATGGTTGGAATTTACATTGTTTATAAAGTGTTTGCTGAAAGAGTGGCTTGTGGATCCCGTGTGAAGCGCTTTTGTTATCTCGTCTTCTCTTTTGCAGGTCCTAAGGGATCATGGGAGGTCGGGGAGGCTGACCTTTGCGGATTGACACGCAATGATGCCGCACGGCTTAGGCAAAACTAGCTAAGTCCGTGACAGATGGTATCAGAGTGGGACAAGCCCACTTAGAAACACTTAGAATGCAAATGTGGGGGACCTAGCGGGACTGTATTGAGGGCAGCCAACACTCGCGACCGTTTGGGAAACGGACTTGGAGTTATAGGGGAAGGAGTCGCTCAGAGGAGTGGGCATCCGAGAATGGCATTCAGAAGAATGGCCAACCCTTCGCGCAAGAGACACCACGAGGACAAACAAGTTAAGAAGAATTGCGTAGCGCACAAAGGTCGGGATAGCTGAGTTCGAATAGTGGCTCGACGTTGGCACCCAAACGTGACGGTGCTCAAGGCAAGCGGAGTGCTTGGCAAAGGATGAGACCGTGCAAGGCGGAGTGGGTTGTTCAACGATCGAAAGAGTTGTCACAGAGGTGAGGGGAGTTGCAAACTTAAAGAATTCGATACTCATGCAAGGCCTTGTATGCAGACGATAGAATGTCCGGGGCCATCCCAAGGCGGCCGAAGGTCGGTGCCATGAAGCATTCAAACTTTCTCTTCAGCATGTGCAAGATACTTTCATAAGAGGCTGAAGTGTGCAGCAGGTTTTGCATGTTGCTAGACCCAGAGGGGTGCAGTGCGAGCTGTATTGGTGAAGTATCGCAGTCTAGAAAGTACATTTGCAGAGGCAAAATTCGGCATAGTTTGTTCAGCAAAGGCGGAGTAGTCCAAGGGGATGGTGGTCTCCAAAACTTCCAGAGGGAAGGATGCGAAGAGAGAAGTTGCTCCAACGGGGCAGATATCCAAGAGGGATAAGTCCCAGTTCTCTAGAGGGAGAATCATGTGCAATGAATCGCACCGGTTGAGAAGTACCTCAAGACAAAGCTCGATAGATCGAGTAAGCGGCGAGGAGTCGTCACATGATCTCGCAAGTGTTGATGCGTTGGTGGACGTATAGCGAGATCAAGTGGGGGAGCGACCCAAGGCAATAGAGTGAAGGCACACTGGAGCCGATAGGGAGATCGGACTCAGCAGAGGGCTGACCCGTGGAATGGTGGGCACGACGGCCACCATTAATGCAATAAAAATCAAGAAGCAGAGCAACTTGAGGGTAACTTGGTGATGTACCCAAACCACATGAAGGGAGTTGACATAGAAGATAGAACATGGAGCGGAGGCTTGGAGCTTTCCTTAGACAAAGGTCAAGGACATGGACTCTTACACAGATAGGAGTAGGATCATGTCGTTCCAGGGGTTCTTTATTCTGATGGAGCAGACTCATCTTGCATGGTGCCAAAGACGAAGGGAGCTTCAAGGCACATGCACCTGATCTCGGTGAAGTATTTGATGAAGGAACTAAGGTGACACAGTTTGCAGAGGCAAAGTAAGTGTCAGAAGGCCTTAGCACGGGGCAAGAGGATACAGCGGCAGTTACTCTTGAAGAATATGCCACAATGTTGCTATTCGAGTTGCTATGAGGAAAGCGGTGTGCAGCGGAGATTGTACTGGTAGGGGCAGAGCCCCAGGATCCAGACAATGGTACACCAATTGTAGCGAAGTCATGGGACTTTAGAGGAGCTGCTAGGCGATGGACTGTCCTAGAGCTAGGCTTCGTCCGAGTATGACCCAAGAGTAGGTGGACGAAGGTCGATTGCCAAAGGAGCGAATAGAATCGAAGGTGGCTAAGGCCCTGCGATGTGTTGGCGGAGTCCACACATGGAGATATTGCAGTTCGAGTTCATACCACAGGGATCAGAATGCAAAGAGATGTCACCAGGCGGCGACATGATGCAGCGGGTCGTGGTGGAATGGTTCGTGGCCAGTCGACACACACAGTGAGTCCCATGGGGGGACTAGATCATGCAGAGGTATGATCGGGAGCGCGACTGGGAGCTCTACTTCGATGAACAACACAACGGCAAGAAAAGGTATGGATTCAAGCAGTGAATGCCATGGTACCGCAGAGGTGGGTCTTCCGTGCGTGCATCGAATGTTACATTGGATGGAAGCCTTGGGCATTAGCTTATGGGGGCTATGCACTATCGAGGAAGAAGTTCAGATGCAAGTACCAGTGAGTCTCATGGGGGGACTAGATCATGCAAAGGTATGATCGGAGCGGCTGAAGAGTTGGACTGCTTCAGAGCTCATATTTGCTTAAGGGAGCTAGGCAAGTCAGAGGACAAGGCCGAGTAAGCGAACGTTGTGACCAATGAAGCTAAGGAGAACAGAAGCGGTGCAAACCCTGCAACATGAATGGTGGTGGCCATACATGGGAGATGCAGTCTGTCTTTCCAGTGACCAAGTGGAACTGCTCAGAGAACACAGAGGTGTCGAAGCAGGTGGTCGAAATAGGGTGAGGAAGTAATGACGAGTCCAGAGGGACTCGGCTACCCAAGATCAATCATCGGTTAGATTAAAGGTGGACTCGGAGGAGTGCTGTAGTGCCGCAGAGCAGATCTACCGATTGTGAAGAAGGGACGCAGATACGAGACAACAGATAGTAGTGCCATGGGCAATGCAGTGCCATGGTACCACAAAGGCGGGACTTCCGGGGAGTCATCGATCCCTTGCTCTCATAGAGGGAGAGCGCTTGGTCGTGATATGGGCCGTGGAGGACGAGAATGCATTGGCAAACTCCATGTACCAAGACAAGGCTGAAGGGCAAAGGCCAAAGAACTTCATAAGACCGGTGTCAATAGAATTTTCATCAAGATAACTGTGAGTGAAGGATTTCGGGTCGATGCAAGAGTGCATGACCAAGGATCGGAGCAAGCAGTACGTGGTGCTATACCTTTGCTACTTAGAGGAGTCGACGGCAGAAATGATGGAGAAGGCGGTACAATCCCAAAGGCGACCAAACCTATCGGAGACTTACTCCAAGTTGGAGTGATAACTTCTTGCATTCCAGAAGTTCAATGGCAATGAGAAGGCAAATCATTGTAGCTGACTCAGTGCAAGGATTGCAAACACTTCAAGTGCTTCGGAAGTGTGAGCTAAGAGCAGGCGAAGTCTAGTAACCAGCTTGATGCACGAAGTACAACATTAAGGAGGTGGGCGAAGTCAAGTAACCTTTGCCTTCTCAACTCCCAAGAGAATGGGTGAAACCGAGTACCCCAGCTCTCTTAGTTATCTAGCAGAGGAGCTCTAAACAAATTTGAAGACCCTTCGAAGAGACTAATGGAAGACAACATTTGTCAAGTCCTCACTAATGGTGATTAGTGCTACTGAGAGTAGATTGTCCGCTTCATTTCCAACTGAATGCTAATCGAAAGTGGAAGTGATGCGAACCTACTTGGACAAGACAACTAAGTGAAAGAAGATTTGATGGGCAAATTTTACGGAGGAAGGACCTGAGAACTCTAAAGGTTGCGAGGCGATGCTCATTAAAGCTCCAATAAGCATCTATCCAATTCAAGAGACAAGAAGAATTTGAAGAGTAGCACATATCAAAGATGGTCTTTTCCCTTCATCAGATGAATCCGCAAGAACCAGCAAGGATCAGCACAACTCTGCCAACCCCACACCAGAGTCAGAGTCATTGGCGAGTTGAAGCAACATGGCAGATTAAAGTTCGACAACTCAACAACAATAAGCGAAGAACAATTGGGAGCCAAGGGGTGCATCGCAACAAGAGCAGAAGATCAAAGATCCAACAAAGAAAAGAAGTTACATCGTCAGCAAAGGCTTCGACGAGGACGTTAAAGGAATAAGTAGGGGAGAATGTCACGGACATTTTGTAAATGGCTTGTTCGGTGTAATGCTTATGCATGTCTGTGTCCCTTTTTAGTTTGTTCCAACTTATAAAAGCTTGTGAAGGGCTCGCCAAAGGCGAAACGCCCCCATTTGAGTGAGTTTGGCAGCCATTGTCGGCTTGTACAGAAAGTTTGTGTCATGTGGACACTTGTACTAGATTTCGATCTGTAGTAGACCAATTTATGCCTTTGTTGTGCAACTGTTCTGAGCTTGTGATATTCATGGTTGGAATTTGTATTATTTATAAAGTGTTTGCTGAAAGAGTGGCTTGTGGATCCCGTGTGAAGCACTTTCATTGTCCCGTCTTCTCTTTTGCAGGTCCTAAGGGATCGTGGGAGGTCGGGGAGGCTGACCTTTGCGGATTGACACGTAATGGTACCGCATGGCTTAGACAAAACCAGCTAAGTCCGTGATAAATAGGGCAAAAGATCCATTAGGGTTTTTCAGGGGGCCTCTATAAATAGGAGGGAACCAAAGCTCTATAGGCTGAGGGTTTTCTTTTGGTGTCCACCTCCTGTTCTCCTCTCCCCAGAGAGAGAGGTGCATCGTCGCAATCCCTACCGTGTGGATACCGCTAAAGAGGAGGACACTTGACCTCCTTCATCTTCTCCCACAGATCTGTAGAAATTCAGGGATATACGATCTCCTTAGGTATCTTCTTTTACATGTGCAATTTTGCGGATTTATTTTTGATGCACTGATCTCACAACGACAAAAACTTTCTACAGGAAATCTAGGGTTTTGTTTTCTGTTTTTCCGCTGTGCATGTGATGTCACTCCCATTGTGGATTTCCCAACAGACATAAAGCAAAACAAAGTGCCAAAAGACAAGTGTGATAGATCGTTGGGAGTTCGAGAGTTCGACAGAAGTCCGAAGATTCGTTGGGAGTGCTGCTAGAATTGGCCGAGAATGAGTAGGGAGCTTGCCGAAGGGTTTTTAGAAGCTCACCAGAAGGTTCGTCAGAAGTTCATGGAGCTTGCCAAGAAAGATTGGAGCTTGCCAAAGAAGCTCGTTGGAACTCGCCAAAATCATCGTGAAATCCTAGAGCTTGCCGGGAGTCCATAGAATGGTTTCTGAGAGTTCGTTAGAAGACCATTGGAAGTTCGCCGGAAGCTCACCAGAAGAAGTCTCGACTTGTCCGACTTTGTAATAGTTTAGGAAATGTCTTTAATTTTATAGTTAGTATGTTAATTTCGGTTAGGATTAGGTGTTAATCCTATAACCCAAATAGGTACCAATTGGGCCCGATAACGAACTGGTTTTGGTCGAGTTTAAGGCCCAACTAGTGAGCCGAAAAGCCTATCTGTGGCACCGCCCAGGACCCGAGAGCCCAGGCAGTGGCACCGCCTGGCTGGGGCGGTGGCACCACCCAGTACCCAAGAGCCCAGGTGGTGGCACCGCCCAGTACACTATCAGTGACAGACTAACAGGCGGTGGCACCGCCAGCACCAAGAAAACCAAAAGTGATTCAAATTTGGCTCCAAATTTGAATCCTCTTGAGACCTATAAATACCCTTCTCATCCATGGATCAAAAACACACAAAACTAAGAAAGAAGAAGGGAAAACTTTATTGAAATTGTGTCAAAAAATTCCCTCTTATTCTAAAGTGTGATCTAGCCTTAGAGAGGGTTGAGAGGCCTTCTAAGGGTTACCTCCTAAGCCTGTCAAAAGGAGAGAGCTGTAAGGGAGTTGATCCTCACCCGTTGGAAGGAGGATAGCTAGTGGAAAAGTTGGTGGCCTCAAGTAAAGAGGAATCGGGAGTGGACGTAGGCCGTATGACCGAACCACTATAAATTGGTTTACATTTATATTCTTACAATTTACTTTACTACAAACCATCTTCACTTTGATGCTCTACCTTCTCATATCCTTCTTACGAATCAACTTACTTCTAAAGCATCTTTCGTTGTGGATTTAATTGAAGCATAATTTTCAACGTATGAAATTTTTGAAAGTTATTTTAAATCGTCGAATTTATCGTTCTTAACCGCTGCACTAATTCACCCCCCCCCCTCTTAGTGCCACTCGATCCCTAATAGAAACATGCCATTATCATGATGTTTAATTTTTGTGTAACAAATAATGCATCTTGTTTTGAAACCAAGATCAACATGAATTCATCACGATCATACATTTGGTTTTTTTTATGTGTTTCATTTTAGGTTGAGTATGTTCAAGAAATGTTATAAAGGTGTCAAGCATCATGTTTAGAGTCGAAAGCATCATCGTATAAATCTGATTCATAAGTTTTGTCAAAACCAACAAGGCATCATTCCAAAATATAGGATATCATTATTTCAAATTCTCATGCATAATATCATATTGTCTTTGAGCGTCACAGGGGTCCGATGGGGATCAGACACATAGGTGATTGGCTTTAGGTCAAGTGAGAGATTCCTAGTCATAAGTGTCATGCAAGCTAATTGCTGGGAAATCGCGAGATTCGGCATCTCATACGCAGCGAAAAATAAAAATAAGACCGGATTTCCCATAGTTACGTACTTGGCCATCGTGCGACGATTGGTGCGCAAAACTTGTAAATCCAAAAAATCTGCATGTATCATGTCAAAAGCATTACTTGGAGAGATTGTATATCTCCAAAAATTTCAAATCCGATGAAGAGGATGAAAGAGTACTAGCATACTCCCCTCTAGCGGTAATCCACACAGTGGATGCAGCAACGATGCTCCTCAGATCATCGCGGGATCTCTCTCCATGTGCGCCACATGGCTACTGGAGACGAGGAGGAGGAGAGGAGACTGAGGAGAATAGGAGGATGACTACCAAGAGCTCTCAGCCTATGAACCAGGAGGTTCCTCCTATTTATAGAGGTGGAGGAAACTTATCCTTAATAGATTATATTCACACTAGATCTCTATCCAATTGGATCTCATTGGATCTTATTCACAGGATCCAATTGGATCTCATCCAATTGGATCTTATCCAATCATTTAATTGGATCTCATCCAATTACACAATTAGATCTCATCCACAGGATCCAAACTAGGGGCTTCGCAGATATCTCATATCTGCACCTCTACTCGTCGCAACATCCACCTTATGTGTGTGACCCTCTAGGCCCGATACCGAGCTGGCCATGAGTCGCTCCCATCAAAACTCCTTCTGACTCAGAACACCTTCTAATATAGTGAATTATTATCTCCATAATAATTCACTCGAGTCATCGACTATGGACGTACTAGACCACTACGCCATAGTCCCCAAATAGTACAGAGGGATATAATCCATCGGACCTATTTGTCCTTAGTTACCATGTATCTATAGTTATTCATCCATCTAATATCCCAGAGATCGTATATTAGGCATGGTAGAGTCAGGCTCATACGGAATCCTGTCTGAGTCTCGCTCTAATCGGATTCTCCCGGAGAACTCCTTCTCTCAATTCGAATGACCCTGGCTAGGGATTTTGCCTGAGTGAGCACACGCGATATATTCATCTCATGATACCGAGAGTGGATGATCCTCTATTGACACACAATTACCTTCGTAAGGTTGGCTACCATTCCCGAGAATCGGCTATACCAGATCTGGAGCTCTCCAAACTTATAAGTTCGGCATCAAAGAATGGAGTACTCAAACAAGGTATCTTTGGTGCCTCAAGTCTAAGGACCAGACACACTACTGGGATTACGGAATCACTGTCTGACATTAGGTATCATTAACCATACAGTATTCTGTAAGCGGATCAATCAGTGAACTCATTCTCCAATGAGCACCTGCACTGTACCTCTAGTGTCCCAACACAAGTGACTATGAGACCAATCACCTATATCATATAGATGAGTATACAACAAACTAGTCTATCCGATTATCTCGATGTCCTCATTGAGTAACCTATGACCAGAATTATTTAGGATCTGTGTTTAAAGGTATATCGGTCTCATTATCGTGATCTCATCATGATCTGATTCCCATTGCACAGATCCATGGACATCACAATATTCATCCAGATAATGTAAGAAAATGGCAATAATAATATACGAAGAGATCGACGTAACATGTAACAGGTGCCATCACTTACGTGATTGGCTTGTAGGGCACCTACAACCAACAATCTCCCACTTGACCTAAAGCCAATCGCCTATGTGTCTAATCCCCATCAAACCTCTGTGACGCTCAAATATAATCTGACTCAACGGCTTTATCAGTGGATCTACAATGTTATCTTCGAATGAAACTCTTTCCACTACTATATCTCCTCAAGCCACGATCTCTCTGATCTTGGTGGAACCTCCTCAGAACACTTCTGACGAGACCCAGGTTCCCCGCTTGATCAATCACCTTGTTATTGTCACCACATATAGGAATCAGTTTTCATGCTACTCGATACGATTCTCAAATCTGTGATGAACTTCTTCATCCAGACACCCTGTTTTACTACCTCTACTACATCAATATATTCTGCCTCTATGGTCGAGTCAACAGTAGTATTTTGTTTGAAACTTTTCTAGCATACTGCTCCTCCATTCAGGGTAAAGACATACCCTAAATTTGACTTGCTATCATCGGCATCGGACTGGAAGCTCGAGTCTGTATAGCCCTCAACTCTGAGACTACTGCCTCTATATACCAGTAAAAGATCCTTAGTCCTTCTTAAGTACTTAAGGATACACTTTACTATTTTCCAGTGCTCTAAGCCTAGATCTGCCTGATACCTACTCATGACACTCAGAGCATATGCTACATCAGGCCTGGTACATAGCATACATGATAGACCCTATCGCTGAGGCATATGGTATTCTATCTATGTATGCCCTTTCTTCATGAGTCTTTAGGGACATACTTCTAAAAAGTAATATTTCATGTCTCATAGGTATGAGACCTCTCTTGGAATTTTACATGCCAAACCTTTTGACAATGGAGTCTATGTACCTAGACTGGGATAAGCCAAGCATCCTCTTGGATCTATCTCTATAGATCTGAATCCCCAGAATATAGGATGCTTCCCCCAAGTCCTTCATGAAGAAGTGTCTAGATAGCCAAGCTTTTATTGTGGAGAGCATTCCAATATTATTCCCAATGATTAAGATGTTATCCATATATAACACCAAGAAGGTGATAGCACTCTCACTTACCTTCCTATACACACAAGGCTTATCTTCATTCTTAACGGTGTCATAAGATCTGATCGCCTTATCAAATCTTATGTTCCAATTTTGAGAAGCTTGCTTTAGTCTATAAATGGACTTAAGCAATCTGCACACCTTATCTAGACTCTGCTTGGACATGAACCCCTCAGGCTGTATCATATACACTTCCTCTTCGAGGTTGCCATTGAGGAATATAGGTTTTATGTCTATCTGTTAGATCTCATAGTCATAATGTGCTACAATAGCCAATAGAATTCTGATAGATTTTAGCATAGCTACGGGTACAAAGGTTTCGTCATAGTCAACACCTTGCCTCTGACGATACCCCTTAGTCACTAGCTGTGCCTTATAGGTCTCCACCTTTCCATATACCCCGATCTTCTTCTTGAAGATCCATTTGCAGCCAATGGATACGATACTCTCAGGTGCATTAACAAGGTTCCAAACCTTGTTGGAGTACATGGATTCCATCTTAGAATTCATGGCTTCTTATCACTTCTCGGAGTCTATGCTCATAATAGCCTCCTCGTAGGTCTGAGGATCAATGTCCTGAATGTCCTCTCCACTAATATGTCCCACATATCTTTCAAGATGGTGTGACACTCTACCAGTCTTATGCAAAATTGGAACTTATGTGTTAGATACCTGAACAGACTCGATCTCTAAAATGGTGCCTGAGCTAGGTTCTCCAACCTCGCTCAATTCTATCATGCTCCCACTGTTTTCGCCAAGAATGTGTTCCTTCTCAAGAAACATTGCTCTCTTGGTAACAAAGACCTTTTGATCCTTAGGGTGATAGAAATAATAACCACAAGTTTCCTTGGGGTATTGATAGAACCCTAGAGGAATTCTATGGAGATTGATCTTTGAGGGGGATCAACCCTTGGAACGCTATAGGGGTTCTACCCTCCAAGTAGCCTGGTGGCTACAATTATAGATTGATCTTTCTTATTCCAAAGAGGTGGAGGCTACAAGCTTATATAGAGCTCCAAACCCTAGCCCTAGGGGCTGCTTCCTAAGTGAACTACTCAATTTGTCCTCAACCTTAGCGGGCCGGCCTAGTAACAAGGGGGCGGCGGCTAAGAAGCCCAAAGACCCAAATATAAACCCTAGCCTCTCTTCTTTATAGGATAGAGGCAGCTAGGTGGGGTTTATTATATTCTCATAGGGTTTTTATTAGCTGCTACATGGTTGAGTATGACCTTACCCTGCTAGGGTCCTATCAAGCCCGCCCTCTTCAAATCAGCCTTGTCCTCAAGGCTGGGGTTCCATGAACTCAGGGAACCGGGACTTCAGCTCCTCATATGATTCCCATGTGGCATCTTCGAGTGGTAAATTAGTCCAATGTACTAGTACTTCAGTAGAGGGACGTCGACGACGCATCACGACTCTGCGGTCGAGGATGGCTTGTGGTTGGGCTTGAATATTTCCATCATCAGTGGTGTTGGGCAGTTGGATCTGGGGTGTCTCATGTTCTCCCAACTTGGGCTTCAAGTATGACACGTGGAAGACAGGGTGAATTTTGGCATCTTCAGGTAATTTAAGTCTGTACGCCACAGCTCCAATACGCTCTATGATTTGATAGGGCCCATAAAAACATGGAGATAGCTTCATGGAGGCTCGTGTGTTGATGGATAGTTGCTTGTATGGTTGTAGGCGAAGATAAACCCAGTCTCCTACTAAAAATTCTCTTTCACTTCTTCGTGTGTCAGCTTGCTGCTTCATTCTAGCTTGAGCGGTAGAGAGATTATCCTTTAGCAAATTGTAGGAGTTTGTCCCTGTCAATTAAATCTTGGTCGACCTGATCTACCTTAGCCGAGCCAATTACATACTTTGGAATCACAGGGGCCAGCCGACCATATAATGCTTCATATGGGGTACATTTTGTAGATGAATGATATGTAGTATTGTACTATCATTCGGCCCAGGGGAGCCATTTCGTCCACTCCTTTGGTCGATCACTAGCGAAACACCGAAGGTATGTCTCTAAACATTTGTTCACCACTTCTGTTTGGCCATCAGTTTGTGGATGATATGCAGTGCTCATCTTAAGTTTGGTGCCCTGTAACTGAAATAACTAGGTCCAAAATTTACTAGTGAAGACCCTATCACGATCACTTACGATGGACCTTGGCATCCCATGTAGTTTGACAATATTTTCTATGAAAATCTGAGCAATACTAACATTAGTGTAGGGATTTCGCACACAAAAATAAGCATATTTCGTAAGTCGATCAACCACCACAAGGATTGTGGTTTTACCTTTGGAAGGTGGCAGCCCTTCGATGAAGTCCATGGAGATGTAAGTCCACACTGAGTCTGGTATGGGTAGTGGTTGTAGTTTCCCTGGACTCGCCACTATTTCACCTTTTTGCTGTTGACATACATCACATTGTGCTACGTATTCAGAAATAATTTTTTTCATCCCTTTCCAATAAAAGTTTTGCTTTACTCTTTTGTAAGTTCTTAGAAATCCGGAGTGCCCTGCTAAAGGTGTGGAGTACATTTCGTGCAGAATGACTTTGATGCAAGGGGAGTTTGGTATAAGCACAATACGACCTTTATAGCGTAGATCCCTCGAATCCTAAGTATAGTGAGCTATTGCGCTTGGATCCTCCTCCAATTTTTTGATGATGTTGCTGGTTTCTGGATCCTTCTTCCATTCCTCCCCCTCTGGTTACTGTTCGAGATGCATAAGAAAGCCACCATTTATCTTGTGTAAAACTTTCTTCATTCGTTGGGTTGAAACGGTGGTTACGTTGCTTCCGCGCTTCCCGCGTAGGGTGACCTATTTACCTTTGCAATAGAATTTCATAATCAATTTGGAAAAGTTTCAAGAGACATCACCTAGTGTCGTCAGCCATTCTATGCCCAGCACAACCTCATAATCATCAATTGGTAGGAGGAAGAAGTCAGCAATAATTTCTTGGCCTTGTAGTAATAGTTTCACCTGTGGGCATCTTTGGTCGCATTTTAGGATTCGGCCGTCGGCAACCTTTACGTCGAACTTGCTGTAACCTTCGATATAGAGTGCCATCCGAGCAGCAACCTTATTATTTAAAAAATTATTAGTACTGCCTGTATCGATGAGAACGGTGATTGGTTGTTGTTTGAGTAGGCCTCCAACTTTCATCGTTTGTGGATTTGAGTAGCCGGCTAGCGCATGTACCATAAAGTCGGTTGATTGTGGCTCTTCTTCCACATCTTCATCGTCATGTTCAAGACTCTCTTCTGGCTATTCACTGATCTCTTCTTCCACTGGTTCAATCATAAGAAGTCTGTTAGAACCCTCCACGGATTCTAAGCTTGGGGTTGATCTCTATAGGGGATCGGCCTCCTTGGAACTCTATAGGGGTTCCTTCCTCCAAGTTGCTGCACAAAGGCTGCTAAAGGATTGATCTATTCATTGATTAATGAGGATGAATACATGGCTATTTATAGGGCTTCTAAGCCCCAACTCCTAATAGGACTCTTACTCAAGACTCCTACTTCTCACCAACTTCTAATTAGGACTCCTTCTCTAGTAGGATTCCTAATTCTAATAGGACTTTTTACCTAATAGGACTTCTACTTCTAATAGGACTATTTTCCTAATATGACTCCTACTTCTAATAGGACTCTTTTCCTAAGACCTAACCCTAACCTAGCCGGCCTCTTCACCTCTTTAATAAGGGTCGGCTAGATAGGATTTACATGAATGCCCTTATCAATGAAACTAAATTAGGACTCTCATAGCTAGAGTCCCTATGACCGCCCTCTTCAAATCAGCCTTGTCCTCGAGGTTGACGTTCCATGAATTCTGAGAATTTGATCTTCAAGTCGTCGTAATTCTCCCAAGTGGCATCTTCTGCTGGTAGGTTTGCCCACTGTATTAACACTTCAGTAGCAGGTCGTCGTCGTCGATTCACGATTCGTCGATCAATAATGGCACTTGGTTGGGTCTGGAGCTCTTCTTGGGTAGTTATATTTGGTAGATGGCTTTGGGCTGTCTCGTGTTGTCCCAACTTGAGCTTCAAACATGATACATGGAAGACTGGATGGATTCGAGAGCTGGCAGGTAAGTCCAATCTGTATGCTACTGCTCCGATGCGCTCCAAAATCTGGTAGGGTCCATAGAACCGAGGTGAAAGCTTCATAGACGCTCTAGTTTGGATTGATGTTTGCTTGTATGGCTGGAGCCGTAGGAAGACCCAATCTCCTACTGAAAATTCTCTTTCGCCTCTGTGTTGATCATATTGCTGTTTCATCCTTGCTTGTGTTGCAGTGAGATTATCTTTTAGCAACTTCAGTATTTTATCTCTATCTTATAGTTCCCTGTCTACTTATTCTACTTTAGAGGTGCCCAACATATATTTTGGAATTACAGGGGGGGTCGGCCATACATGGCCTCATAGGGAGTACATTTTGTAGAGGAATGATAAGTTGTATTATACCACCACTCGGCCCAGGGAAGCCACTTTGTCCATTCTTTTGGTCGGTCACTGGTGAAGCATCTAAGGTATGTCTCCAAGCACCTGTTCACCACTTCAGTTTGGCCGTCGGTTTGTGGGTGATATACCGTACTCATCTTTAATTTAGTGCCTTGCATCTGGAATAACTCTGTCCAAAATTTGCTCGTGAAGACCCTATCACGATCACTTATAATAAATCTCGGCATCCCATATAATTTTACAATATTCTCCATAAAGATTCGAGCAATACTAGAAGTAGTGTAGGGATTACGGATGGCACAAAAGTGAGCATACTTTGTAAGGCGATCAACCACGACAAAAATTATACCTTTTCCTTGTGATGAGGGAAGCCCTTCGATGAAATCCATTGATATATCAGTCCATATTGATTCTGGGATGGGTAGAGGTTGTAACTTTCCGGGACTTGCCACTGTCTCACCTTTGTATCGTTGACATATATCACATTGTGCTACAAATTCAGTAATAATATTTTTCATCCCTATCCAATAAAAATTTTGCTTAATTATTTTATAGGTTCTAAGGAACCCGGAGTGTCCGGCCGAAGGTGTGGAATGCATCTCTTGAAGGATGGTCTTTATGCAAGTAGAATTTGGCACAAGCACAATGCGTCCTTTATATCGCAAGTCCTTTGAGTCCCAACTGTAATGAGCCATAGAGCTTGGTGCTTCCTTTAAATTTTTAATGATTTTACTTGTTTTTGGATTATCTTGTCATTCCCTCCTAATATCCTCAAGGAAGTCGCTGGTCGGAAGTGAAATAGCCAAAAATTCAACTTGCTCGGGTAGCCGGGAAAGCGCATCTACAATAATATTATCTTTCCCTTTTTTGTAAGTTATTTCATAATCATATCCAAGAAGCTTTATTACCCATTTTTGCTGCTTAAGTTATACCAAAAAGCCACTGCATGTTTTGTGCAAAATTTTCTCCATTCGTTGTGTGCAAATTATTGTTACGTCGCCCCTACGTTTCCCATACAATATCACCTGTTTCCCCTTGCTATAAAATTTCATAATTAATTTCAAAAAATTCCAGAAAACATCACCTAATGTCATCAACCATTCGATACTAAGCACGGCCTCATAATCATCGAGAGAGAGGAGGAAAAAATCTGCAATTATCTCTTGGTCCTGCAAAGAATGATTTCACCGTGGGCACTTACGATCACACTTCAAAATTCGTCCATCTGCGATTTTAACATCGAACCTGCTGCAATTCTCAATAGGTAAGGCCATCCGGACAGCAACCTTGCTGTTCATAAAATTATTAGTGCTCCCGGTGTCAATAAGAACGGTGATTGGTTGTTGCTTCAGAAATCTTCCCACTTTCATTGTTTGTGGGTTCGCATAACCGGTAAGGGCATGTATCATAATATCAATTGGCTGCTATTCTTCATTCATGACCTCTTCCTCATGCTCCTGGACCTCCTCCTCCCTGTCTTCAAGAGGTTCAATCAATAGGAGGCGGCCCCTTTTGCAGCGATGATCGCGGTTCCACGGCTCGTCGCAATGCCAACAAAGACCCTTTGCTGATCGATCACGTAGTTCTTCTCTTGTCAATTTTTTGGGCAGCGAAGGATGGCTGGAAGCAGAAGGGGGTTTATATGTTGAGGTTCTAGGAGTGGTTCTCATCCTTCGAGAATCTTGGTTGAGTCGTTCTTCTTGTATTCGGGCAAAAGAAATCGCAGCCATCACGGTATGTTGCTGTCGTGCCTTAACTTCCCCTTTTATCTCTAGCTTGAGTCCTTCGATAAATGTTCCTAATAATTGATGGTCAGTCCAATCATGAGCAAGGTAAGATAGCTTCTCAAACCTAGTTTGGTACTCTTGAATCGTAGAGGTTTGTCGAATCTTTGCGAGTTGGCCGTCGATATTTTCATACTCCGTAGGTCCGAAACGGTTCAGCAGTGCATTCTTAAATTGATTCCATGTCAGAGCCCCATGATTATATTCCAGCCAATTGTACCATTGAATAGCATCTCCTTCAAGATGGATGACAGCAATCTCCACCATAGCATTATCCGACGTTTGGTAGTAGCGAAAGTAACGTTCTGCGCGCGAAATCCACCCCGCTGGGTCTCCTTCTTCCCATCGTGGGAAGTCCACCCTCATGCGTGGCTGAAGCACGTCCAAGGGCTGTCCATCCTTCTCTGGGGTCCTTTCTAAATTCTCTCCTTGCTGCAATTTGGTTGGACTCGATGGTTGTCCAATTCTGAATTCTGCAAACAAAGCGCGCAATTTGTCTTCCAAGCGCGATTCAAGCCGTGATTCAATCCGAGATTCCCATGCTTCAAATTTGGCATCAATTGGATCTTGGGAAGCCATAGCATATGTCTGTAGATCAGAGATGCCCTTGTCTTTTTTCTGTTGACGGGTTAATGGCATGGGGTGGTGGAAGGTTCGGACAATAGATCGGTGATTGAAGGGTTCAACCTGAAATGGTTAACTATTTTGGGCTATGGTTTTTGATGCTGTTAGGGTTATGAAACTAGGTTATGATGGCTGCATCTTGAGGCTAGAGGGATGCCCTAAAGATGTCTTAGTTTGTGGCAGCAAGGTGGCTAGGGTTTGGTAGGTTACGGAGAAGAAAAAAGGACAAAGGTGCAATACCAGATTTTTCGCCGAAAAAATTCCAGCAGTAAAAATGTAATTTTTCCAGAAATTTTCAAAAGAGATTCAAGTAAAACTCAAAGGGGATCTACTGATAAGGAAGAGGTAATACTGTAAAAAATTTCGTAGGAAGAAACGACAACAAGAGGTTTGGCAAAATTGAGAATCACGGAGAGGTATTATAGCAGATTTTTACGTCTAAAGTGTAGCAGATTGGACGTAAAAGATAAGTGGTTTTTATTGAGAATTTTTCAACAAAACCAAAGGGAAAACCACTGTTAGGAAGTGTCAAAGCCGCCATAAAAATTCCATAGAGAATTGGATAGAAAAAATGCAGTAGCAAGATCAAAAATGCAGTGCTATGCGGCTGAAATTTTGCAGTGCGACTTTCATTGTAGAGATGAAAACTTTGCGATGAAAAGTTTATGCAGCAATTATAGGAACGAATTTTTTTAGATTTTTTGAATAAGGATAACTAAATTGCAGTAGCAGTAGGGTAGATAACCAGAACCTGTTGCAATTCACGGGAAGATCAAAGGATGATCTACGGTGGTGGAGATGACGGCGGAATTCAGCGATGATCTTCTAAGCAATTGTGGGAATTGCTTTGTGCGGTTGTGGAGGGCTAGTGGATGGCTGTGGAAGGGCAGCGAGATGCCAAGAACACTGCTCTGATACCAAGTGGTAAAACCCTCCGTGGATTCTAAGCTTGGGGTTGATCTCTATAGGGGATCGGCCTCCTTGGAACTCTATAGGGGTTCCTTCCTCCAAGTTGCTGCACAAAGGCTGCTAAAGGATTGATCTATTCATTGATTAAAGAGGATGAATATATGGCTATTTATAGGGCTTCTAAGCCCCAACTCCTAATAGGACTCTTACTCAAGACTCCTACTTCTCACCAACTTCTAATTATGACTCCTTCTCTAGTAGGATTCCTAATTCTAATAGGACTTTTTACCTAATAGGACTTCTACTTCTAATAGAACTCTTTTCCTAATAGGACTCCTACTTCTAATAAGACTCTTTTCCTAAGACCTAACCCTAACCTAGCCGGCCTCTTCACCTCTTTAATAAGGGTCGGCTAGATAGGATTTACATGAATGCCCTTATCAATGAAACTAAATTAGGACTCTCATAGCTAGAGTCCTAACAAAGTCTCCCTTTTTTACAGCGATGCTCGCGGCTCCACGGCTCGTCACAATGCCAACATAACCCCTTGGCAGATTGGTCTCGAAGCTCTTCTCTTGTCAATCTTTTTGGTGCAGGAGCTTGAATAATAGTAGGGGGGCTGAGGGATTTGATATTGCTGGTTGGGGAACGACCCTAGTCCTCCGGGCTTCGTGGTTCAATCGCTCCTCCTGAAGTCATGCGAAAGAGATGGCTGCCATAAGCGTGTACGGTTGTTATACTTTAACTTCTCCCCGGATCTCCAGCTTCAAGCCCTCAATAAATGTCCCCAATAACTATTTTTCAGACCAATCACGAGTTTGATTAGATAACCTTTCAAACCTGGTTTGATACTCCTGGAAGGTGGAGGTTTGTCGGATCTTTACTAGTTGTCCATCGATGTTCTCGTAATCGGTTGGTCCGAAGTGGATCAGCAGTCCTTCTTTGAATTGTCGCCATGAGAGGACTCCATGAGTGCGTTCAAACCAATCAAACCATTGTATGGCATCTCCTTCAAGATGTATAGCTGTAATTTCTACCATAGATGCATCTGCGGTTTTGTGGTACCGAAAATATCACTCCGCGCACGAGATCCAACCAATTGGGTCTCCTTCTTCCCATCTAGGGAAGTCCACCCTCATGCGTGGATAGTGGGGATCGGTCATAGAGCCTCCCCTCTCCTGGAGGTCATCTCTTTGATTAGAGATCTCCCCTTGATGTGATTTCTTTGGGCTCGGTGGTCGACCCAAACTAAGTTCGGCAAAGAGAGTCCAAATCTTCTCCTCCATTCGTGTCTCGAAGGCTTCAAATTTAGCATCAATTGCCTCCTCGGATGCCATAGCATATGTCTCCAAATCTGTAATATTAAGATCTCTTTTTTGCTGTCGAGTTAAAGGCATGTATTGGTTGAGAGAAGTGGTGATTGAAAGGGTTGGTAGATTGGTGAATGTAGGCTACGGTTTAGGCTTGTTTTGTGGCTGTTTTGGGTGCGGGGCTGCGATTTGATGGAGTTTTAGGCTGAGATGGTAGTGGATGAAGGTTAGGGAAGAGGGTTTTAGATCTGTGGTAGCTCGCAGCAAAGATTTGACAAAAATCAGTAGAAATTGCTGCCTATATGCGCTATCTCGTAAGAGTAGAATTGTCGTCGAAGAAATAGCGATTTCTCGACGAAATTTCCAGCGAAAACTCAGGGGTTTGAGGAGGGGGTTTGATGGTAGAATCTTAGTTTAGATAGCAACAAGGATAACAAATTGGATCAAGAAATTTCGGCAGCAAAGCAGTAAAGAAATCAGTGCAAGTTGCGATAGCAGAATTCTCGTCAAAAAATTTCAGCAGTTTGTGACAAGAGATTGCAGCAACACACGAATTTGTTTTTGTGATAAATTCCACAATAGATCAATCACAGATGGGATCCAAGATGATCTATGAGGTGCACAAAAAATTTTGTTCAAAAAGGATAACAATTAGATCGGTTAAAGGCAGTAACACACGGCTGAAATTTTCTGCAGCAATCCTTCATTCGCAAAGATGGTAACTTTTGCGACGTATGGAATTCACAGCAAGGGATCGATAGAAAAACTTCTTTTTGATATTTTAGATGAAAAATTGCAGCAGCTAAAGGTATTGGTGATAGAAAAATACCAGATCTCTGATGCAATTAGAGGTGGCGACTGTAGATTGATTTGATCTACGTCAAGAGATGACAGTGGAGACGACGACGTCAAGAGCAATTGTGGGAATTGCTTGGCTAATGGTGGGCGGCAGGGATGGCAGCAAAAGCAGCAAGATCGCTGCTCTGATACCAGATGATAGAACCCCAGAGGAATTCTATGGAGATTGATCTTTGAGGGGGATCAACCCTTGGAACGCTATAGGGGTTCCACCCTCTAAGTAGTCTTGTGGCTGCAATTGTAAATTGATCTTTCTTATTCCAAAGAGGTGGAGGCTACAAGCTTATATAGAGCTCCAAACCCTAGCCCTAGGGGCTGCTTCCTAAGTGAACTACCCAATTTGTCCTCAACCTTAGCGGGCCGGCCCAGTAATAAGGGGGCGGCGGCTAAGAAGCCCAAAGACCCAAATATAAACCCTAGCCTCTCTTCTTTATAGGATAGAGGCGGCTAGGTGGGGTTTATTACATTCTCACAGGGTTTTTATTAGCTGTCACATGGTTGAGTAGGACCATACCCTGCTAGGGTCCTATCAAGTATCCCACGAACTTGCACCGTTCTGTCCTGGATTCCAACTTATCGGGGTCGTGTCTTTTAACGTGGGAAGAGCAATCACAAATCTTAACAACCTTAAGATCGGGCTTCTTCCCTCTCCATATCTCATATGGTGTAGACACTACCGATCTAGATGGAACTCTATTCAGAAAATAAATTACGGTCTGTAGGGCATATCCCGAAAATGAGATGGGTAGGTCAGCGAAACTCATCATGGACCGCACCAAATCTAATAGTGTGTGATTCCTCCTTTCTGATACACCATTAAGCTATGGTGTATAAGGAGGTGTCCATTGGGACAGAATTCTACAGTCCTTGAGGAGCTGAGTGAATTCTGTACTCAAGTATTCTCCTCGATCTGATTGAAAAGTTTTAATACTCTTTCCAGTCTAGTTCTCTACTTCATTCTTATAATCCCTGAATTTCTCAAAGGCTTCAGACTTATACTTCATCAAGTACATATGTCCATACCTAGAGAAATAATCAGTGAAAGTAATAAAGTAGGAATAACCACTTATGGCATGAGTTGACATAGGACCACATACATCACTATGTATGAGTTCTAGTAACTCAATGGCTCTCTCTCCAGTTCCACTAAATGGAGAGTTGGTCAATTTTTCATGAAGGCAAAACTCACAAGTTGTATATGACTCGCAATTAAATGGATCTAAGTATCCATTTTTCAATAATTTTTAAATTCGTCCCTATGGATATGACCTAGCCTATAATGCCATAAATATGATTCTTCACCTCTTCTTGTTTCCTCTTGGCCATGCTTACATTCATGATGTATGAAGTAGTATTTAGCATAAATAAATCATTATGCAATGTTCCTCTAGTAATGATCTTATCATTCTTACTTATTGAACAATAATTATTCTTAAAAAGTACTTTATAACCATTTAATGTCAAACATGAAATGGAAATAACATTTTTGATAATAGAGGGAACAAAATAACATGCATCTAATGCAATAATACTCCATCAAGTAGGTGTAGAGTGACCTCGCTGACAGCAACAGCAACAACCCTTGCTCCATTGCCCATCTTGAGGTTCATCTCGCCTTTTGCCAATCTCCTATGCCTTGTCAGAACCTGTAATAAATTGTAGATATGATAAGTACTACCGGTATCCAATACCCATGCATTATCATAAGAATCTGACATATGGAGACTGATCATGAAAGTACCTGAAGCTTTTCTAAGCTTCTGTTTCACTTCTTCTACAAGATACGCCTTGCAATTCCTCTTCCAATACCCATCTTGACCGTAGTAGAAGCACTAGCCTTTGTTTTTTGCTGCGTCAATTTTGGCAACCTTTGTCTTACCCCGTTTGCCCTTACCCTTCTCAAGGGTCTTCCCAGCCTTCCTTTTTCTTTTGGTCTCACCAACATAGAGAATTAATTTCTCTTTCTTGATAGTGCTCTCTGCCTCCCTCAACATATTGAGGAGCTTAGGGAGAGATACCTCAAGTTTATTCATATTGAAATTCATGATGAACTGAGAAAAGGAATCTGGTAGGGACTGAAGTATAAGATCAACACATAGGTTATCATCTAGGACCATTCCTAGACCTGTGAGTTTTTTAATCCACTCTATCATCTTTAGGACATGGTTCTGAACCAGTGTCCCCTCAGTCATCCTAGCACAGAAGAGACTCTTGGATATCTCATATTGCTGAGTTCTTCCCTGTTCCTCAAATAGTTTACGGAGGTGCAAGAGTATGGAATGAGCATCCATGTTTTCATGTTGTCTCTGTAACTCAGGAGTCATAGAGGCTAACATGTAACACTGAGCGAGAGTGGAATCATCTATATACTTTGCATATTGGGCAAACTCTTCTTGAGGAGCTTCTGCGGTTGGGGCATGACCATATCTAAGACATATGTGATTTTCTCCATTGTAAGAACTATTCTTAGGTTACGGAGCCAATCCATATAATTTGGACCAGTGAGGCGGTTAGCATCAAGTATGCCACGTAGAGGGTTTAATGACGATATGTTTCTAATAAACAGGAGATATAGCATAAGTAAATAACATACAGATTTTATAAAAATAAATAATCAAGATATGGACTTCTATCTTGACATACTCCCACTAATTTTTCTAGCGAGTCATATGACACCCTCATATACGTGAAACGGAAGTCTCCGGCAGACTTCTAGTGGGGATCGGGATCCAATCGGCATCTTAGTGCAACCTTGAGGGACTCGACTAATCACACTAAGCCCAAAAGATAGATAACTCTTGCCAATCACAACTCCTTGTAATTCCCATCATATTTGACTACTGAACCACCATGATGTCCAGTTAAGTCATCACCATCGTTACAAGATGAGTATGATTCGGTGATATGCCCTCAAGGGACTCGATCAAGTATACCATATCCTCAGGTCACCAGTGACATCTCTATGTTGAAGATAAAATAGCGAGATACGAAATAGGTGAGCCTCGAGGGACTCAACCAACTCAGCCTACGTCAGGAATCGATTCCTACCCCCAACGATGGAAGGCCACGTGGGTCAATCTTATTGCCTCACGCTTACCAACTTAATATTATCATATGAGGGATTTTAGGTTCTATCTCGTGATATGATATGTCACACACAAACATATTTAATATATTTACATCGTAGGCATATATATATATATATATATATATATATATATATATATATATATATATATATATATATATATATATATATATATATACTTATCTAGTAGGTGTAAAGCATTCACATGCACAAGCACACCAGATGATCATGGACTTCAACCTAATATGATTAGACCTAAGCCAGTAGGCCTAATCATTTACATCAGGATCTATGTGCATATCAATGCATCTCTATGTATGGTGATCATCCATCTCATCATCGTCGGATCTGCGGACACCTCGACACATCTCAATGTGTCACAATCATCTGAATCAGCCTTAGGGGTCTCACTACCACCTCCAGGCTTTTGTCGTGCCTCTAAGATAATTATAACATAATTACAGACATGCAAGCCCGATAATCAATGAAAAATAAAGGCTTGCAGGCCCCAATAATCAAATACACACACCATAAAGTCTATGATCATTTTCCCACATCACATCACATGTATATATCATATAGGATTACTAGATAAATGATAATAGTTACTTAAACCTTTTAAATAACTAAATTTTGAAATCAAAGACATACAAAAGAAATTTCTAAATTCTAAGGGGTATTTTGGTCATTTTGTCATAAAGGACAAAATTAGAATTTTAAAAATTCCAAGGGGTAAAATTATCTTTTGGTCCAAAAACCCTAATCCCCTCCCTTTCTTGCTGCTGCATTGCAGCTGCCACCACCTTGTCGACGGCGGCATGCGCGCGGGGGGCGCTGCCCATGCCTGCGGGCGGCTCGCCCGCGGGTGGCACCGCTGCGGGCAGACGCTGCCCCCGCACGTGGCTGCGGCAGCTCACCCATGAGGGGCGCCGCCCATGCCTGCGGGCGGTGTGTCCGTGGGTGGTGTCGTTGCTAGCAAACGCTGCCCCCGCACGTGGCTACAACGGTTTGCCCACGAGGGGGCGCCGCCTGCAACTTGCAGGCGGCCTGCCTGTGGGTCCCCTTGCCCGCAGCCATCGTCGCTGTGAGCAGGCCGCCAGTGGCAGCCAAGGCTACAAGCATCCTTATGAACGTAGCAACAGTTGCTGCCATTTTTTAATTTTGCATCAACAAATTTGGCAATAAAAAATGCATCCAAAACACAACACATGTAGTTTATAAGCCAATCATCGCATGACAAACCTGGCTCCGATACTACAATTAGAAAATCAGGAGATTCGACATCTCATGCATAGCAAAAAATAAAAATAAGACTGGATTTTCCATAGTTACGTACTTGACTATCGTGCGACGATTGGTGCACAAAACTTGCAAATCTGAAAAATCTATATGTATCATGTCAGAAGTGTTACCTTGGGAGATCGTATATCCCCGAAAAGTTCAGATCTGATGAAGAGGATGAAGGAGCACTAGCATACTCCTCTCTAGCAGTAATCCACATAGCGGACGCAGCAACGATGCTCCTCAGATCACTGTGGGATCTCTCTCCACATGCACCATAAGGCTGCCGGAGACGAGGAGGAGGAGAGGAGACTGAGGAGAATAGGAGGATGACTACCAAGAGCTCTCAGCCTATGAACCAGAAGGTTCCTTCTATTTATAGAGGTGGAGGAAACTTATCCTTAATAGATCCTGTTCACACTGGATCTCTATCCAGTTGGATCTCATTGGATCTTATCCACAGGATCCAATTTGATCTCATCCAATTGGATCTTATCCAATCATTTAATTGGATCTCATCCAATTATCCAATTGAATCTCATCCACATGATCCAAACTAGGGGCTTCGTAGATATCTCATATCCACACATCTACTCGTCGCAACATCCACCTTATGTGTGTGACCCTTTAGGCCCGATACCGAGCTAGCCGTGAGTCGCTCCCGTCAGAACTCCTTCTAACTCAGAACACCTTCTGATATAGTGAATTATTATCTCCATAATAATTCACTCGACTCATCGACTATGGACGTACTAGGCCACTACGTCATAGTCCCCAAATAGTACAGGGGGATATAATCTATCGGACCTATCAGTCCTCAGTTACCATGTATCTATAGTCCCTCATCCATCTAATATCCTAAAGACTATATACTGGGCATGGTAGAGTTAGACCCATACAGAATCCTATTTGAGTCTCGCTTTAATCGGATTCTCTTGGAGAACTCCTTCTCTCTTAATCCGAACGACCCTAACAAGGATTTTGCTTGAGCGAGCACATGTGGGACATTCATCTTATGATACCGAGAGTGGATGATCCTCTATTGACACACAATTACCTTCGTAAGATTGGCTACTGTTCCTGAGAACTAGCTATACCAGATCTGGAGCTATCCAAACCTGTAAGTCCGGCGTCAAAGAATGGAGTACTCAAATAACGCATCTTTGGTGCCTCAAGTCTAAGGACCAGATATACTACTGGGACTACGAAATCGCTGTCTGACATTAGGTATCAATTGTTAAATCTCGGATTTTGATGATGAAATCAATTGGTGAAATATTTGTTCTAATCTATATTATCAAAGATAAGTGTGCAAGATTAACTACAATGGGTTAGAAACATAAAGCGATTTGCCGAGGTCAAGTCCGTCGGGTGTTCAAGAGTTCATCAGAAGTCTAAAGGATCATCGGAAGTGTTGCCGGAACCAACCGAGATCGAATCAGAGACTTACTGAAGTTTTCAGAAGTTCACTGCAAAGATCGTCGAAGGATTCGCGGAGTTTGCCGAGAAGATTCGAAAGCTTGCCGAAGACTTGTTGAGCGCGTCATACAAGCCGGGAGCATACTGGGAATCCGTCGGAAGAAATCCGAGGGAAGTATCGGAAGACCGCCGAAGTCTCATCGTAAAGCTCACCGGAATAAGACTTGAAGAATGTCGGTTCAAATCACTGTTAATTATATTTCAATTTCATAGTTGGCACATACTTAAGGCAAGAATTTTGAATTAATCCTGCTCAAATCTGGTAGGGGCCAACCGGGCTCTTACTGGGCCTTTTTGGGCCTTGAACAAGGCCCATTCAGCATTGCTAAATGGGCCAAGCGGTAGAACCGCCTGGCAACTGAATGCTGGGCGGTACTACCACCCAGCCTGGGGCGGTAGTACCGCCTAGCACTAGTGTGCAGCGACGGTAGTACCGCCTGTGCACTGTCAGTCTGACGATTGACAAGCGGTAGCACCGCCAGCACTGGGAAATCCAAATTGATTTCAAATTTAGAGCCCAAATTTGAATCCACTTTGGATCTATAAATACCCCCCCTTTCTCAACTGAAAGAGCACCCTTTTGAGAGTTAGAAATTGAGCTAAAGTCTTGCAAAAGGCTTGTTTTCAATAGCTTGTGTTCACCTCCTTTTTTCTCTTTGGAAAATCTGTAAGGGTGTGAACTTCTTGTAAAAGAGTTGTAAGAGGGATGTTTGGTCCTTCCCATTCAAAAGGATTTGCTAGTGGAAGTTGGGAGCCTCATCGGAGAAGGCTTCGAAAGTGGATGTAGGTCACTTTGACCGAACCACTATACATCGTAGCGTCTTGAATGTGTGAGTGTTTAAATTTCTATTTCATCTCTTTACTTGGCTGCAAACCATTCAATTTTTCATTACCTTTACACAAGCAACTTCAACCAAGTCATCTTTCGTCGGATCAAAGTTTTCATATGAACTAGCCTTTTACCGAAATCGATTTCAAGCTTACGGTTTTAATCTGCTGCACTAATTCAACCCCCCCCCTCCCTCTAAGTGCTTGTCCGATCCTAACAATTGGTATCAGAGCAGGTTCACTCTCATATTTGGCCTAAAACCCAAGAGAGATGGCCCATTCCGGTATGCAAGAAGGTCATTCCATTACACGTCCGCCTATGTTTAATGGGTCGGATTATACGTATTGGAAGACTCGTATAAGGATCTTTCTTATTTCTATGGATTTTGAGCTTTGGAATATCGTTGAGAATGGTTTTCAAAAATCATCTCTTCTGATGAGCGAATGGAATGAATCGGAGAAGAAGGTTTTTGCTTTAAACGTAAAGGCTATGAATACCTTGTTTTGTGCACTAGACAAAAACGAATTTAATTACGTATCAATTTGTGAATCGACCTTTGATATTTGGTGTACTCTTGAGATCACTCATGAAGGCACTAGCCGAGTGAAAGAGTCCAAAATCAATATTCTAGTACATTCTTATGAACTTTTCCGAATGAAACCAAGTAAGTCCATCGGAGACATGTACACCCGCTTTATGGATATCATCAATGGACTCAAGGCACTTGGTAAAGGTTTTTCTAACTTTGAACTTGTAACTAAGATTTTAAGATCCCTTCCTAAGAGTTGAGACCCAAAAGTTATGGTCATTCAAGGGGCCAAGGACCTTAAGACTTTTCCTCTTGAAGAACTTATTGGGTCTTTAATGACCTACGAAATGACGTGTCATGCTCATGAAGAGCTCGAGAACCCCCTTCCAAAGAACAGGAAGGATATGGCACTAAGAACATAAGAAGACCACTTGAAAGGAATATCAAGTGATGAGGACAGTGACAATAACATTGCACTCTTAACTCTTAAATTTAAAAAATTCATAAGAAAGAACAAATTTAAAAATGACACAAAAAACAAACTTAAACATAAAAAGGACCAAGTTATTTGCTACGAGTGCAAGAAGCCGGGGCACTTCAAATATGAATGCCCCCAAGCCAAGAAGAAGCAACCCAAGAAGAAGAAAGCATTGAAGGCTACATGGGATGATTCAAGTGACTCCGAGGTTGAAGAAGCAAGCAACAAAGAGGAGACTAACTTCGCGCTAATGGCCCTTGGAGAAGAGGTTAGTGAGTTATTTAATGAAGAATTATCTTTCGATGAGCTTTCTATCACTTTTCATGAGTTATTTGATGAATGTAGAAGTATTAGTAAGAAGTTCAATTTGCTTAAGAAAGAGCATGCTTTATTACAAAATAAGTTCAATAGTCTCCAAACTGCTTCTCTACCCCCATGCTCTAAGTGTGAACACTTAGAAGCAATAAAAAGGGAGAACTTGCTACTCAAAAAGATCCTAAACAAGTTTAAAGTCGGTAGCAAGGGCTTGGACATGATCCTTGCTAACAAGGGTCACGTCGGAAATAGATGTGGAGTTGGATTTGTGAGTGGATCTCATCAAAATCCCACCACCTTTGTTAAAGGACCCATATTGCATGTATCACCCCATTTGAAATGTAATTTTTGCGGTAAAATGAGACATGTTATTTACAAATGTCCATTCAAGAAAATTAGTCCACAAAAACTGATATGGGTTCCTAAAGGAACCATAAACAATTCAATGTTGAATTACAAAATAAGTAGATCAATTTGTGGGTTACCCAAAATCAAATGGGTACCTAAAAACCATCCTCTTTTGTAGACAAACTCACAAGCTAGGAGCAAGAGATGGTATCTTGATAGTGGATGCTCAAGGCATATGACCGGAGATCCATCTCATTTCTCTATACTCACTAGTAAAGAAGAAGGGTATGTTACCTTCGGAGACAACAACAACGGTAAAATCATTGGCAAGGGAACCATAGGTAACAAATCAAGTTTTTCAATTGATCATGTGTTACTAGTTGATGGTTTAAAACATAATCTTTTAAGCATTAATCAATTATGCGATAAAGGTTATGTTGTTAGATTTGAATCTAATGTTTGCATCATTGAAAAATCAAACAATGACATATCCATGATTGCTTTAAAACAAAATAATGTCTACACCATCAATATTGATGAATTAAGTAATGAAATGTATTTTTCGGTTTTGAATGATGATGCTTAGCTTTGGCATAGGAGATTAGGCCATGCAAGCATAAAACTAATATCTAAGATTTCATCTAGAGAGTTAGTACGAGGAATTCTCAATATGAAGTTTGTCAAGGACAAAGTATGTGATACGTGTCAACTAGGAAAATAAATAAAATTTAGCTTCAAACCAAAAAATCAAATTAGCACCACTAGACCATTGCAATTGATCCATTTGGACTTATTTGGACCAATTGACATAACAAGCTTAGGAGGTAGTAAATACGCCTTCGTAATTGTGGATGACTATAGTAGATACACTTGGACATATTTCTTGACTCATAAAAGTGATTGTTTCAAATGTTTTTTAAAATTTTGTAAACTCACTCAAAATAAAAAAGGTTTTATGATTTCATCAATTCGAAGTGATCACGGAGGTGAATTTCAAAACAATGACTTCCAAAATTTTTGTGAAATAAACGGATATAACCATAACTTCTCTACTCCAAGAAATCCTCAATAAAATAGAGTAGTGGAAAGGAAAAATAGAAATTTACAAGAAATGGCTAGAACTATGTTAAATGAATATAATTTACCAAAATATTTTTGGGCCAAAGCCATGAACACGGCTTGCTATGTTATGAATAGAGTTCTAGTTAGCCCATCCCTATCTAAGACTCTATATGGATTATGAAATAATAAAAAACCCAATGTTTCTTATTTTAAAGTTTTCGATCGTAAATACTTTATTTTAAATGAAAAGGATGCCTTAGGAAAATTCGATGCTAAATCCGATGAAGGTATCTTTCTTGGTTACTCTTCTATTTCTAAAGCTTTTCGAGTTTTCAACAAAAGAACTTTAGTTATAGAAGAATCTATTCATGTGGTTTTTAATGAATTTTCTGAATCAAAGAAAAAAGATTTTGATGATGTTCTTGGTTTTAATGATTTGAATTTGAATGAACCCTCTCCTCAAAATGATAACTTGGATGCATCTTCTTCCCAAATTTTCTTACCCAAGGAATGGAAGTATGTAGATGTCCATCCCAAGGAGTTAATTATAGGAGATACATCTAAAGGGGTTCAAACTCATTCTTTATTTAAGAATTTTTGTGCCCATGCTACTTTTCTTTCTCAAGTTGAACCAAAATGCATTAATGATTCCTTGAAAGATGATTCTTGGGTCAACGCAATGCAAGAAGAGTTAAATCAATTTGAGAGGAATGAGGTATGGAAGATTGTTCCTAGACCTAATGACCATTTAGTTATTGGTACTAAATGGGTCTTTAGAAACAAGCAAGATGAATACGGTATTGTGGTTAGAAATAAGGCTAGATTAGTGGCCAAAGGTTTCAACCAAGAAGAAGAGATTGATTATGAAGAGACCTTCGCTCCTGTGGCAAGATTAGAAGACATCAGGATGCTCCTTGCCTATGCTAGTAGTAATAATTTTAAACTATTTCAAATGGATGTCAAAAGTGTTTTTTTAAATGACTTTATTTCCGAAGAAGTATATGTTGAATAACCACCCGATTCGAAAATTCTCTTCTTTCTAATCATGTGTTTAAATTAACTAAAGCTCTCTATGGACTAAAACAAGCCCCTAGGGCTTGGTATGAGAGGCTTAGTTCCTTCTTAATTTTAAATAATTTTACTAAAGGCAAAGTTGATACTACATTGTTTATTAAATATTTTGAAAATAATTTTCTTATTGTTCAAATTTATGTTGATGATATAATTTTTGGTTCTTGGAATGAATCACTATGTGAATCTTTTGCCAAGTGTATAAGTCATGAATTTGAGATGAATTTAATGGGAGAATTAACCTTCTTTCTTGGATTACAAATTAAACAATTTAGTAATGGCATATTCCTTAATCAATCCAAATATACATTAGAATTATTAAAACGATTTAATATGGATGGTTCAAAAGCCATCAACACTCCAATGAGTACTTCCACCAAGTTAGACTTGGATGAAAATGGAGAAAATTTTGATCAAAAGACATATAGGGGGATGATAGGCAACTTGCTTTATCTTACCGCAACTAGACCAGATATCATGTTTAGCGTAGGACTTTATGCGAGATTTCAAGCTAATCCTAAGTTGTCTCACCTTAAAGCCATTAAAAGAATTCTTAGATATCTTAAAGGTACTCCTAATCTAGGATTATGGTATTCAAAATCTTATAACTTTGATTTAAAAGCCTATGCAGATGCGGATTTTGGTGGATGTAGAATAGATAGAAAGAGCACATCCGGAACATACAAATTTTTAGGACATGCACTTGTTTCTTGGACCTCCAAGAAATAAAATTCGGTTACACTATCTACGACGGAAGCCGAATATATAGTCGTAAGTGCATGTTGTGCTCAAGTCATTTGGATGAAAATAACACTAGAAGATTATGGAATTTATTTAAACAACATTCTCATAAAATGTGATAATACAAGTGCTATTTGTCTAACTAAAAATCCTATTCAACACTCTAGAACTAAGCATATTGACATAAGACATCACTTTATATGAGATCATGTTAACAGTAATGATGTCACTCCTGAATTTAATGATACAAAACATCAATTAGCGGACATCTTTATGAAACCTTTAAATGAAGAACAATTTGACTTCATTAGGAGGGAAATAGGCATGTTAAATTGTCCTTGTGTATGAGCAGCATTATATATATTTTTTCTTTCGGGTTTCGTGGTTTTTACGAAAACTCGGCTCTCACAGATTTGCCTCCCTCATTTTAATTATATATCTCAAGGAGTGATCTATAATTACATCTCATCTCATTTCAACACTAGAAAATAAATTAAAAAAAATTATGGGGCCAGCAGTAGCACCGCTAGAACCGGTGGTAGTACTGCCTAGGTACTCGGCTCCTAGGCGGGTAGCACCACTTGGTTGGTGGTAGTATCGCCCGAACACACCCATATTAAAGGGGGTGTTAAGGTCAGCGGTAGAACCGACCGAAACACACACCCATTCAGCCCCCTTCCTCCTAAACTCCTCCAAACTCTCTCCTCTCCATTTCCTCTTCCTCCAAAAAGGCTAACAAAGGATTTTTCTTGATTCAAGCTCCTCACCTCCCTAGGAAACTCAAAGAAGGTAAAATCTATAATTTTCTCTTCTCTTCACATTTCCTTGTCTTTTCCTTATTGTTTCCTTTTGTTTCTTCATCTTGAATAGCTATGGCTCCTAAGAAATCATCAAGAGGCAAAGGGAAAAGGTTGGAAGGAGATTCATTTGACCCAACCCTTTTTAGATCTAATGAAGTAGCCTTAAGATACCCAAATTTTTTTTCTAAAGCCATACATAAGGGTAAACATATTAATCTAGGTGAACTAGGAAATCTAGAACCTATTAGATGGTTTACCAATCTAAATGCTCTACCTATCTTGCAAATTAATGAACCAATCTACCCTAGGTTGGTTAAGCTATTTTATGCTAACATTAATATTGAAGATGATGTTTTGACTACCTATATGTTAGGAACCACAATTTAGATTTCTGATCGTACCATATGTGAACTACTTGGAATTGAAGAAAAGAATAGAGGATGTTATTTTAGAGGGCAATGGGATATGGATGCAATCGGAGCAACCCACTCCGAAGCCTTAGAGATGATCTTTGCTAATCCTAACCTATGCATCATTCCTAAAAGCTATGAGTACTTATTACCTTTTAATTCGAATTACTTCATCACATCATTATAAGCATTCTACTTCCGAAGCAGTTTCACCCTGATGAAATGAGTATGTTAAAACTAAGTACGATGTATTAGATCATGACTAGATAAAACAACTGCTTTGGTTATTTGATTAGACAACACATGATAGAAATTTTCTCTAGAGACTCAATATTGTCATATGGCGGGTTGATCACTAGATTCATTTTTGCCCATAACATTTGTGTGTCACCCGACAAGGAAATAATGCAGGTTGATAGATATAACACAATTAATAGAAGTCTCCT
This sequence comes from Musa beccarii, assembly GCA_024322285.1. NCBI lineage: Eukaryota > Viridiplantae > Streptophyta > Magnoliopsida > Zingiberales > Musaceae > Musa > Musa beccarii. The sequence continues at coordinate 21,033,360 of CM044396.1, forward strand.
GAAGCGACTTAGATGCACCTTTAGAGATGGCATATGGATTAGGCAACCTAGAAGGGTTGATATAGTTCCCCCACCAGTAGAGTGACCTGAAACACCAATTTTTAGGGGAAATGAATCTCCTCCGCCTAGTCCCGTTGATCCAGCACCATCTGAGCCAGCTTCTGCTCCATCTACTGAAGATCCGATCATGCTTGCCTTAAATCAAATCACATCACAACAAACTCAAATCAACATGCAGCAAACTAAAATTTTGAAGGAAGTGCAACAAATGAATCGCAAAATAGATCACTTGTATAGGCATTTTGGCATTCCTCCTCCGGAATAGCTATTGTTCTCTTTTTAAACACTTGTCCTGTTATGCTTATGACTACTATGGATGATGTTGCATGATGTTATTTTCATCTAATCAGCTTTTGAATGAATTTTTTTTTCGATTCGATCATAATTTTTAGATGACACTTTCATATTACTCTATGACTTGATATCCTTCTCGAACGATTTCATGCTCCCTCCATGGCTCAATAATTGATCGGCTTTTGTATTCTCCCTCTCATGGCCTGATAAATGAGGTTTTTTTCTTTTCTTCTACGAAGTAATGAATGGTTTCTCCACCTCCATTATTTTTGTTGATGACAAAGGGGGAGAAAAATGTAAATTGCTATGATGGAGTAATTGTTGCTATGTTAGAGTAAATGCTTAAAGTGAAATATGAATCAATTGTATTGCATCAAATGCTTAAAAATTCTTATTCTTGAGATAAGCTACTTTTTCATTTGATATCATATCTTAATATTGAAACACTCTTTTGGATATCACTTGATTCTTATCATGTTGGAATTAATATTTCTTGTTATTATAGGTGTAAATACCTTGACATTGTTTAAAATACGAAGTTTTTGTATTTATGCCTAAGCTTGTTTATTAAGCTTTATGTTAAATGAAATCTATCGGATTTGGCTTGAATTCAAAAGATTGAATTCAAGTGCTTTTACCTTATAATGATATGGCTTATAGATAGGGGGAGTTAAGAGTAACTCCATCATCAATTGATTGTCATCATCAAAATGGGGAGATTGTTAAATCTCGAATTTTGATGATGAAATCAATTGGTGAAATATTTGTTCTAATCTATATTGTCAAAGATAAGTGTGCAGGATTAACTAAGATGGGTTAGAAACATAAAGCGATTTGCCGAGGTCAAGTCCGTCGGGTGTTCAAGAGTTCATCGGAAGTGTTGCCGGAACCAATCGAGATCGAATCAAGGACTTACCGAAGTTTTCAGAAGTTCACTGCAAAGATCGTTGAAGGATTCACGGAGTTTGTCGAGAAGGTTTAGAAGCTTGCCGAAGACTCGATGAACGCGCCATACAAGCCGGGAGCATGCTGGGAATCCACCGGAAGAAATCTGAGGGAAGTATCGGAAGACCGCCGAAGTCTCATCCTAAAGCTCGCCGGAATAAGACTTGAAGAATGTCAGTTCAAATCACTATTAATTATGTTTTAATTTTGTAGTTGGCACGTACTTAGGGCAAGGATTTCGAACTAATCCTGCTCAAATCTGGTAGGGGCCAACCGAGCTCTTACTGGGCCTTTTTGGGCCTTGAACAAGGCCCATTCAGCATTACTGAATAGGCCAGGCGGTTCAGCCGAATGCTGGGCGGTACTACCGCCCAGCCTGGGGTGGTAGCACCACCCAGCACTAGTGTGCAGCGATGGTAGTACTGCCTGCCTTGGGCGGTAGTACCGCCTGTGCACTATCAGTCTGACGACTGACAGGCGGTAGCACCGCCCCTGACAGGCGGTAGCACCGCCAGCACCGGGAAATCCAAATTGATTTCAAATTTGGAGCCCAAATTTGAATCCACTTTGGATCTATAAATACCCCCCCCCCTTTCTCAGCTAAAAGGGTACCCTTTTGAGAGTTAGAAATTGAGCTAAAGTCTTGCAGAAGTCTTGTTTTCAATAGCTTGTGTTCACCTCCTTCTTTCTCTTTGGAAAATCTGTAAGAGTGTGAACTTCTTGTAAAAGGGTTGCAAGAGGGGTGTTTGGTCCTTCCCCTTCAAAAGAATTTGCTAGTGGAAGTTGGGAGCCTCATCGGAGAAGGCTTCGGAAGTGGATGTAGGTCACTTTGATCGAACCACTATACATCGCAGCGTCTTGAATGTGTGAGTGTTTAAATTTCTGTTTCATCTCTTTACTTGGCTGCAAACCATTCAGTTTTTCATTACCTTTACTCAAGCAACTTCAACCAAGTCATCTTTCGTCGGATTGAAGTTTTCATACGAACTAGCCTTTTACCGAAATCGATTTCAAGCTTACGATTTTAATCCACTGCACTAATTCACCCCCCCCCCTCTTAGTGCTTGTCCGATCCTAACATTAATAACCATACAGCATTCTGTAAGCAGATCAATCAGTGAACTCATTCTCCAATGAGCACCTGCACTATACCTCTAGTGTCCCCACACAAGTGACTATAAGACCAGTCGCCTCCATCATATAGATGAGTATACAACGCACCAGTCTATCCGGTTATCTCGATGTCCTCATCGAGTAACCTATGACCAGGATGATTTAGGATCTATGTTTAAAGATATATTGGTCTCATTATCGTTATCTCATCACGATCTGATTTTCATTGCACAGATCCATAGACATCACAATATTCATCCAGATAATATGAGAAAATATCAATAATAATATGCAAAGAGATCGATGTAACATGTAACAGGTGCCATCACTCACGTGATTGGCTTATAGGGCACCTACAACCAACACCAATCACGTGAGTGATGGCACGTGCGACTTGATATACATTTTTTTTTCTTATTATTATTTGATATTTTATCACTTTATTTTACGTGTTGCATATATTGTGATGTTCATGAATCTATGCAATGGGAGTCAGATCGTGATGAGATCATGATAATGAAACTGATTCACTATTAAACATAGATCGTAAATAATCTCAATCATAGGTCAATTAAGAAGGACATCGAGATAACCGGACAAACTGGTGTGCTATATACCCGTCAATATGATGGAGGTGGCTAGTCTCATAGCTGCTCATGTGGGGACACTAAGGATATAGTACAGGTGCTCATCGGAGAATGAGTTCACTGATTGATTCACTTACGGAATGCTGGATGGTAGATGATACCTTATTGTCAGACAGTGATTCTGTAGTCCTAGTAGTGTTTCTGGTCCTTAGACTTGAGACACCAAGGATGTCTTGTATGAGTACTCCACTCTTTGATACCGAACTGTTATGACTCTATCTAGGAGAGTCCCCATTCAGTTTCATTAAAGGGGGCAAACATGTAAATCCTAAGGGCATTCAAGTAAATCCTATCTAGCCAACCCCTATTAAAGATGTGAAGAAGCCGACTAGGTTAGGATTAGTTTGTACGTTGCTTCATAGAGGAGTCCTATTAGAAGTGGGAATCAAATTAGAGGAGTCCTATTAGAAGTAAGAGTCCTATTAGAGAAGGAGTCCTATTAGAAGTAGGAGTTGATTAAAAGTAGTGGTCTTGAGTAGGAGTCCTATTAGGAGTTAGGGTTTAGAAGCCCTATAAATAGCTATGTATTTACCCTCTTTTCATCATGAATAAATCATCCTTTTAGCAGCCTTTGAGCAGCAACTTGGAGGAAGAAACCCCTATAGAGTTCCAAGGAGGCCGATCCCCTAAAGAGATCAACCCCAAGCTTAGAATCTGCAAGGGTTCTAACACTTGGTATCAGAGTAGTGTTCTTAGTGTCTTGCTGCCCTTCCACAGTAACCCATCAGCCTTCCACAGCTGCCCAAAGCAATTCCCACAATTGCTTAAAAAATCACCATCGAATTCCGCCGTCATCTCCACCACCGCGGATCATCCTTTGACCTCCCCGTGAATTGCACCAGGTTCTGATTTCCTACCTTACTGCTACTGCAATTTAGTTATCCTTATTCAAAAAATTCAAAAAACATCATTCGTATATTACTGCATAAACTTTTCATCGTAAAGTTTTCATCTCTATGATGAAAGATGCACTATAGAATTCTAGCCGCATAAGCACTGTTTATTTGATCTTGCTACTACATTTCTTTTGTCCAAATCTCTACAAAATTTTTACAATGGCTTTGACAATTCCTGACAACATATTTTCCTTTAGTTATATTAAAAAATTCTCAATATAAATCACTGATCTTTTACGTCTAATCTACTACACTTTAGACGTATAAATCTACTGCAATACCTTTCCGTGATCCTCAATTTTACTAAATCTCTTGCTATCGTTTTCTTCTATGAAATTTTTAATAGTATTACCTGTCCCTTACCAGTAGATTATCTTTGAGTTTTACTTGAATCTCTGTTGAGAATTACTAGAAAAAATTGCATCCTTATTGCTTGAATTTTTTCAGTGAAAAATCTGGTGCTGCACCTTTATCAATTTTCTTCTCCATAACCTATCAAACCCTAGCCACCTTGCTGCCACCAACCAAGATGTCTTTAGGGTATCCCTTTGGCCCTAAGATGCAGCCATCATAACCTATTTTCATAACCCTAACAGATTAAAAATCTCAGCCCAAGGCAATAAACCATTACAGCTGAACCCTTCTATCACTGATCTATTGTCCAAACCTTCCACCACCTCATGCTATTAACCCATCAACAGAAAAAAGACAAGGACATCTCTGATCTAGAGGCATATGCTATAGCTTCTCAAGATCCAATTGATGCCAAATTTGAAGCATTGGAATCTCGGATTGAATCGCGGCTTGAATCCCGCTTGGAGGACAAATTGTGCACTTTGTTTGCAGAATTCAAAATTGAACAACCACCGAATCCAACTAAATTTCAACAAGGAGATAGTTTAGAGAGGCCTCTAGAGAAGGAAGGATAGCCCTCGGACATACTTCAGCCATGCATGAGTAGACTTCTCGCGATGGGAAGAAGGAGACCCGATGGGGCGGATTTCGTGTGCCGAACATTACTTTCACTACTACCGAACGTCGGATGATGCTATGGTGGAAATTACTATTATCCACATTGAAGGAGATGCTATTCAATGGTACAATTAGCTGGAATATAATCATAGGGCTCTGACATGGAATTAATTTAAGAACACAATACTGAACCATTTTGGACCTACGGAGCATGAAAATATCGATGGCTAACTCACAAAAATTCGACAAACCTCTATGATTCAAGAGTACCAAACCAGGTTTGAGAAACTATTCTACCTTGCTCATGATTGGACTAACCATCAATTGTTAGGAACATTCATTGAAGGACTCAAGCCAGAGATAAAAGGGGAGGTTAAGGCGCGGTAGCCCCGTACTATGATGGCTGTGATTTCTTTCACTCGAATACAAGAAGAATGACTCAACAAAGATGCTTAGAGGATGAGAACCTCTCCTAGGCCCATGGCATATAAACCTCCTTCTACTCCTAGCCATCCTTCACTGCTAAAAAAATTGATAAGATAAGAACTACATGACTGATCAGCAAAGGGTCTTTATTGGCATTGCAACGAGCCATGGAACCGCGATCATCGCTGCAAAAGGGGCTACCTCCTATTGATTGAACCTCTTGAAGACATGGAGGAGGAGGTCCAGGAGCATAAGGAAGAGGTCGCAAATGAAGAACAATAGTCAGTTGATATTACAATACATGCCCTTGCCGGTTACGTAATCCTACAAACGATGAAAGTGGGAGGACTTCTGAAGCAACAACCGATCACCATCCTTATTAGCACCGGGAGCACTAATAATTTTATGAATAGAAAGGCTGCTGTCTGGATGGCCTTACCTATTGAGAATTGCAACAGGTTTGACATTAAGATCACCGATGGACAAATTTTGAAGTATGATCGTAGGTGCCCGCGTATGAACCTATTGCTGCAGGACCAAGAGATAATTACATATTTCTTCCTACTCTCCCTTAATGATTATGAGGTTGTGCTTAGCATCGAATGGCTAACGACATTAGGTGATGTTTCCTAAAATTTTTTGAAACTAATTATGAAATTTTATAATAAGGGGAAACAAGTGATATTGTGTGGGAAACGTGGGGGCGACGTAACGATATTTTGCACACAATGAATGGAGAAAGTTTTGCACAAAGCATGCAGTGGCTTTTTGGTACAACTTGAGCAGCAATCCAAAGGTGAGCCAACTAAATTTGAAGATCTAAACCTACTTCCCTTGCTTGCTGAATTTTTAGATATATTTGATGAACTGCACAGCCTACCTCCTACCCGCCGGCATGATCATCGTGTACTGATTCTTCCAGGAAAACCTCCAACAAATACTCGACCATATCAGTATCCACATCTCCAGAACGAAGAAATAGAAAGGATTGTAAAAGAGATGCTTGAAATAGGAGTTATTCAGCCAAGTTGCAGCCCCTACTCTTCACTGGTGCTCCTCGTACGAAAGAAGGATGGAACATGGCGAATATATGTTGATTATCGAGCTCTCAACAGCATAACCGTTAAGGATAAGTACCCTATTCCAGTAGTAGATAAATTGCTTGATGAATTAAAGGGAGCACGAGTCTTTACAAAACTGGACCTTCGATCCGGGTATCATCAAATATGAGTGTGCGAAGAAGATATACTAAAAATTACCTTTCAAATGCACAACAACCACTATGAATTTTTGGTAATGCCCTTTGGTCTCACTAATGCTCCCCCTACTTTCCAGAGCCTTATGAATGATATTTTCTAGTGTTATCTTTGTAAGTAAATGCTAGTTTTCTTCAATAATATCCTTATTTATAGTCCGTCTCTTGAAAGTCATTTTCAGCACTTACGACTTGTTTTGACGATTTTGCGAGAACATATTCTTTTTGTCAAAAAAATCAAAGTGCAACTTTCTTCAACAGAATATGGAATATCTTGGGCATATCATATCAGAGGAAGGTGTAGCAGTGGACCCCTCTAAAATTGAAGCAATGCAGAACTAGCCAACCTTGAGAAACATAAAATCGCTACGTGGCTTTCTCGGTTTAACAGGCTACTACCACAAGTTCGTGAAAAACTATAGAAAGATCAGTGCACCCCTTACTTCCTTACTGAAGAAAGATGATTTCCAATAGTCGGACAAAGCCACCATTGCCTTCGACAAACTAAATGCTGCAATGATGACAACGCCCGTACTAGCGCTACCCGACTTCAGCAAGACTTTTATTGTTGAAGTCGATGCCTCTGGAGTCAGAATTGGTGTTGTACTAATACAAGATGGTCGCCCCCTCGCTTATACTAGTAAGGCGTTATCTCCTTCCCATCTCAAGATGACTATTTATGACAAGGAGATGCTCGCAATTGTGCATGCGGTGGCCAAATGGAGACCATACTTGATCGGGCGACTTTTTCAAATCAAGACTGACCATAAAAGCCTAAAATATTTTTTGGAGCAAAAGATATCCTCCCTCGAGTAACAAAAATGGGTAACAAAGCTTCTTGGATATGATTATGAAATAACTTATAAAAAGAGGAAAGAGAATGTTGTTATAGATGCACTTTCGTGACTACCCAAGTAAGCTGAATTTTTTATCGTTTCACTTTCGATCAACGACTTCCTTGAGGATATTAGGAGGGAATGAAAAGATGATCCAGAGACCAGTAAGATCATAAAAAAATTAGAGGAAGTACCAAGCTCTGTGGCTCATTACAGTTAGGACTCAAAAGACTTGCACCATAAGGGACGCATTATTCTTATGTCAAATTCTACTTGCATAAAGACCATCTTCAAGAGATGCATTCTACACCTACGTCTAGGCACTCAAGTTTCTTAGAACCTATAAGAGAATTAAGCAAAATTTTTATTGGATAAGGATGAAAAATATTATTGTTGAATTTGTAGCACAATGTGATGTATGTCAACGACATCAAGTCGAGACAGTGGCAAGTCCCAGAAAGCTGCAACCTCTACCCATCCCGAACTTAATATGGACTGATATATCAATGGACTTCATCGAAGGGCTTCCCTCATCACAAGGAAAAGGTATAATTTTTATCATGGTTGATCGCCTTACAAAGTATGCTCAATTTTGCGTTATTCGTAATCCCTACACTTCTTCTAGTATTGCTCAAATCTTTATGGAGAATATTATAAAATTACATGGGATGTCAAAATCAATTGTAAGTGATCATGATAGGGTCTTCACAAGCAAATTTTGGACAAAATTATTCCAGATATAGGGCACTAAATTGAAAATGAGTATAACATATCACCCATAAACCAACGGCCAGACTGAAGTGGTGAACAAGTGCTTGGAGACATATCTTAGATGCTTCACTAATGACTAGCCAAAAGAGTGGACAAAGTAGCTTCCCTTGTCCGAGTGGTGGTATAATACAACTTATCATTCATCCACAAAATGTACTCCCTATGAGGCTATGTATGGTCGACCTCCTCTTGTAATCCCAAAATATGTGTTGGGCACCTCTAAAGTAGAACAAGTAGACAGGGAACTGCAGGACAAAGATAAAATGCTGAAGTTGCTAAAAGATAATCTCACTATAGCTCAAGCAATGATGAAATAGTAATATGATCAACATAAAAGTGAAAAAGAATTTTCAGTAGGAGATTGTCTTCCTACGGCTCCAGCCATACAAGCAAACATCAATCTAAACCAGAGCATCTATGAAGCTTTTACCACGCTTCTATGGACCCTACCAGATTTTGGAGCGCATCGGAGTAGTAGCATATAGATTGGACTTACTCGCCAACTTTCGAATCCATCCAGTCTTTCATATGTCATGTTTGAAGCTCAAGTTGGGATAAAATGAGATAGCCCAAAGCCATCTACCAAATATGACTACCCAAGGAGCTCTAGACCCAACCGAGTGCCATTATTGATCGACGGATCATGACTCGATGACGATGATCCACTACTGAAGTGCTAATATAATAGGCGAACCTACTAGCAAAAGATGCCATTTGGGAGAACTATGATGACCTGAAGATCAAATTCTCAAAATTCATGGAGCGTCAGCCTCGAGGACAAGACTGATTTGAAGAGGGCAGGTTTGTTAGGACTCTAGTTAAGAGATTCCTAATTTAGTTTCATTAAAGGGGGCAAACATATAAATCCTAAGGGCATTCATGTAAATCCTATCTAACCAACCCCTATTAAAGATGTGAAGAGGCCAGCTAGGTTAGGATTAGTTTAGAGGTTGCTTCTCAGAGAAGGGGTCCTATTAGAAGTATGAGTCCTATTAGAGAAGGAGTCCTATTAGAAGTATGAGTCCTATTAGAGAAGGAGTCTTATTAGAAGTAGGAGTTGATTAGAAGTAGGGGTCTTGAGTAGGAGTCCTATTAGGAGTTGAGATTTAGAAGTCCTATAAATAGGAGTCCTATTAACAGCCTCTTTTCATCCTTTTCATCATGAATAGATCATCCTTTTAACAGCCTCTGAACAACAACTTGGAGGAAGGAACCGCTATAGAGTTCTAAGGAGGTCGATCCCCTAAAGAGATCAACCCTTAGCTTAGAATCCCTAAGGGTTCTAACATAGACTTATATGTTTCGAAGCTCCAAATCTAGTACAACCAGTCATTAAGAGTGGTAGTCAAACTTACGAGGGCTATTGAGTATTAATAAAGGATCATCCGCTCTCAGTATCATGAAAGGAATATCTCATATATTCTTGCTTAAACAAATCCTTAGCCAAGGTTGTTCGGATTGAAAGAGAAAGAGTTCTCCGGGAGAATCTGATTAAAGCGAGACTCGAGGAGCGACTTTATGGGCCTGATAGCAGCATGCCCGGTATAGGGTCTCTAGGATATTATATGGATGAGGGATTATAGGTACATGATGAGGACAGATAGGTCCAAAGGATTGTATTCCCTTATATCGTCTGGGGAGTATAGCGTAGTGGCCTAGTACATCCATAGTCGATGAGTCGAATGAATTATTATAGAGATAATAATTCACTAAGTCAAAAGGAGTTCTAACAAGTATGACTCATGACCAACTCGATATTAGGCCTAGAGGATCACATATATATGGTAGATGTCGTGACAAGTAGAGGTTTGGATATGAGATATCCGTTGGAACCCCTATCTTATTGAATATCCATTAAGCCCTTGAAATATTGGATCCTAGGAGAAGATCTAATAAGAACTATAATAAGAGATTATTGGATAGAGACCCACTAATCCAAGAGGCTTGGGAAATTGGATGGAGATCCAATACCCAATAGGGCAAGATCTATTAGGGTTAAGTTGATAAGGGACCTCTATAAATAGGAGAAAATCAAAAGCCCATAGGTTATCATTTTTTAGTAGTCACCTCCTATTCTCCTCCCCTTCTCCTCCTCAACTAGCAGCCCTAGTTTGGGGTGTGTGGATAGTAAGAAGTGTCGGCCCCTTCTTGATCACATAGTGCGAGCTGTGAGAAGATTTGGGCAACGATTTGAGGAGCATCGACACAGCCCCTATCATGTGGATTATCACTAGAGAGGAGGATATTTGAATTTTTTATCTAGTCCTACAGATCTGCAGGAATTTAGGGATATACAATCTCCCTAGGTAATTTTCTTACGTGTAGTTTTTCGATTTCACGGGTTTTTGTGCACCAACTTTTGCACGACTATAAAAACCTCTTTTTTTCTATGGAAAATCTGTGATTTTTATTTCTGTTCTTCCACTGCATATATGATATAGTCGTAGATTTCCCAACAACATATGCCATCAATCATATGATTGGCTTGCAAGGCACTTATGATTGGTAGATAAATCCAAGAGGATGGTAGGCTTATCTCAATCTAGGTATATAGACACCATTATTAAAAGGTTTAGCATGAAAATTTTCAAAAGATGTCTCATACTAATAAGACATTAAACATCACTTTTTAATAGTATATCCCCAAAGACTTCTAAAGAAAGGCTAAATATAGATAGGATACCCTATACTTTAATGATAGAATATATTATGTATGCTATGCTATGTACTAAGCCTGATAGAGTACATGCTCTAAGTGTTACAAGTAGGTATCAAGTGGATTTAGATTTAGAACACGAAAAGCTGTAAAGTGTATCCTTAAGTACTTGAGAATGATTATAGATCTTTTACTGGTATATAGAGGAGGTAACCTTAAGGTTGAGAGTTACACGAACTCGAGTTTTTGATCTGATGTCGATGATAGGAAGTCGAACTAAGGGTTGTGTTCACCCTAAATGGAGGAGTAGTAAGCTAAAAAAGTTTAAAGCAAAATACTACTATTGACTTAACCATAGAGGCAAAGTACATTACAATGATAGAAGCATCAAAGGAGGAAGTCTAGATGAAGAAGTTCATCACATATTTAGGAGTCGTGCTGAGCAACGAGGAGTCGATTCCCATATATTACAATAATAATGGGATGATTGTTCAAGCAATGAAACTTATCTCATCAATAGTCTAAGCACGTTCTAAGAAGGTTCCACTTGATCAGAGAGATCATAGCCCATGGTGATGTAGTAGTGGAAAGAGTTTCATTTGAAGATAAGATTGCATATCTACTATCAAAGTCATTATCTTAGATTATTTTTTAGCATCACAGTGGTCTAATGGGGATCAGGCACATAGGTGATTGACTTTAAGTCAAGTGGGAGGTTGTTAGTTATAGGTGCCCTGCAAGCCAATCATATGAGTGATGTTAGGATCAGTTCAACACTAAAAGGGGGGGTGGTGAATTAGTGCGATTAAGATATGACAAATTCAGCGATTTTGAAAAACTTTATACGAAAAGAATCACGTTTCGATGAAAACTGATTTCAATTATATTTTAACTTAAAGACGTTCGTAAAAAAGAGATGAGGAAGTGGAGTAGCAAGTAAAGAATGTTTGCAGAAATATAAATAGCAAGAATAGAGATGCAAATCAATTTTTATAGTGGTTTGGTCATCCGACTTATGTCCACTCCTGATTCCTCTTCACTTGAGGCCACCGACTTCCACTAATAGTCCTCCTTCCAACAAGCGAAGACTAACTCCCTTACAACTTAGTTCTCATTTTACAGGTTCAAGAGTTAATCTTTACAAGGCCTCTCACCTCTCTCTTAGACTAGATCACACTTAACGTTTCGAGGTAAGATTTTGACACTATTATAGTAGAATTTTTTCTTTTTCTTTCTCAATTTTTATATGTGGTCTAACTATGGATGAGAGGGATATTTATAGCTCTCAAGGTGATTCAAATTTGGAGCCCAAATTTGAATTATCTTGAATTTCTATAGTACTTGCGGTACTATCGCCTAGACTTTCTGCCATTGTTAGTGTACTGGGTGGTACCATCGCCCAACCAATAGTACTACCACCCAAGTACACTAACACTAGGCAGTACCACTACCTAGACCACCTAGGAAACTGAACCCTGGGTGGTACCACTGCCTCAATCTGGTAGTGCCACCGCTAGACAAGGTTCAGTAACCCTATTTGGGCCTTAGTCTGACCCAAATATGTCCAAGTATGGGCCCAATTGGCCCCTAACTGGGTTGGCCTAATTCTAGCCCATTTAAGCCTAATCCGACTTTGATCTAAACAATCATTATTACAAAAAGAATCAATTTGTCGCCCGGTATGTCATTGGGCCATCGGCGCTTCGTCTGGTTCTTCGGTGCATCGTCCTCTCTTGTGGCTTGTTACCCAATCGGTAATTATCCTTCACAACTCCGACCTCCTTAGCGCAACTCCACACTTCTTGGCTCGATGCCCGATTTCTTTGTCCAAAGCCTTCTGCCGATCGTCAACCAGACCTCCGGCTCGATGTCTAATCTTCTAACGTATTTTCTTCCAACGCAACTTCGATTCTTCCCACTTCAATTATCTAATCCTGATCGAGAGTAGACCTACGTGACTCAAAATGTAATTATATCACTAAAACATAATCAATTAGTTTCATCATCAAAATCTGAGATTCAACAATCTCTCCCTTTTTATGATAACAACTAATTAATGATGGTGTTAAGCTTAACTCCTAGAATTTAAACAAACTCCTCCTATCAATATGTCATATTGATAGAAACCTTGGAATTCAAAAAATCCAAGCAACATGTCATCAAAAACATTCATGCAAAATCATAATTTCAATTTCAACATTCATGCATGAAATCATCAATATACTTCTCCCCCTTTGTCATCAATAAAAAGGAGAAGTTGCATCTAGTTAGAGTTTGAAGATATGCAAATTTTATATCATTCAAGCTAGATTTACAATATTCAATCACTTTAAACATGCAAGCTAATAATTTTCAAGAATGTTCAAATTTGCTTCTTGAGATGTGCAAGTTTGCACTTTTCTTTCTAAAGATTGGCAAGATAGTAATTTTTCTTCTCTTGAGATTACAAACTTGCAATCCTTTTTATGGTGTTCATGATAGCAAAATCTCTTTTCTCTTTTGAGAAGTGCAAGCTAGTTAGTTTTGCTTCTTTTGCATACTAGCAATTTTGCCTTTCTTTTGTAATGCGCAAGCTAGCAAACTATCTCCCCCTTTGTTTTTGTTAAAAAGAAGAGAGGAAAGAATACAATGATATAAAATTTCTTTTACATCAATTTTTAAGCTATGATAAAAATAATAAATCAATGATTCAATCATCAAAATTCAAGTCATGAATATCAAGAAGTTATTAAGAAATCAAGTGACATATCATGGTTAATTTGAATAAATTTCTTCTTTAGTAAATAACAAATAAAATATCTTGATTCATGTGATAAGAAGATTGTCATAATTTTTTTTAAAAAAAAACCATCATTACTTCTCATGCATAGTTTTAAAATGAAAAAAAATCGTCAAACATGATTCAAAACATTCATCATAATTTTCAACTCATCGAATTCATTGAATCATCAAATCACTATCATAGTTTACAAGATTCATAACATGAATGAAGTTATTAACATCATTAACTTTTTAGAGATTCAAAATGACAAATAGATTTTTAATTAAAAACTCATTATCAAATCATAAAAATCGATTTCATGATTCAAGAGATTCACATGAATTCATTAATCTATGTGATTCAATTTATGTGATTCTTCTTCTTATGTGATTCATTTTGTATAATCATGTCTTTGTCTTTAATAAAAATAAGTATCAATGTTCAAGAGTGAAAGGTAAACTTCGTCATAAAAACCATCAAGGGCCAAAAACATAACACATTACATATAAGGCATCTTCAAGAGATTCGATTTATCATGATAATATGTTTCATTTTAAGTTGTTTGTTTTATATAAGTGTGCTCATATTTTAAAAAATGAGTATCATATTTAAAACTAAAACATAAGTTTCATTATCAAGACCAAAAATTTGACACGTTATCTAAAAATTTTGTCATAAAAATGATTAAGACCAAACACATAAAGCATAAAACATCATGATAGTATATTTTCTCATTTTTATGTATTTTATTTTATATGATTGATCTCATATAAGCATATTCAAATTTTCATATAAAAGCCAAGCATCATATTTAGAGCCGAAGCCATCATCAAAACCACTTTTCTTTCATTTGAAAAATTTATTGATAGCAATGTGGGTTAGTTCTTTTAGTTTTGTAATTTATTTCTTAAAGGCATGCATCATCGTATAAATCATAAACAAAGTTTCATCAAAACCATCAAGACCAAAAACATATTATTCCAAAACATAAGATTTTAAATTGTAAAATCAAGCATGATACAAATATTTTCATTAAATCATCAAACTTATCAAGCATGATTTCACAAAGCATCATCAAAATTATTTTAATTCTAATATTCTTTTTTTCATTGTTATTAGTTATAACAAGATGTTTTCCTTCTTGCATAATTCTCGCTTAGTGTGAAAAATCAATGCTCAAATTTATTCTAAAAGCATGCATCATTTAAGAAAAGCCATACAGAAATTATCAAGATAAATATTCATGGATTCAATCTTATTAGGTGTACAAGTATTATCACAAATTAAGCAATCAGTATTCATATTTTTAATTTTCAAAAAATAGAAAGAAAAACATGATATAATTTTTTTCAAAATCTTTATTTCCTACAAACTAAATTAAGCAATTCATAAAAAAAAATAAGTAATCTTATAATAAGGAAAAAGCATAATGGGTGAGTTACCTCGTTGTTGAAAGCCATCAAAGCGTAGTTTGCGTCTTCATCTTCAAATGTACTTGATTCTTTTTTTTCTTTTTCTTCACTTTTGTATACTCTTCTTTGGAGTTCCTCGGCTTCTTGCATTCATAGCAAGAGGTTGTGTTCTTTTTAAGTTCATTTGTATTTTTTTAATTTTTATTTAATGAACTTTTTAAATTTTAATGTCAAAAGTTTAATATTCTCTTCACCATCACTTGAGTTATCACTCAAGAGGTCTTCTTCCATTCTAAGTGTAATTACCTTCCTATTCTTTGGAAAGTGGTACTCATGTTCATCAAGTTCCAAAAAGCTCATATGTCATCAATGAGCCAATGAGTTCTTCAATAGAAATTTTTTTAAAATATTTTATTTCTTGTATCATCGTTACTTTCAGATCCCATCTTTTTGGAAGAGATCTTAAAATCTTGTTACTGAGTTCAAAATTTAAAAAATATTTGCCAAGTGCTTTTAGACTATTGATGACATCCGTGAAATGGGTGTATATATCACGAATAGTCTTACTTGGTGCCATTCGGAAAAGCTCAAAATCGTACATTAAAAGGTTTACCTTCGAGTATTTGACTCTACTAGTACCTTCGTGCATGATTTCAAGTATGTGCTAAATATTGAAAGTCGTTTCGTAAGTCAAAATCCAATTAAACTCATTTTTATCTAAAGCACAAAATAAGACATTCATAGCCTTTGCATTTAAAGAAAAAAAAATTTTCTTAAAATATGACTATTCATTTCTAGGTTTAGATGGTGTTTGAAACCTATTTTCAATAATATTCTATAAATCTAAATCTAAGAAAAGTAAGAAAACTCTCATTTGAGTTTTCCAATAAGTATAGTCCGACGCATTAAACAAGGGAGAACAAATAATCAAAAAATCCTCTTGAAATCTAAAAAGAGTCATTTCTCTTAGATGTTAATCCGAATAAGAAATACTGAGCTCTAATACCAACTATTAGGATCAGTTTAGCACTAAAAGGGGGGGGAATAAATTAGTGCAGCGGTTAAAATACGATAAATTTGACGATTTCGAGAGATTTCGAAAAACTTCATATGAAAAAATTTATGTTTCAATGAAAACCAATTTCAATTGCATTTTAACTTAAAGACATTCATAAGAAGGAGATGAGGAAGTAAAGCAGCAAGTAAAGAAGGTTTGCAGAAATATAAATAGCAAGAACAGATATGCAAACTGATTTTTATAGTGGTTCGGTCATCCAACCTATGGCCACTCCCGATTCCTCTTCACTTGAGACCACCGGCTTCCATTAGTAGTCCTCCTTCCAATGGGTAAAGACTAACTTCCTTACAACTCAGTTTTCCTTTTACATGTTCAGGAGTTAACCTTTACAAGGCCTCTCACCCCTCTCTTAGACTAGATCACACTTAAGGCTAAGAGGAAAAATTTTGACACTATTACAATAGAGTTTTTCCTTTCTTTCTCAGTTTTTGTGTGTGGTCTAATCATAGATGAGAGAGGTATTTATAGCTCTCAAGTGATTCAAATTTGGAGCCTAAATTTGAATCATCTCATATTTTCGGGGTACTGGCAGTACCACCGCTCAAGCTTTCTGCCACTGTTAGTATATTGGGCGGTACCATTGCCAGCTAGTGGTACCACTGCCCAGGTACATTAACACTGGGTGATACCACTGCACAGACCACTTGGGAGACTAAACCTTGGGTGGTACTACCACCCTAGTTTGGCGGTGGGTTTAGCAATCTTGTTTGGGCCTTGAGTTTGGCCAAAACCTGTCGGGTATAAGCCCAGCTAGCTCCTAAATGGGTTAGCCCAATTTCAACCTAATTAAGCCTAATCCTACTTCGATCTAGATAATTATTATTATAAAGTGAATCAATTTGTCGCCCGACACATCATTGGTGCATCAGCGCTTCATCAGGTTCTTCGATGCATCATCCTCTCTTGCAGCCTGTTACCCAATCAACAATTGTCCTCCGCAACTCCGATCTTTTTAGTACAACTTCACTCTTTTTGGCCCGATGCCTAATTTCTTTGCCTGAAGCCTTCTGCCGATCGTCGACCAGACCTCCAGCTCGATATTCAATCTCCTAATGTGTTTTCCTCTAACGCAACTTCGATTCTTCCTACTTCAATTATCTAATCCTAATCGAGAGCAGACACGCATGACTTAAAATGTAATTAGATCATCAAAACATAATCAATTAGTTTCATCATCAAAATCTGAGATTCAACAAGTGATGGCACATGTGACACGTTGTATAGTCTTTTTTGTTATTATTATTATTATGATATTTTCTCACTTTATATTACCCGATTGATATATTGTGATATCTATGAATTTGTGCAATAGGAATTGGATCATGATAATGAGACCAATTCACTTGTAGACATAGACCCTAAATATTTTTTGTCATAAGTTACTTTAGAGGGACATCAAAATAACCAGAAAGACTGGTGTACTATATACTTGTCCATTTAATGGAGGTGAGTAGTCTTATAGCTACTTGTGTGGTGATACTAGGGATATAGTATAAGTGCTCATTAGAGAATGAGTTCATTGAATGATCTACTCACAGAATGCTAGATGGTTATGTCAGGATCGTAAATGGCACTAAGAGACGGGGGGCGCCGGTGACTTAGTACTTTCGTAAAAATGTCGAATTGAAAATTTTCATTCAATGAAGCAATATCAAAAATGATATCGAAAGTGTGCTTGACTTAGAGTAAGTGTAATAAACAATTATAACAAAAAACAATAGCAATGAAGAGTAGAAAGAAAGTGCATACCAAATTTATAGTGGTTCGATCGTCGTAACCTACGTCTACTCTCGATTCCTCTTCCATTGAGGCCACCGGTATTTACTAACGATCTTCTTTCAATAGACGAAAACCAACTACCTTTTTATAACTCTTTTTCTTTTTCATAGGCTCACGAGAAAACCTTTACACCCCTCTTTTGTAGGATTCCCTCACACTCTCTCTTAGAACAGCCTCTAAGCATAAGGAGGAGGAAACTCAACTTTCTAACAAGGCTTTTACTCTATAAATCACCAGATTTTATTCTCTTTTCTTGTTACCTCAAGCAGGAAAGAGTGAGGTATTTATAGACCTCAAATGGCTTCAAAAATAGAGTAAAAAATTTAAATCCCTGGATTTTCGAGATACTAGTGGTACCACCGCCTGTGCTGAGCGATATCACCACCTACAGTATTGACATTGGGTAGTACCACTGCTTAGTCTGGTGGTACCACCGCTTGACACAATCTGGGAGACTGTTTGGGTGGTACCACCATGTGACACTAACGGTACCATCGTCGGGTCTTCCAAAAGAAGTGTATTTTATACTTTTCTAGCTCACGGGTGGTTCCACCACTTGTTCCAACTTTAGGTCACTGAACCAGCCTCCTAATGGGCCCAACTCAGCCTCAGATTAGGCCTAATGGGTCCCTAATTGAGTTAGCATGGTTACACCCAAAACTAACTCACTTACAACCTAAGTTACTTCAATCTAGACACGCATGATTATAAACATGAATCCTATGTTGTCCGGTATATCATTAGTTCATCCGGTGCTTCGTCTAATCCTTCGATGCATCATCGTATCCTTCGGTGTATTACCCGATCATTCAATATGTTAACTCCCGCAATATCCGATCTTGGCATAATATCCGATACTTCTAGCCCGATGCGTGAACTCATGGCATGACGTCCTTCCGGCATGTCAACCAGTCCTTCGACCCGATGTCCAATCTTCAAACATGTTCCACTCTAACCCAATATTTGATTCTCCTACTTTAATCAATTTGTCTTTCCATAATTAAAGATAGTTTTACGTCACTCAAACATTGATTAGATCATAGCTTCATCAATTGATTTTATCATCAAAATCCGAGATTGAACAAGTTAATGATACCTCATCATTAGACAATAGTTCTGTAGTCCCATTGTATATTTGGTCTTTAGACTTGAAATACTAAGGATGCCTTATATGAGTACTTCACTCTTTGATATCGGACTTATAGGCTTAGAAGTTTTAAATCTAGTATAGCCAGTCATTGGAAGTGGTAGCCAATTTTATGAGAGTAATTGAGTATCAATAAAGGATTATCCACTCTTAATATCATAAGAAAAATATCTCATATATTCTTACTTAGGCAAATCCTTAGCTAAGATCTTTCGGATTGAAGGAGGAGTTCTCTAGGAGACTCCAATCAGAACGAGACTTGAGTAGATTTCGTATGGGCCTGATAGCACCATACCCAGTATATGATCTCTAAGATATTAGATGGATGAAAGACTATAGATATACGATAATTAAGGGTAGACAAGTACAATGAATTATATCCCCCTGTATCGTTTGGAGATTATGGCGTAGTGGTCTAGTACGTTCATAGTTGATGAGTTGAATAAATTATTATGAGATAATAATTCATTAAATTAGAAGGAGTTCTGATAGGTGCAACTGATGACCAGCTCGATATTAGGCCTAGAGGATCATATATATATGGTGGATGACGTGACAAATAGAGAATTGGATATGCGATATCCAATAAGCTCGTGTTTTATTGGATCCATTGGATAAAACCCAATAAAAGCTTAGAGTGGATATTTTGATAGAGATATAATTTTCATTAAGCTAGGAATAATTGGATAGAGATCCAGTGTCCAATATGCTAGGATAATTGGATGGAGATCTAATACCCAATAGGGCAAGATCCATTAGGGTTACCAGTATGAGCCCTCTATAAATAAGAGTTAGGGCTACATAAGTCATAGGCTTGACCTAATAGCCATCGCCCCTTATCTTCCTCTCCCTACTTCCTCAATTGACTGCCTCCTCTCTGGTGTGAGAGGGCAACAAGAAGGACTGCCCTTGTTGCGTGGTGGTGGTGCGTCAAAGCGAGGAAATAATGCATCACAAGAGGAGGTGTGTCGTCACTTCATCCATTGTGTGGATCACTACTAAAGAGGAGAATGTAAGATCTCCTTCATCCATAGACTAGGATTTGCAGATTAGAGATATATGTTCCCTTAGGTGAGAACATATCACGTCTTACGTAGTTTTCGATTTCACGAGTTTTTCTCTCCCAATCGTTGCACGTAATTTGATATAAATTTATTTTTAGGAAATTAATTTTTATTTTATTTTTCTACTACACATGTGATGCTCTCCCAAGTTCCCCAATAGCAACCATGTGTCAATTGACTCATGCTTCGAGGTTCTTATGAGAGAGGTTCAAAATGTGTCATTTAGTTTTTTTCGACATGGGAGCGTTTGAGATCTCATCTTGTAGGTCGAGTTTTCTTAAATCATGTATTTTAGGCATATTAAGCCTATGTTTCTGTTGTAGCATATTTCTATTAGTGTGAGTAGGGTTTTTTTTTTATTCAAGTGTTTTAGGCACGTTGAATTTATGTTTTTGCTATGGCAGATTTCTCTTAACGCGTGTAGGGTTTTCTCAACTCATGGGGTCTCGGGCATATTTGGCCTTACGCCTCTGTCATAGCGGATTTATCTTAGCATGGGTCAGGTTTTCTTGACTCACGCATCTTAGGTGCATTTGGCTTTGCACCTTCATCATAGTGGATTTATCTTGGTACAGGTCAGGTCTTCCCAACTCATATAATTTAGGTGCATTTGGCCTTGCACCTCCATTGTAGTGGATTTAGATTGGTATGGATTAGATTTTCTCGACTTATATCTCGTAAGCGCATTTGGTCTTGTGCCTTCACTATAACAAATTTATCTTGGCACGGGTTGAGTTTTCTCGACTCATGTGTCTTGGGCGCATTTGTCCTTGCACTTCTGTCATAGTGGATTTATCTTGGCATGAGTTAGGTTTTCTCGACTTACACATCTTAAGTACATTTGGCCTTGTGCCACTGCAATAGTAAATTTATCTTAGTGTGGGTTTGATTTTTCTAACTCACGTGTTTCAGGTGCATTAGGACTTGTACATCTATTGTAGTGGATTTATCTTAGTGTGGGTTGGGTTTTCTCGACTCATGCATCTTGAGCGTATTTGGCCCTTTTCCTCCATTGTATTAGATTTATCTTGACATGATTTGGATTTTCTCGACTCACGCATCTTGAGTACATTTGGGCTTGTACCTTCACTATAGCAGATTTATCTTAACACAGATCAGGTTTTTCTGATTTACCATCATAGGTGCATTTAATCTTACACCTCGGCCATTACGAATTTCAAGTCCCTTCTCCACCATAGCGGATTTTGGAATTTTTTTTGCTATGATGGGTTTCAAATCTTCTCTCTATCATTGTTGATTTCAAGTCTTTTCTCTATCATAGCAGGTCTTAGATCTTCTCTCCATGGCAGGCTGTAAATCATCTTTCCACCATGATGGGCTTCAAATCTTTTTTCCGTCACGGCAGATTTTATGTCCCTTCTCCGTCATAGTGGATCTTAGATTTTCTCACCATGGTAAACTTTAAATCTTTTTTTCGCCTTAGTAAATTTCCTATCCCTTCTCTGTCGTAATGGATCTTAGATGTTCTTGTTATGGTGAGCTTGAAGTCCTCCCTCTGTTGTGGATGATGTTGATTTCAATCGACACACTGCGACACTCTCCATCAAAAATATTGTGGTGAATCTCATTGACGATGATGGTCTTGGCAACGGACCAGAGGTCGAGCTAGTCGATGTGCTTATACTCAGCTCTTCTTCTTTGAGGCAAACAATGACCACGACAACCTAAACTCCGCAAAGAACATAAATGTCTCTTCCATAATGAGCATGGGGCACAAGAGATTATCCTACATGATGTAAGTGAAAATCACCTTAAAGAGCTACCACTCAAGCTTCTTGCTGTTGAGGGTGATGGAATATTACAAGCTCTCTTATTGCACCCTTAGGGAGTCATACATTGAATCCATCGATTAGGTCTTAGAATAGACTAGAGTAGAGCGGTAGTGTAATGGTGTGCTGAACTTTATTGTTAAAGAGCGAGGTACTCCTTCAATTGGCATTTTTGTAAACTTTAGGTGATCCTGAGATGTTAGTATCACATTAGTTGAGGGGATTTCAATAGGTGCCGGTGTCAATAGCGATTGAGATATCATTCGTGGCTGAGATGACGATATCATTTGTTGAGCTAATTGAGGCAAGAACGAGACGATAACTTATAACATGCCAATAAGCGTTTGTACTAGATGGGTGAGGTTCAGAAATATATCGATGAGATTGAGCAGATGGCTGAAGTTCATTCCTGGGATGAGAGGCTTAGGTCGTTAAACAAACATCAATGCTTCATCGACATAAAGGGAAAGAAGGAACTTGATATATATATATATATATATATATATATATATATATATATATATATATATATATATATATATATATATATATATATATATATATATATATATATATATATAAAGATCCTACCTAAATCTTGGGTGATACTCTTACCTTGTAAATTAGTGAAGACATTTCCTCCTTATCGCCAATTGTATATTGCGTACATTCTAAAACTAATCGAGGAATCAATTGCTTGCCATCAAAATATTATGGTAAAATAGCACACAATATGGCTCCCTCGGGAGCATTAGGAGTGATCATAATTTCTCAACATGCATCCTAGCATACGTATCATTGCTAGGATCCGTTAATGTACGCAATATGGGATTTAATTTCTATGGTCCAATGGCTATTGATCAATTAAAAAGTCTTAATGCAAAGATATGAGAAAAGAGGCTCTGCAAAACAGGTCCCTCTTCCCCTAGAAACAAATAAAAAAACAGAAAAGAAAAGAAAAGAAGGCTTTGGTCTTCTAAATTACTACGTAGCCTGTTGACAATTAGGAAAGTGGTGGATAACAACACACTTCAAAAGCTCATCTGCCTTTTTGATCAAGCTAGATAAATCCCACCTGTGCAGGAAGCTCCAAAAACAGGATCAGCACCAAGAAACTAATGAAAAGCAAGATACAAAGAACTTTTTGCAAATTCTAATGCTATTTCCCTTATTTCATCGTCTTCCATAAAAGCAAAGAAAGAATAGATAATGTTTTACAACTGTGACAATTTCTGAGAAATCTTAAACAGACCCAAGAACATGAAATCTGCAGTCAGCATACTACAAAGAAGCATCTGTATTACTTCCAGGCATAACTTAACCGGGAAAAGGAAAGCAGAACAGAGTAACCATCATCTATGGATTTCTACAGCGTATAATATTAAGGTATAGCAAACAAAGTTCCAAGAAAGCAATTGATAAATCTTTGAATATATCAGTTATTTTGTTCTTTCCCCTTCTTCAAGAAAGCAAGGAGACGAGTAAAAGTTCTATTTGGATAAACATTATTGATAAACTAAATCTATCTACCAAAAATTAAATATTTAAAATTTCAATTGATAAATTTTTAAGTATATCAGTTAACGTATTTGGTATCAATGCACAGATTGAATTCCGACTTCGTCCGCACATAATAATCAAGGAAACCGAAATTAAGCCAGTTGAATTGTTTCCTAACGCCCGTTGCTAGCATTCTTGGATTGGTGTGAGCAAAGACGTGCATATGCCTCCGTCGAGGAGAACCCATGGTATTGAAGTGAGTAATGACACGTAACCACTGACCGCATAGACGAAGTCAAGGGAACGTGGAAACATTTTACTTCCCCAACCCAAGGTCGAAGTCTGATTTCGTTTCCCCGCTCGCCTTCGGCTCCGCTCCCACTCTCTCTCTCTCTCCCTCTCCTCGCCGGATAGTTGCTTCTCTCTGGTCCATCGCTTCCACCCACCCACGCACCCAACCCTAATTTGTCCCTCGATCCACCATCGCTACCGCATATCTCGTTCCGGTGTAGTTTTTTCCCACCTTCACGGTCCGTTCTAACCCTAATTCGAATTCATCGCAACAGCAGCAGCCGTCGCAGCAGCGGAGGACGCGTCGTCGGCTATCTTGCGTGCCTCTCACCATGCCGTCCATACTCTCCCCGGGTAAGATCCACCGGTTGGAGCTCGAGAACTTTAAGTCCTACAAAGGGTTCCAGACCATCGGTCCCTTCTACGACTTCACAGCCATCATCGGCCCCAATGGCGCTGGAAAGTCCAACCTCATGGACGCCATCAGCTTCGTGCTTGGCGTCCGCTCCGCCCACCTCCGGGGGGCCCAGCTCAAGGATCTCATCTATGCATTCGATGACCGCGAGAAGGAGAACAAGGGGAGGAAGGCCTTCGTCCGCCTCGTCTACCTTATGGCCAATGGTATCGAGCTCCAGTTCACCCGAACTATTACTGGTGCTGGCGGCAGCGAGTATCGGATTGATGGTCGGGTCGTAGGCTGGGATGAGTACAATGGCAAGCTGAAATCGCTCGGCATCCTTGTAAAGGCAAGGAATTTCCTCGTCTTTCAGGTAACCCTGCTGATACAAGAGGTTCTGCACTGCTTGATGGGGTTCTCATTTCTCGTAGTCTTAATTTTGCTAAATCGTGTTTGAGCCTCAAACTGTATTGTTCAGTGATACAGATATGTTCTTTGCATACTTTTCTCATTTTGAACAGCATTTACTTCAGGATTCAGAAGTGCAAAGGAAGAGTAGCTGCGTAAGCCATGTCCCATTTTTCAGCAGTTTCCAGCTGTAATAGGCCTTTTTCCTGATCTCTGTTCAACAACGATTTAGCCTCAACAAAGGAGTCATAAAATATCTGGTTTAGCCTAAAAAGAAAAGCTAACGTGGGAAGTTACTAGCAATTATTAGGCCTTGAAAATTGGTTTGCATATGCTACATTTTATGGAGTATAGTTGAATTTAAGCAAATCAAGATCTATGGTGAATTTCTTTGGCTGGTTAGCGAATCCCTGTCCCCTTCTTTTTTTGTGCCTTCTTCTCATTTTTTTTCCTTTTCTTCTTTTTGTTTGTTGACTGTATGATGAATTGACCTGCAACATTTTATCTTTTTTCCCCCTCTAATACAAACCTGTTGTACACTTATTGACATGAACTGTCTATATGTGTTATCACAAAACAATGTTTTATGATCCTTGCAGACCGATAGAATAGCAAATAGATCCACCAAAGCTGAACAGGAAATTAGCTGGTGGGTCCCCTACAATTTTGTTTTCCCATTGGACAGGATATCAAAAGCTAAAACATGAAGGTGTCAAGAGATTTGTACGTGTTGTGGGAGGAAAGTTTCCAAGTGTTCGCTGGCAAATTGAGTGACTCAAATTTCCAAATGGAAATATGAACTTGCCAAGAGAGTGAATATCAAACTTGTTAATCAGTTTTAACTAAAAGACTTAATAAACACATGAATGATATCCTGAGGATCTGGTTGAATAAGAAGCAATTTAAAGTTTGATATTCTGAAGGTTGAGTCAAAGGATCCAGTGGAGGAAATGTAAGATCCAGAAGGAAACACTGAGAGCAGGATAAATTTTAAGCTCCTTGACAACAAAGAAAATTGACGTATATCAAATTAATCCTTTTGAACACTTGAAGAAGTGCACATGGAAGATTTAGTCAGATTCTTTGTTTAAAGGGAACATTTGGCTTCAATCTAATGTGTTGTGAGGGCATGGTCAGAGTTCAAGCCACGAAAGCGCAAATTGAAATGATATGGGAAGTTTCTAAACAGATTAATGTGGGACAACCTGTAATGGTACTAAGTCTCAAGGGGATTGGGAATAGATCGGAAACAGAAAAAAAGAGAGAATTTGATGTGAAGATTGCTGATTTGTGAAAAAAAATTTTAAAAATGAAAAAAATGCAAGCTGAGCTAAAGTTCAAACAAATAACAAAACTTAAGGAGGGAGATAAATTATTAACATGATTCTTCCCAAATAGGTCTAGTTAGTTATTGAGATTGCTTCATGGGACACTAGACAATCAGCAGTATGAGTCTTGGTGGATTGTACAAGGTTTAGGAAAGGTATTGCACAAGTGGAAGATATGTTAGAGAGGTTGTAGATAAGACAATAGGTAGTTATTTATGTTTCTGAGGCTTTAAGGTTTATGTGAAGGTGGAAAGAGGATGGATATTATAATGTGAATAGAGCAGTGATTTAAAAAGTGCTAGGCACCGAAAGGCGCTAAGGTCCAAAAACGACCGAGGCGCTAGGCGCTCGCCCGAACGAAGCGAGGCGCTAAAATATAAAAATATATAATATAATTAATAAATATAATTATTTAAATAAAAATATGAAATTAAATTAAAAAAATCTTACAAAATCACAATATCACATTAACAAAAAATCTCAAAATTCAAAACAATAACAATAATTTCAAATAAATAAAAATTAGTAGTATTAAAATCAAAATAATATATTATTAATCTAATAAATAAAAAAATATTGTTATTAGTATATGGTTAACAGTATACTATTAATATACTATTAATAGTATACTATCGAGTCGATATGAGAAGAGGGAGTAAGAGTAATAGCAACGGCGAGCAGCAACAGCAGGAGCGAGGGCGGCGATAGTGGCGAGCAGCGACAGCAGCGGCGAGTAGCGATAGTGGCAGCGGTAGCAGTAGTGAGGGTGCAGCGTAAGAGTAAGACTGAGGTTACTGAGTGAGAGAAGCAACAGCGGTAGCGAGAGCGGCGACAGTGCCAATGGTAGTAGTAGTGACAGTGGAGAGCAGCGACAGCGGAGAGAGGCAACGACAGCGGAGAGAGGCTGTGGCAACAAAGAGGAAATGCTGGCGGCATAATCTCGAGCAGGGTTAGGGTTGGGAAAGTCGCGAGAGGGATGCTGGGAGGCTGATATCAGTGCTTTAGTTGGTTCGATTGAACCAACTAAAGCATCGTAGACCGAACCAGACGTAAAATGCTGGTTCGATCGCTTGGTTCAACCCCGGCACTCGCCCGAAGCGCTCGGCTCTTGGGCTCGGGCGAGCGCCCAGGCAGCACCTCTTTGAAGCGAGGCGTCTGGACATGAAGCGAGGCGCTCGGGCCTCGCCTTGCCTCGACCTGCCCGAGCGCCTAGGCGAGCGCCCGAGCGCCTATTGAAATCGTTGGAATAAAGGAGAAAAAACTAAAATAGATAGCCTTGGACCCACACCAAGTCCTCTGAACTAACCTTGAGGGAAGAATGTGGCCTTACACCACTCATAAATTGTGGGAGGAGAGAAATTTAATTTATTATATGATCTCCATGATCAATCTAATTGGCATATACTATTATATGCAGAATATTTAATGAAATACATTTTTTTTGTTTTGATAGAATTTTTAATCATGCCCAATTTATCATTTATTTTGTTTGGTTTAGATGAATGAAAATGAAAACATGTCCAACCCGACCCAAATCTAAGTTTATCATAAATTCTAAAGGATTCTGTTAGCCTTCTTTCCATGTTCTAATGCAAACCCACGAAGTGCCTTGATTTTCATTAGAGATGATACGTCAAGCAATTATTCTGAAATACACACCAACATGAGAATTTTACACATTGGAGTAACCTGATAATATATTATTTTGGATGATAATTATCCTTCTAGCATTAACATGTCTGAACCATTTATGACTGTGACTATTGTGGTGGTAAAGAGATTTCCATGGATTAATGGCAACATCACAATTTTAACTGAACACTTTGTGAGCATACATTATCATGTTTTAGTGAATAATTGCAGATAAAGTTTTGAAGATTTTGTGGATGAGATTTGTGTCAAGTGAATTTGTTTTGCTATATATATATATATATGTATGTATATTCAATTCTGGTCTAGTCAAGGTCAAGTAAGTCCGAAATAATCCTGTCAGTAAAATCATAGTTATATATTACTTAGTCATGTTGTTATATTTTTCAGGCAGTGCTTGACACTGTTTTGTATTTTCTAATTTGTTTCTTAGAACTTGATTGCTAGGTGGTTTCCTTCTTTATGCTATGCTACTTAATCTAAATGAACTGAGAAGCTGTTTTTTATGTACTAGTCACATGATAGTGACTTATGTAGCCACACAAAGAGATGCATTAGTTCGTGTCCAAGACATCTGTTTTCCCCTTGTTTCTTGTTATTATTTATATTTGTAAAACTTAAATTAAACTATATGCTTGGCTTTAGAACTAAAGTGTAGATCATGTTACTTTGGATCTTATAGTATTAAGATTTGTGGAACAGGGTGATGTGGAGTCGATTGCCTCGAAGAATCCCAAGGAACTTACAAGTTTGCTTGAACAAATTTCTGGATCAGACGAGCTTAAAAAAGATTACGAGGAATTGGAGGAGCAGAAGGCTCGGGCTGAAGAAAAATCGGCACTTATTTATCAGGAAAAGAGAACTATAGTAATGGAGCGAAAACAAAAGAAAGCACAGAAGGAAGAAGCTGAGAAACATCTCCGCCTGCAAGAAGAGCTGGTGTGTATAATTCCATTTTTCATTTGTTCCTATCTCTTGCGTCTTGCTGTTATGGTTTTCTATATCAAGGTGCCTTGAGGCCTCAATACTTGAAGCATGACTCTGGCTAGAACAGTGGAACAAATCTATAAGTATTTTATTCAAGGTGTCTTTATTAGTTTCATATTGACAGTTTAGACAGAAACTTGATGCCTATCTAATTTTGACTTTTATTCATATTATAGAAATTTTTGTTCTTAGTGAAAGAATCTACAGATGTGTTACACTGTCAACTATTATTCTATAGCATGCACATGTTTTTCTTTTGGCTAGCTGTTTCTGGTAAGCACCTTTTTGATGATCCTTTATCAGAAATATACTGCAATACAAAAGAAGGTGCATTCACAAATTCAAACACAATTTAATACTCTCTGTTCTTCATTGCATTTGACTCAGTTATCGTATCGCATAAATTCTGCATGATGTCATCTTCATCTCCAAATTAGGCATATGAGACATGCCTATTGTGTTAGTGTGGTAACTTTAGAAGCTTGACATGCAAGACCTAAACATAGAGTAACAAATGCATGTTATGATATTACATTACTTAACATGAATATCTCAAAAATCAGCATGTATCTATTAATGCAAAAGAATTTTTTTTTGGTTATGATAGAGTAACAAATGCATGTTATGATACTATATTACTTACCATGAATATCTCAAAAATCAGCATGTATCTATTAATGCATAAGAATTTTTTTTTTGTTTAGACATTTATATGTTGTCTTGTTCTGTATTTTCATGTAGAGTCATGTAAACGTCCATGCAATTTATCTAAACAATCAAAAGAAAACTGCTACATTGTCATATTCACTTTGATTTATGAAATTTCTTAATACACTTTCCCATTGGATATGAAGGTGATCACTTTATTATATGGGAAATTTTGCTTTTTATTTATGGAATTTAACTTCAGTATTTTTTCATAAGATGAATCTACGTTCCTAAGTATTGTAATATATGAAAATCGTCATGTCAAGTCTACTGTTGCTTATTATTCACATGCATCCCCTATCGTCTCACTACTAGTTAAAATTCATGTATAACACATATTTTTATTAAAATATTCTTACTTATGCAACATTGACAAATAAATTAAGTTTGAGAAAAAAATACACAGATTATTTAAAAGAAATCACACGTAAACAAATGAATTACCAAAGTGCTATCACTGCAAAAACAATCAACAATTTTTTAACCTGTTGAGAGTGGAGTAAGTTCATATCTTTCTATTATTGAACTGTCCAGGAACATTTAAGTGCAATCCACAAGTTCACTGCATGCACTATGTATCTTCTTTAATTAGTCACATTGACTTGGTCAACATTCCTTCGCAATTTACCTGACAATCCACAACATTTCTGTTGCCTTCCACCTCGGTATGTGTATTCTGTTGAAGGAAAGAATGGTGAATCGAATAAATAAACTAAAGGACGGATTCCATCGAATAGATGGGTGTATAGTGCCACTATTAATTTCCAATGACCGTTGGAGGCCTCTATACAATCTTTTATCAAGCTTGCAGGATTTATACTATTTTGGACGGTAAATTTGCCAATGACAATTGGGCAACCAGATATGTTCTCATGTAGTTTGTAATTCAAGTACTGAACTCTTTGTTTGGCCCTCTTCTGAATATGGTCATAGAGTGTAAGGTAACTTATGCTATTGTTGTGATTATATATTACTATATTCATGCAGAAATCTCTAAAGAAGGAGCATTTTTTATGGCAACTTTTCAATATTGAAAATGATATTGAAAAACTCAATGGTGAACTTGATAGTGAAAAGAAAAAACTTGAGGAAGTTCTCTCATTACAAAAGGAATTCGACTCTGAAGCAGAGATGAAAAAGAAAGAACAAGCTGGCTATCTGAAAGAGTTGACAATTCGTGAAAAGAAGATTGCAAAGATAAAACTTGAGCTTGATAAGAAGGTAACTCCTACTATATACTACGACATGCTTCTGATCATATATTGGTTGAAAAAATTAAATTTTCCTTCTCAATAACCTGTTCACTAACATTTTGAAGCACAATCTGGAGAGAGTTTACTTCTACATTTCTTTTTTTCTCCCAGCAACCAGAGCTCCTTAAACTAAAAGAAGAAAAATCTCGCATTAATTCAAAAATTAAAAGCAACATAAAAGAGTTGGAGAAGAAGAAAAAAGACCAAAGGAAGCATGCTGAAGAAATAGGAAAGCTACAAAAGGATCTACAAGATGTCACTGAAGCTATTCATGAGCTGAATGAGCAAGCTAAACATGGTGTTGGCAAACTTGAACTAGCAGATGATCAACTAAGTGAATATCATAGAATGTAAGTCATCCCTTTAACTTCAATCGCTCATTTTGGCATATGATTATTGTGTACCTTAATCACTAATTTCAGCATATGATTAATGTGTGCAGCATCAGCTTTAGTTTCATTTTTCTCCGAGGTCAAGTAATATGAACTTAAGAAAGAATAAGACTTCTGTATACGTCAGGAGTGCCCCAAAAAGCTTACAGCTTCTTAGTGTTTACTAACCACATCATAAAATCTTTTTTATTCTTCTATCCCTGTTCATGTGGGCCATCAATACTGCATCTCTATGATTTCAGAGATGTATGTACTTTTAGATGCATATCATTTAGATGTCTTGCGTATTCATCAAAAAGGTCTGTTATAATGAGTAAATATAAATCCAATCAAAGCCCAAAATTACCATGTCTAGGTAACATTCGGATAAAAGGCCTTGTTCTGAAT
Organism: Musa beccarii; assembly: GCA_024322285.1. Classification (NCBI taxonomy): domain Eukaryota; kingdom Viridiplantae; phylum Streptophyta; class Magnoliopsida; order Zingiberales; family Musaceae; genus Musa; species Musa beccarii. Next base: position 21,064,563 of record CM044396.1, read on the forward strand.
ATTCTTGTCTTTTTTAATAATGGAAATAGGGGCATAAGATATTTGAGGCATTATACATATCACCCTAGTTTACAGTCACGTATAATATCCATTTATACCTATGTAAAGCATGGAGCACAGAGAAGATAGCCAAAGCTCCTAAGGGTTAGGAAGCAAGCATCTATAACTGGTAAAGCCTGCATGTGGCAGGGGATATTTTCACCTGTAGCAATAAACACCCTATCCTTTACTCAAGGAGAGGGATATGACCTAGCTAAATAAGCTAGGTCAGTCATTTTTATTTTGACTTGACAAGTAATTACTAATTAGGATATATAGTCATGTTTGATGTATCGTTTGAAACGGGTGGTATATATCGGTCTGCTAGCTAATTGGTATGTGGACTAGCCTGTTTTGGGCGATCCACATGAAAGGGTCAAGTATCGGTCGATATGGGTTATGTATTGGTCGATACCATCGAAACTCTTATTGTATCGGCCAGTGTTTTAAAAAGGCGCTTGCTTAGCCGCTCGGGTGAGATGAGGCCCGAGCACCTCGCATAATTCTCGGGCGACGTGCTTCAGTGAAGTGCTGCTTGGACGCACCTGAGCCCAAGCGTTGAGCGCCTCGGATAAGCACCCGTTTGAAAGCGAGCAATTGAACCATATGGTAAACTTTGGTTTGGCTGAACAGTAACTTGGTTCAATCGAACTAACTAAGCACAATATATAGTAACGGTAAACCCCCTCACCGATAAACCTTAGGTACTTTGCCGCCCTGACTTACCTCTAGTTCTGCTACTGCCATTGTGCACAACCATTGACTTCACCATTGACGCATAGGTTCGACGCTTCCTTTGTCGTCGATGATAGGTCCGAAGCTCTCGCGGCTATAGCTTTCGTGCATGGTTCCCTCCGTCACCGTTGCATTCGTGTGTAGATCCTTTCGCCATTGAGGGATAGGACTGTAGCTTCCTCCGCCACCGACAAACACATTTGAAGCTTCCTTCATCCTTGACGCCGTTGTGCATAGCTTCCTCCGTCGTTGATGCCTCCATTCGCAGCTTTCTCTGTCACCGCTGCCCTCTCCCTCCCCATGTTCCACGATTGGTGACTCTTTTTTGCCCTCTCTACTGTTATAGCTACTATTAGCAATGGATAAGATACTCTTAACAGTGGGTTGTTAATAATTTAACTGATATTAAAACTATTGTTACCATGTAATAAACTAAAACTGATATCAATACTTAGAATTGTTGATCTATTTAGAACTAATTCCTATTTAGAATTACTAATCCTTATTTAGCACAATTAATCACTATTTAGAATTATTATTAGACCTTATTTAGCACTGTTAATCTCTATTTATTTAGAATTGTTATTAGGGTTTCAAGATTAATGGCAAGTGTACAAAGTAATTTAGAAGATTCATAAAACAATTCAATTTAATGTTGTATTTTTATTTATATAATCATATTTATCAATTGTATTATATATTTGTATATTTTAATGTTCTAGGGCGCCTCGCTTCGCTCGGGCAGGCGCTTAAGCGAACACCTTGGGTGTCTTGAGACCTTAGCGCCTAGCACTTCTAAAAACATTTGTATTAGCTGTACAGGTTGACATTAGTCAGAATTTGATCGATACCGACCCAAATTAAGTTTGACCCCAATGGTCAATTCAACCATTGGGGCCCCTTTTGGAGCTTGAAATCCTTTCCTTCCTCCTCTTTCACTCATTCTCACTCACTTTCATATACTCTGTCATTCCTACTCTCGTTCTTATTCACTCTCCCATTTCCACCCTCATTCTCACTCTTTCTCACACTCTTGCTTGCGATTAAAGTTCCTAATTGGTGATTAGTGATAATCAAGCTCTTAATTTGGATAAAAGAGGATTTGAACTTGGAATCTAATGGAATTTGCATCCAATTTGAATGTATTTAACTTCTTTTTATGTTTTACTTTTATTTATCATTTCGTATAATTAGAGGCGTAGTAATGCATATTTACAAAGGTTAAACTTGATTAGGCCTACATTCGAGGTATCTAGGGTTATTCACAGGCTTATGCATTTATTTATGCCTCATATGCATTTTATTCTTAATTAAATAAATAAAATTACCATTAAATTAGGATAAAAATCTAAAAAGTTTTTTTTGTGAATTTTTGACTATTGTTTTAGCATTTTCAGAAAATTGGCACGTATTGGTGTATGTACATACGGTACGTCTATTCCAATTTGTCATGATCTTAGTTGGGATTGCTTAAGTTATGTAGTATCAAAGAGATATGCATTCGAAAGGGTCAGCCTAGATCTTGACCTTGTGCAGTCCACAAAGGACTTGCATAACGAAAAGGTTAGAAAGATGAATGTGTGGGTAATTTGCCATCGTCGCATATGAAAAGGGCAAGATAATTAGGATCCAAAGTAACACAAATCATCCAGTGTTTATTAGGCTCGAAAGGGTCCCGAAAACGGGCTGAACAAGCACACACAAAGGGGATTTTGAAGGTAGATGCAGGCTTAATGTTCACCTAGTGCTCTCGTCGAACAGAAAGTGGGCACACTAAAGATGTTGCATCACGTATTAAACACCTACCCAAAGCCCTATTCGCCTTGGTGTCACCTGGGGGGTTCGAAGGTGCTAAGATGGTTGACGTTTTGCACCGTTAGGCTGATAGCCAGAAATCAGCTCGTGGCATACGAGAACAGTGCAGTTTGGGGTTATTTTTCCCTTCATGTGGTGTTGCATAGCCAAAAAAGTTTTCGAGTTTTCTATGATGAAAATAGGAAACAAAACACTGACAACAAATAAAAATGGGGTTGACTATGGTGTTTTCTACCTCGTACAAGTTGCCCTAAAGAAAACACCGAAACATAAAGAAAACAGTAGAAAACAAAAATAAAAAATCATCATGGACAAGCGACAAACACCTTGTTTGAACTATTCCATGATATTTTCCCCCATTTATTCCTTCAATGCCCTCATCGAAGCTTTCTTGTATGCTGAAGATTGATCATCCACAGCGATCAAATACGTCTCAGCTTCTTTTGAGTCGTCAACTTTGATTCGTCCATTTTGCTAGAACTCGTCGTTGAGCTGGTTTAGTTGGGGAAGTTGGTTGAGTTGGAGCACTTCACGTTGAGCTCTTCAGATATTTTGGTCAGCAAGAGAAGAGCATTCATGCTTGCATTCAAGCCCCTTGGAGGTATTACCTTGCAAAAAGCTTGACTATTGTTGGTTGGAGCTTCACAAGCACCATATCATAGAACTTAAAGAGTTTATGGCTTTCTCCCACAAAATTTATCCCTCGCATCCTCTATTTGAAGGGACTTTCAGTTATGCAGAGCTCCACTACATAGGTGAGGAGAATTGGGTTACATGGAATGGCTTTACCTAAATTCAGCAGTTCGTACTCCTTGCTCCGTGCTAGTTACTTGACTTCGCTTACTCTTTGCCATCACACTTTTAGAGTATGGGAAGTGTTGCTTGAACCCGAGCCAGGTTCCCCCTTATAAAGCGCTTAGGTGATAACTTATGCTGTGTCTTTGGGATTGTCCACGTCCTAGTTGCGATTAGAAATGTGCTTTCTCTCCTGGAGCACAAGTTTGGTTAGTGCTCGGAAGACCCGCCACTATAGTACCATGCTTTATCTCATGATGTTCATGGTCTTCAGTGTGACACTTTCTCGACCAAGTTCTTTTTGGGTAGTTGAGTCTCTCCTAGCCTTGAGGTCGTTGCAATGCCTTGCCTGTCTTGATCTGTTGCTTCCGCACACCTTGTAACTTAGGAAGCACTTCCCTCATGATCTCCCGCCAATCAAACTGTAACTTTTTGACTATGATTCTTTGACCATTTGTATGACATTGATGATCTCTCGTCTAGTCTTGCCTGTTAAAAGCACTGGGTTACCTATTAGCGAAGATAAACTCTGGATCAGTCTGTCGTCCAGTAGCATGTTTGAGAGGTCTCGAAGATTCTTCCACTCTGGAAATGATGCCCAAAGTGGATGGTTGATTGGATTTTGGACTCCATTGAGTTTGAATAGTCATTCCACCTTGTGCCTTCATGGAAAGGGCTTTGGCAACTGAGATCTTGGCATACTGGCATATTCTTCAAGTGATGAAAGAATACTAGCATATTCTTCAAGTGATGAAAGAATACTGGCATATTCTTCAAGCATGGCATACTTGCCCCGCACTGAGGCCTTTTGACTCTAGTTGCGTCGTTGTTGGATTAGTTAGGTCTTCTCGCCTCGATTCTTTCATCACTTGCATATCCAAAAGTATATATGTCTTTCGAAGCTCTCTTTGAAATTGTCACAATTCATAGTCACCGTCCATTATAAAGAGAGTTCAAGAACGGCATGGGTGTTGCTTTCGCCTCTTGCAGAAACTGCACACCAAGAACAAATTAGAAATTGTCTCCCACTCCAATCTCCAAACTTAATGTTGACTCCCTTCGCCAATCTAGATATAGGCTACGTCTCCAAATTGACTGTCTTCATTTAGCTCGGACATTTTGCTAGCTTCAATACAAATCGCTTTGCCTCTTTGTTTGCTATGAAATTGTGTGTGGCTCCTATGTCCACCAATGCATGAGTCGCCTATCCATTCAACTTGATGCCCACGAACATCAACAAGTTATCTTGTGCCTTTGCCTCTTTTGGTGTTGCCTTAGACTGCTCCCCACTTGACATCAGTGTAGTGCATTCAACAATTGTTTTGCCCCAATGTGAGATCGTTGTGTCGATCCTTTGTCGCTGCTCAACTCTGACAAACTCGAGCTTGAAGAGTCAGTATTCTTCTTTGGCCTTTGCTTAGGCTTCTTTCGAACTTCACCTTGCAATGCGTTCAGCAAACGCATAGCTCCCAAGCGAGGTCTTGACGATGATTCGTCACTACTTGAATGTGACTTGTTTGAGCTAGAAGATTTTGCGTTTGCTCTACCCTTCTCTTGTTAGAAAGAAGTGTAAACGCCTCTTTTCGTTGCGAGCATTCTAACCTTTGATGCTTTCCACCCCACAAAAGACATATGTCAGACTTTAGGATGTTCTCTCTGGATCCATGTCCTGTTGGAGCAATAAACTTTGTGTTCTTTGGCATGAATTGAGTTCGTAATTCTCTCTTCAAGGCTTTCCAAGTGTCAGTGTTACAATGACCTTGTTGCATATCTTCCCACCGTGTGCGCTACCATAGTTTTGCATCACCAATAAGATACATCGTAGCTAATGACACCTTGGAATCTTCTAATTCGGGTTGTCGCTCTGAAACATTGTTCCAAATTGAAGAGAAAGTTTTCTAACTCATGGCATCTCAAGCACCCTAGTAGCTTTGTAGTTCGGAAGCCCTTAATCTCGATAAGAGATAGTCGCGGGACATTTCTCCGCTCGGATGCGTAACTTGCATATGTACCGACACTTGAGCCAATAAGTCCCTTACTTGTGTAAGTATTGCACAGACTCTCTCATGTCATCCATCAACCTTTCGACTCAGACCTCCAACTAATCCAGTCGGGATTCCAACCCTATTTACACGGATTCTACCATCTCAAGAAGCTCCTCGCTTTCGTAGAGATTCATCAATTTTTGGTTGACAACCCTGTTTGCAACTCCAACTTAGCCACTCTTTCTGTCGTTTAGGCTGCCTTTCAACTCTTGCCTCTTTTGCGTAAGAGAACTCTTGCGCTGTGAGAACATTGCTGCAAATGCCATGCTCCACTTGAGTGGCTTTGCTAGAGCCCACACGAGTGCTAATCTATTTCTCTGGAACAGCCACACATTGCTACTGCCCATCATGTACAGTGGTGCTGGTTTTGTCACCCTGCCCTGCCATGGCAATTCAATGTTTGCTTTGCTCGCTTTGATACCACCCTGTTGTGACCTTAGCTACCTAGGAGATATGCATTCGCAAGGGTCAGCCTAGATCTTAACCTCGTGCAGTCTACAAAGGATCTGCACAATGAAGAAAAGGTTAGAAAGACGAATGTGTGGGTAATTTACTATCATTGTGCACGAAAAGGGCAAGATAATCGGGATCCAAAGCAACCAGTGTTTATTAAGCTCAAAAGGGTCTCGAAAACAGGCTGAACGAGCCCACACAAAGGGGGTTCAAAAGATAAATGTCGACCCAATGTTCACCTAGCACTTTCGTCGAACAGAAAGTGGGTACACTAAGGACGTTGCATCAGCCCTTGGACACTTACCTGAAGTCCCATTCGCCCCAGTGCCACTTGGGGGGTTTCAAGGTACTGAGATGGCTAACGTTTCGCATCACTAGGTCATCAGTTAGAAATCAGCCCATGGTATATGAGAAAGGTGCAATTTTGGGCCTTTTTTTGTTTTGTGTGGCGCTGCACAGCTAGAATGTTTCCAAGTTTTAAATGATGAAAACAGGAAACAAAAACAATGAAAATAAACAAAAATGGGACTGGCTATAGTATTTTCTGTCCTGTACAAGCTGCCCCAAAGAAAACACCGAAAACATGAAGAAAACATTGGAAAACAAGAACCGAAAATCATCATGCACAAGTGACGAACACCTTGTCTGCATTGTTCCATGACAGATTGGAATGTACCAATTAGACCATTACCACCGGTTGGCATGATACTGCCGCTGTACTTGATATATAGTCATAACGTGTCATGAACTTTTATATTTGTAATTCTGAAGCAGTTCAACAAGTAACTGTTACTAAAAATTAATTAATTTATGAGGATTGGCATCATTTTGTGCCCTTTTGGGAATTAGTGTGTATTGTTTGTTTATTTGTGGTCCAGTTATATGTAACTTTCGTCTGATAAAGTCAAATGGAGGGGGTTGACTTGTTGGCTTAATTGTTTCCTAATTCAAAATTCTTCTTAACCTTCTCTCCAAGTGCATGCTAATATAATATGTAAGATCAAAATAATGCATTGCTGTTTTATTTTGCTGTTCCATCATGTAAAGAAGCTGAAAAACCTGAGAATGGAATCATGTGTTGGTTATGCAACCATGATTTTTGTGGTCATCAAATCTAGAAAAAAGTGTTTAATAGAAGAAACTTATTTCAATTTATACTTCCAAGATAAGCATTTCCAGAACCATATTTCTCCCTGAAGTATATTCTAATTTATAGGTTTCTTTCTGTGTGTCTAAAACCATTCTTTGGTAGATAACAAGGTCATCATTCCAATTATGAGCAATTGGTTTTAAGAATAACCAACTCACTGAATTTTTGTTTTTAGTCATGTTGTATATATGAAAAATGATTTATGCGCTGATTTTCACTTGATATGCTTGGCTCATATCATTCTACAAATTTATCATCAATAGTCTTTAAGATATTTGATGCTTAATCATTCAGTAAGGAGGAAGCTGGAATGAAAACTGCTAAGTTAAGGGATGAGAAAGAGGTTCAGGATAGGCAATTACATGCGGACATAGAAGTTCAACAGAATTTGGAAGAAAATCTTCAACAATTGCTTAGTCGAGAAAAGGAGCTGTCAACTCAGGAGGATGAATCACAAAAGAGATTGAAGCAGATATTGGATTCAGTTGCAGCTTATAAGAAAGAGCTCGACAGGGTTAAGAAGGATCTGCATAAGATTTCAAAAGATCGTCAAAGTTCAGGGTTAGTTGCTATTCTGTGTTCAAAGTTCTAAATTTTTGCATGTTATTATCTCAAGGGGAACTTTAAGATTTAGCTTAAATATGTGAATCTCTTTTTTCTGGGCAATCTGCTTATAATGTCATAATTCACTTTATGCTATTTTCCATTCTCTTTCTGGGCCTCAGGACGAAGTATCAGAGTCTAAAACAGAAACTTGATGAAGTAGATCTACAATTACGAGAACTAAAAGCCGATAAACATGAAAGTGAGCGAGATGCTCGGCTCTCTGAAACAGTTCAGAGTCTCAAAAGACTTTTTCCAGGAGTTCATGGTCGCATGACTGAACTTTGCAGGCCATCACAGAAGAAATATAACCTTGCTGTTACTGTTGCTATGGGTAAATTTATGGATGCTGTGGTGGTTGAAGATGAGAATACAGGAAAAGAATGCATTAAGGTAAAGCCTATGAGAGGTTAGCTTTATATTAAATTGCAAAGATATCCATTCTGTTAACTGATATGATGGTAAATATATTTCTTTACAGACTACTGATTTTACTAAATGGCAGGATGGTTTTGTTCATTTGCGGAGATTACAATTTCTATTTGTCCTATGATGAACTTAAACTATTTTCTTCTCCATGGCCATCTTAGTGATGGTCTACCTTAGTATGAAAGCCAACTTAAAAATCTTTATCTTATTCTTTTTCTATTAATGTAATTTATATACTAATATGAAGATGCATGCCTACATGTAAAACACTAGTGGTGGTGTACCTGATTCACTACATTAGGTTGAGTGTTCGAAACCTCATGCTACAAATTTACACCTAAAACACTAGAGTCATGGTAGTAGTTAATGGTAGTAGTGTATCTAATTCACTTTCCTTAGGTTGAGAGTTTGAAATTTAATCTAATAAAATTTTTAAAACCTGAAAGACTAATCTGACATGTACCTGATTCACTTGCCTTGGTTTGAGGGTTTGAAACCATGTTCAACAAATTATATATATAAAATATTTGCTTGATGCAAGAATCACCAAATTTTATATATTAACTTTAAATCTTCTCCAAAGATACGAGTTGAGATGCTAGACTGTGTCAAAACTTTAAGATTTCAACAAATTAAGTAATAAATGGAAGCAACTTGTTTATTCGTTCTTCTACCACCAAAATAAACATCGGGACTCGGTAGCCGATAAATCAAGTCCTTGATCTTATGAATTTGTATATCAATATGGTACATTGGATTGGACCCAATCTTGAAAGTGCTCCCATGATATAGTGTCTTGACTAAGGTCTGCAATTTCGTACCGTACCGGAGTTTCGATAATTTTCTGGTATGGTACGGTACGGTATATCGAACGATACATTTCGATATACCGTTCGATATACCGTTCGATATACCGAACGGTACGTTTCAGTATACCGTTCGGGGTCGCACGTGCGATGTATCCTTCTTGGGCAATGTTGCCTGAGCAAAAAAAATGATTTTTTTCTATTAAAGAGCCTCGGCGACATCGCTTCCCTTCTCGGGCGACGTCGCTCGTGCGACGCATATTAAAAAAAAAAAGAAAAGGAAAAAAAAGAAAAAGGAAAAAACGACGTCGCCTCCCTTCTCGGGTGACGGCACTCGTGCGACGCATATTAAAAAAAAAAAGAAAAAACGTCGCTTGTGCGACGTATCCTTCTCGGGCGACGTTGCCTGAGCAAAAAAAAATGATTTTTTTCTATTAAAGAGCCTCGGCGACATCGCTCGAGCCTTGGCGACGTCGCCCAAAGAAAAAAAAAATATTTTTTTTCTATTAAAGAGCCTCGACGACGTCGCCAGAGCCTCGACGACATCGCTCGAGGAAAAAAAAACGATTTTTTTCTATTAAAAAATAAAAAATACGATACCGAGCGGTAACGGGTGGTCCGCGTATCGGTATTCTATCGGACTAGTATGTACCGCCTGTACCAGGCGGTACAATTCGAAATTGCATACCTTAGTTTTGACAAACTGAATACCATTGGTGCATTAGTGTGGTAATAATTGTTGCATGATCATCATTGATGACATGTGTTCGAGGAGCCTCCTAAGGCAAGTATGATCGTGCCATGTAGGGATGGGGACGTTGGAGTACACTGGAATTTTTGCTCTTACCATTGGCTTAATGCTATGCCTTGTAAGAATGATCAAACTCAAAAAATATGACCAACTATTACCATTGGTTGTACGATCCTCTATAATATGAAGATTGAGAATACGACGAGCTCCTATCCATGTGGCTTCATCCTATTTGCCTAAAGTCATCGACGACCTTCCCATTTCCTCAAAGTCATCGACGACCTTCCCATTTCCTCTTTCCTTCCGGCTGCAAACATTACGTGTGCTTAGGTGACATACGTAAAATGTTGTACCTCCATCCATGCCCCACCGTTAGTAGTCGAAACAATTGACTAGCCACCATCCTCGTTATCATCGATTGAGGACATCATGGAGTGTTGACTATGATGGGGGTGTCTTGTCATTAGATTGAAATTGTTGCTCATTGATTCTTTCCAAGGGATCAATTAATGCTGTTGCCTTCTCTTTTGCCTTTCCATATTGGGCAGATGATTGTAATTGTTGGGTGCTATAACCCTGACTAGATTGACTCGAGGTTGTTTGGTTGCTATGTTCTAATTGATGGGGCTCTTTCTTATGTTGGGATGTTATTCATCTTTCTTTATGGCCTCGGTGATAAAATGAGATGGATGTGGTGTCACGGACTTAGCTGGAATTACTTAAGTCATGAGGCACCCGTGTAATATCCATCCATAAAGGGTCAGCCTAGAAGTAATCTTGCAAAGGTCTCGAAGGACTTGTAAAAGAGAAAATTGATTAGTTTAGAAAATGAGCTGCAAACAAGTCTCGATATCTCATAGAAAGGTGCAACAAACAAGCAATTCAACAAACATTTGATGTGCAAAAAGAGAAAAGAGAGAAGGGGAAAATAAGGATTTTGGAAGACATAAGAACCGTAAGCATCGCAAGTCCACAAATGGTGTAAGACAAGTCTATGCATACTTTGCGTACAAACTTTTTTTATCCAAATAGGGCTCAACACTACTCTAAAGCCCCATCCAGTATTGTGCCATCTGGGTGGTTCCAATGGGCTAAGATGGTTGATGCTTTGTGCCACACAATAGTATGTAGAAAATAGACTGCAACATGCGAAAATTGGGCCATTTTTGGGCAATCTTATCGAGTCTGAGGAGAGTTTGTTGCGTAAACTTGCAAACAACTTTTGCTTATAGAACCCAATAAAAACACAAAAAAGAAAAAGAAAAAGGCAAAACACAGTGCCAAACAACTATGCAAGTAAACATAAGCGACGAATGGTCTATTGACAACATTGTTGCATAAGTGTGATGACTGTTTGTGATAGCGGGGTCTCCTGTCTCAGCAAGCAAAGGATCCCTTAGGTTTTTTGCTACTTTGACCCATTCCAGCATCAGTTGAGAATCTTTGTTGTACAAGTTAAATGGGTCAATCTTTGACTTTGGTTGTCGAGCTCGACACACTATAGCCTTAGATGCATATTATAGTATATGATAGCCGATTGCGGATCATAGTGAATGAAGGCTAATGTTGACTAATTATCTTTATATTTGCTTGATGTACTTAATGATGATTATAGAAACTTCGTGATCGATTGTGCTTGTATGCTATACTTGTAACAGATTGTAGCTCACCATTATCTTTCATCGTTAGATCCATTGTTGCTCATGGAGTCCAAAAACGTTTCCTTCGTGCTCCATCAATGCAAACTAGCCTTGAAATTCGTTCTATTATCGGTAACAATATGTAATTTTGTCTAATGCATTAACAAACTTGTGAAAGATCACCCTTTGGTTAGTAACAATATGTAATTTTGTTTGATGCTCCTTCTGGTAAATCCGATCCAACTATCACACATTAGTGCCACTCGATATAGGTCCCATTATTTCTTGAAGATTTTAATCTTGTCTTTGAGTTTTGCTACCTCTTCATCTAGATATACGTTAGGTATCTCCTTCAATAAAGGAGGTTGGATGCCCATATCAACCTTTTGAATGGATAACACCATGCTACGATATGCCCAAAATTATCAAAAAAAACCTCCAAAAATACCTGAAACAAATATAAATTAGGGTTTTTAAGTTAGAAACAAATATAAATTTAGTTTAATTTTAGCAAAAATAATGTAAATTGACCCAATATCAATCAAATTTTGATTAAATCATTATTAAGACAACTAATCACAGCATTAAAAAAACTCAATTAAAATCTAATTAAACCTATTAGACCATCACAAAGATATGATATAATCCTTAATATGCATGAAATATAAAGATTTGATCTATTAAGTGTCTAATTTTGAAAAAATCATTATTAAACATGCTAATCAAAATGAAGATCTTAATTACTCCCTAATTAACACTATTCTACCTTCCATAACATATCAAACAATATTAGACATTAAGTCATATACCACATAGAATAGGCTTAATCATCTCATAAATCAATAAAAATCTAGAAAGAGAATGCATATCTTTTGATTAGAGTATTCTTCCTCTTAGTCCTCCCAAATTAGCCTCCTAAATTTGATCTAATCCACAAATCGTAGCTTTATTGAGTTTAGGAAAATGAAAATATGAGAATAAGAGATAGATGTGAGTGAAAAGAGCTTGAGAGAGTTTAAGAGACCGAGAGAGTGAAATGAGTTAAAAGAAGGGGGAGGAGGGTTTAAAAACCCCTTTTTATGCTTCAAATGGTCAAATTGATCATTTGAAATAGGACAATCTCAGCCCTTGATCAGTAATGATCAAAATTTGAGCGTACCGACTGTTATAGGTTGGTAACAGTTGGATTTCGATCATTACTACCCGATACAAACCCCGTATCGCTCAATATGGGATCAAGTGACCGATAATGCCCGGTAGTGGGCGGTTCGCGTATCGGTACGTATTGCTTGTATCAGGCGGTCCTCATTGGTACAACAAACCCACCCTAGACAAAACACCATCGTGCATGATGAAATTAAAATGGTACAATGAGAGGGGCATAATTCGATCAAGCGGGGATCAACGAGGAGCCAATTAGCCAACATCTCACCCTGCACGACTCGTGTCAAGACGGTCGCCCCATCAGATAGCATGTTGCCAACCATGACTCAAAGAGACTCAAGTGGCCGATCAAACAAGGCAATCAACGGCAAAACACTGTTGTACTTGATAATAGTAAACCGAGACATCGAGAGGGACATAATTTGATCAAGTAGGGATCAACGAGCAGCCAATTGGCCAACATCTCACCCCGCACCACTTATATGCTGACATGGTTGCCCCATTGGACAGCCCATTGCCAACCACGAGTCAGAGATTCAAGTGATCAGTCAAACAAGGCAATCAACAACAGAACTCCGTCATGCACGAAGAAAACATTGAAGGGGCAAGGTGCAGAAATTAACGAGCAGCCATTTTGGCTGACATTTCACTCCGTACATCACTGCTACGGCAGCAGGCGAAAAATGGCAAAAACGAGGGGATCCATTCACACTGCTCACGGCGGCAGCACATGACCATTGGACCAATGATATGATTCCATTTGAGATTTAACGAGAAGTAAATACAGCAAGGAGACAGATTAAGGCCATGAAAGGTTTCTTCATTGCATAATGTGGAGGAAGGAGGAAAAATATTGTTATATAGCACATAAATCATGCAATAAGTTGGTTTAGGTTATGCTTTTTGTGGAACCAAAGTAACAGTTTTGGACAAGTTGGTACGTTTAATTTGTTAACTTTTCTGCACTGTCTAACTTATGGGAATAGTAAACCTGTCCATTTTTATGGAGTTATATATTATTAATGGGATACTTCTTGTTAATGATAATTGATTTTTAGCTTTGCGATCTTTTATGTTATCAAGAGCAACTGGTTCTACCATTATGACAATCGTTATAAGATCTTTTGCTGTTAAATGTAAATACAATTCATGATAAGATTCATCTTAAGTGTTAATACAATTTAAAATTCATGATAAGATCTTTTGCTTTCTAGTATTTGAAGGAACAACGGCTTCCTCCCCAGACATTCATCCCCTTGCAGTCAATTCGTGTCAAGCCAGTTATCGAGAAATTACGTACTTTAGGTGGGACGGCACAGCTGGTCTTTGACGTGATACAATATCCTTTTTATTGGATGCTGTGAATTGAAAGTTTTTCTTAAATAGACATGAAAACTTATAGTTTCATTCTTGTGCAGGTAGAACATTCTTTTTATATAATACCTTTGCTATTTTAGTTTACCTCATTAGATTTTACATATTGTAATCTAGTGATTAAAAAATATGGTTTATTTATGGCATAACAAGCTGTATGTGCTTGGAAGTTTTGTTAACAACATGGTTATTAGTATTTCTTACATCTTTTCAGTGGTCTTGCTTATTTGCCGTCAATATTATTAAAGCCTGTTTCTAGTTCTGCAATTTCTATTTAATTTTTTAATGATGTGAATTATGCAAGTGTAGTCATTTCTTTTTTTTGGGCTGTGGAATTTGGCATCTTTCATCATGCCTTCTGTTTCTGATTTTGTTTTCCCTCCACATGTGAAACGAATAAATTCACCTTCTCTTAATTGGTGCAACTTCAAAAGTTTCATTGGTAAGTTTCCCGTTTCTATCTTTTGTTGACTACCACACATCTATGTAAGTTTTCTCTTCTGTTCTTTTATATCTTGTTTATTCTGTAAATTATCAGAGGTTCTGAGCATGCTATTCTGGCCTCAGGGTTGACTGTTGATTACTAGATTTGTCTTTGACAAAGGATCAGTCATAATATTTCTTTATGCTCTCCACTTCACTGTGTGTTTGCATTTAATACATCTTCTTTTTAATATTTTGATCAATGGTTGAAAGAAAGGCTGACACATTACTATGTATCTTGCTTTTCATTTTGAAGCTCTTCTGCTATGTCTGATTCTGATGATATTCATAAAATTTATTGTTGCATTATAATGATTCGCCAATCATATGGTTTAATTTATTTCATACTATGCGTGTAAGCTAAGAGTGTTATGTTGTACAAATGTCTAATTGAACTATAGTTTCTATTGTGGCCTCTTTTCCTTATAATGACCATTGTGGTCTCTTTTCCTTTTCTTTTTTCTTAACATTTTCACATTTGATCGATCCTTGGAGAAAGCCATCATATACGCTGTTGGGAATACTCTTGTATGTGATAACCTTGATGAAGCTAAAATTTTAAGCTGGAGCGGAGAGAGGTACAAGGGTAAATGTCTCGTAACAAATGATTTTTATCCTATTTACCTTGTATTATGTGACCTCTTGATTTTCATATGATCCTATCTAGTGGTCACTGTTGATGGAATTCTCCTGACAAAATCTGGTACAATGACTGGTGGGTTAAGTGGTGGAATGGAAGCCAAGTCAAATAAGTGGGATGACAGTGCAATTGAAGGTATACATATACATTCTCTCTTTGTATCACTTGTTTTGATTCTGTTTTACTTTCCTCCTACTGAATATTATTTTATTATGCAGCCCTTAAGAAAAGGAAGGATCAATTGGAATCAGAAATGGAAAGTCTTGGATCACTAAGAATGTTACAAATAAAAGAGTCTGAAGCATCCGAAAAGATCACAGGGCTTGAAAGGAAAATTCACTATTCAAAAATTGAGGAGGTAATATAGTGAATAATAGACATATATCCTTGAAATAACATGCTGGAATAAAACAATGCCTGAGGTGAAGTGCTTTAAGTTTTTTTTTTTTTTGATATTTTTGCAAGAAGGTAAGATATTGATCAACAATAAGAATTTTACTAGTACAATTGACATGCTCTCCTACCTCAAGATATTCATTAAAGTGCTTTAGTTTAGCTGACTGTTTCATCTTATGTTGATTTAGTGGATTGGCTAATTAATAAATTGTGAACTGTATTTCTTGTTGTTGCAACACACTGCAGCTGCATACCTTTGGGATTTTGCTTCTAAGAACACTTGTGCTGGTTGTTTCCTTTTCTATTCATGTGCTGTTAGAGGTTGCTGCTGCATGTGCTATTTCCTGTTCTCCATTTTTCTTCTTGTCTCACCTTTTATGAAGACCTAAGCTGGATTCATAACATACTTGTTTAGCCGTCCTGGGATTTTAGCTTAGCATAGAAACGGTCTTTAGACAAGCTTCATTTTGTTAATCATTAAGAATGCCTCTGAAGTATGTTGTAACAAGCCATAATATCCCATCAATTTGGAGCTGACTGCATGAATTTTATTTGCTCCATCCCTGTACAAAGCAATATCTTTAGTTAATTATAGCATGATAGAAACTTATCTCATGGAGTCTTATCTTATGAATGACTAGTAAGTTCAGCCATTATTAATGTCAAAATGTAAGAATTTAAAGTTGATTGTTGATGTAATTCTATATTAATAAGAAACTCACTAGATACACTTCTTATGGTTTTAACACTAATGATTGTACTATTATACATTCCTTTTATTACGGTTCTCCATTTCAACTGAACTGGTATGTATCGGTTGGGATGTGGATTGCCCCTTTTGGATGGCCTAGAGGTGGTATAGGGCTTATCACCCTATCACTGGCAGCATGTGCAGATAATAATGCACGAAGAATTGTTAGTCATTTTGGTTTGTTCCTACGTTAGGCAGCTTGTAAGGGCTTTGTAGCAGCGATTTCAATTGGTGCTTGGGCGAGGTGAGGCGAGGCGAGGCCCGAGCGCCTTGCTTCATGTATAGGCGCCTCGCTTCAAAGAGGCGTCGCCTGGGCGCTTGCTCGAGCCCAGGTGCCGGGCGCTTCGGGCGAGCGCCGGGTTAAACCAAGCGATCGAACCAACGTTTTACATCTGGTTCGGTCTCTGGTGCTTTAGTTGGTTCAATCGAACCAACTAAAGCACCGATATCGGCCTCCCAGCATCCCTCTCGCGATTTCCCCAACCCTAACCCTGCTCGTGATTCTGTCGTTAACATTTCGTCTCTGCTGTCATTGCCTCTCTTCGTTGTCGCTGCTCTCTGCTGCCACTGCCATTGTTGCTGCTCACCGTTGCTGTCGTTGCTTGTTGTTGCCGCTGCTACTATCGTTGCTCGCCGCTCCTGTTGTCGCTGCTCACTGCTATCGCTGTTGCTTCTCTCAGTCAACAACCTCAGTCTTACTCTTACACTGTGCCCTCGCTACCGCTACCGTTGCCACTATCGCTGCTCGCCGCTGCTGTCGTTGCTTACCACTATCGCCGCTGCCGCTGTTGCTGCCATTGCTATTACTCTTACTCTCTCTTCTCACATCGACTCGATAGTATACTAGTAACAATATTTTTTTATTTATTAGATTAATAATATATTATTTTGATTTTAATACTGCTAATTTTTATTTATTTGAAATTATTGTTACTGTTTTGAATTTTGAGACTTTTTGTTAATGTGATATTGTGATTTTATATTTTTTTTAATTTAATATCATATTTTTATTTAAATAATTATATTTATTAATTATATTATATATTTTTATATGTTAGTGCCTCGCTTCGCTCGAGTGAGTGCCTAGCGCCTTGGGCATTTTTGGACCGGGGCGCCTTTTAGCGCCTAGCGCTTTTTAAATCATTGCTTTGTAGTGGGTTTGACAACTTGATTTTGGTTGGTTTGTGTGGTTGTTTAGATTTGTAAGTGAAGCTCATGACCAATTGTATCATAGAGGCAAAACACTACCTAGAGAATCTATCCTAAAAACTACCTGGAGGATGAGTAAATCTATCCAGTATTTGTTCTATTGGAGGTGAAATTTTGCTCTTTTGAGTTGAACACTTCTTGCATTCTAAAAATCGAGGCAAAGAGGCTGTTAAGTCAAGTAACCAACTCAATGTAAAAAGTGCACCTTGAGGAGGCTGGCAAAGTCAAGGAAACTTGCACTTTTCAGCCCTTGAGAGGATGGGCGACACCAAGTAACCCATTTCTTTTAGTTATCTGCAAAGGAGCTTTGTACCCTATAAAAACACCATAGTGTGTGGAATACAACAGCCATTAACTCCTCACCGTTGGTAATTGGACCAAAAAAGGGTAGTTTGGCTGCTTTCTCTCCCAACAGTGTGATACGAAAAGCAAAGGTGACACAAACCTACTTGGAGGGACATGACTAAGGAAAGGAATGGTCAAATTTTTGAAGTACTCAAAATTTCAAGTTTTGTGATATATTGTTGTTGAAGCTTCCATCGGCTCATTCATGCTCTTTGCTCTAGCTAGCTCACTAGTGCTCGTTTGAAATAATTTCCTTGAGAGGCTTGAATGCAAAGGCAAAGACTTTTTTTTCCCATCTTTTGGAAGATTTACAAATTTTTGCAAAGTTCAACACAACTCGATATACCCACATCAAATCTTGAGTCAGTCACTGAGAAATTAAGATAATGTCAGTGGTTCAAAGTTTCACCTACTCAGTAACATTGAGACACCAGTTGGGAGCTAAAAGGTGTGGTGTTCAAAGGAGGTTTGAAGATGCAACATTTAAGAAACCTACACTGAGCACGTCGAAAGAATAAGTGGAAGAGAATGTCTTGGACTGCTTGTGTAGGTCTTAATGTGACTTGTCCATGCAACCATTCATCATTTTAGTTTGTTCCTACCACGTATCTATGTTTTACCCAAACCGGAACATACTGATTTGATGGGCTTGTTATTTTGGTGGCACATACTTCGACACGTCCCTCCTAACACCATATATTTAAGTCTTAAAAAAGCTTCTACTACACGTGTTAGCATACTAGATCTAAGATAGTCAGCATGGGTCCCATATCTGAAACATTGAACCATCATTCTTGCTTTAGGCAACTTGTACGGTGCTTTGTAGTAAGCTTAGTAGCTTGTGAGAGGCTTTGTAGTAGGATTGATAGTTCATTTTGCTTAGTTTATGTGGCCATTTAGGCTTGTAAGTGAACTTTGCTAACGGCCATAGGAGGAGACAAAATTGTCCAAAAATGAAGCCTCCACCATATAGGGATTTTCTAGTGTGGATATGCCTTGATAAACGTTAGTCATCTTAGCATCCTAGAATCTCTTGAATATGCTGTAATACATCAGCCATCTTAGCACCCTAGAAGTGCCTTTGGGTGGCACAAGACAACTCGGTTGGCATAATTACTTTATGTTTAAATTAGGGATTTAGGGTTGCCATGTCTATCACTTGTGCGGTTTCTCTCGGTATCTCCTCTTGCCTTGCATGGGCTGCTGCGACTTGCTGCTTGCTGCTCACATCACCTAAGGTTTGTCATTGCTTGCTTGCCGGGTCGTCATCATCAGTTCGTTGGTTCATCTGGTACTTTTGTCTTTTGTCGTTGTGGCCTCTACTTGCTTTGCCTCCTTTTGTTTGTGTCCGCTCTTCTTCTCCTCCTCTCCTTGTCTCCCCTTTTTCTTCTCCTCTTCCACTTTTGTTGCATCAGAATACATGCTAATGTACTATGTGTTTGTACACCTTCGTGAATCAGACCTATACCGGTTTGATGATGGGCTGCCATGGGTCCGGTACCCAAAATGTAATACCTTGTCTTTTTTGACATCAATACAATTAATGGATGCACCTTTATTTTCTTGAACCCATTACAACAAATCTCTGATAACTTTGTCATAGGCTTTTTTAAATCAATAAAAATTCTACACAAATCTTTCTTTTCTTATTTTCATTGATCACCCTAATAAATAAATAACTTTTATACTTGATCTTTCAGGCATTGCTTCACATCTTATTTTAGCTTCATTCAATTTTTTCCAAAGTGTCCTTTCTGTGACCTATCTTTATTCCTTTAATTTGAGCAACATTGGACATGTTATTCTTCATATAAATTGTTGCTAGAAAGCTCTTCCTCTATTCATCATGCATCTTTTTAATTCTCAAGACTTTATTAAATAAACTAGGGAACCAAATTGTACCTTGATCTCTTAAACTCTTTCAAACACCAACAAAAAGTATTGTCAGATATCACATGCTTACTACTTTTCATTTTTAAAGTTTTTTCTACCTCATTTACTTTAAACCTATCACTATTTTTTATCTTTTCTAAGATTTTTCTGCCACAGTTACTTTGATTTACAGACAAATATATGATTATTAAATGTATCACTATTGTTTATCTTTAAAACTAAGTTATTTATTGAATGATCATTAAATAATTTATAATATTTTTATTTTTTAATGTCCGTATTATTGATAAGTATATTTTGATCTTCATCTTTTATGCAATTAATATTACCTAAATTCCTGCTGTTTCTTTCTATAAAATTATAAATTTGAAAAAGATTCTTTTCCCTATCATTGGTATGCACTTATTATGAAATATCATAAGCTTTGTATATTCTTATTTGTAGTTTTTTTGCTTCTTTTGTTAATTGCTGTATATAGTTTAAAAACTCGCATCAATTTACAAATTTGACAATTTTAAATTATGATCTTCTTGTGAAATTATTTTTTGAATGTTCTGAAACCATCCCCAACTCATACATCTCTATCTTTAGATTCTTCTGAAATCTTGTTTATCATGCTCCTACTTAGTGATTTAAATAGGTGCTCGGGCGAGGTGAGGCGAAGCCCGAGCACCTCATGTGTGCATCAGGCGGTGCGCTTCAATGAGTCACTCGCTCGAACGCAAATGCTCGGTGCTTCGGGCGAGTGCCCGATTCTATTAGGCGAACTGAACCGGTTCAAAGCTGGTTCGTTTCGTAGTTTCTTACCTCAAAATCACGCTTCACGCTCGCGCGACCCCGAGGAACCCTAGTGCTGCTTCTGCCTTCGCCGTCGAAGCTTTCTGCCATTGCCTTCGCTGCAGACGTTGTGGACCGAGCCTTCCTTTGTTGTCGATGGATGAGTCCAACGGCTCCCGTAGCTTCCTTTTGCTGTCACCTCCTTCCACTGTTGAGGGAGAGGACCGCAGGTTCTTCCGCCACTAACGGACGCGCTCTGGAGCTTCCGTCGCTGTCGCTGCTGCTGTCCGCAGTTTTCGCCGCTGCTGAACGTAGCTTTTGCCGTTGTCGCCGCTGCTGTCCGCAGCTTCTGCTGCTGCTGTCCGCAGCTTTCGCTGCTGCTGTCCGCATGTGTCGCTGCTACTGTTTACAACTTCCCTTGCTGCCGCTGCTGCTATCCACAGCTTCCGTCGCCGTCGCTGTGTTGTTCGCAGCGTTGTTGCTATCGTAACATTTTTTTTCTCCCCCCTCTAACTTTGAGTAATATACTGTTAACAGTATATTTTTAATTTAATATCATATTTTAATTTAAATAATTATATTTTTAATTATATTATTTTTTATATTTTAATATTTCAGAGATTATTTTTTTCTCCTTTTCTAACTTAAGTAATATACTGTTAATGGTATAATTTTAATTTAACATTATATTTTTGTTTAAATAATTATATTTTTAACTATATTATATGATTTTTTTTATATTTTAATATTTTAGAGTATCTCTCTTCGCTCAGGCGAGAGCCTAGCTCTTCGGGCGTTTTGGGATCTTGATGCCTTTTGGCGTCTAGCGCTTTTTAAATTACTACTTCTATTCTTAGTTACCTCAAAGTCCACATGGTATTGATAATGTTCGTGTTCAAGTTCCAAGCCTCCTCTTTGTTCATTCTGTTTTAGAAAGTTTACAATATTGTCTTTAAAACTCCATCATCTTGCTTTACTGGTTCTTTTACTATCTTTTTCCACTTTCATGTTTTTTACTTATCTAATACTATCAGTTTATTTAGATCCGTCAATCCTTTACCATATATAACTTTACATTCCTTCCACATAAATATTTACCTTTCTGGTGAGGAAAAAAAATTTAAATATAATTGTGACTATTTTTATAAGTAATCAAATGAACATATATTTTCTTAAGTGAATATTAACAATTAGATGGTCATCCAAAGTAGCAAAATTTATTTCTCCTCATATCTAAAGCCCCTGGTTGCTTGTTTGAGTGAACCATGCACCTTTTTTCATGATGATTCAAATACCTTTAATTATAAGTTTTTCAATTAAAGGTATTCCTTGAATAATTTTATCTAAATTTTTTAAAAGTATTCTTTTGGTTTAATTATCCAATCTAATTTTAGGGACATGAGCACTTACATTATTTGAAATATCTTTGCTTAACACAACTTTTCTGGCTATAATTTCTATCTCCAGTCTGGGATTCTTGCCCACATTTCAATGTTTAACTTTTCGGTATATCAAATTTTAAATCTAAGACTATCAGCTGCTCTGGATTTTTTCCATACTTGCTCAGTGTCCTATTATTTATTATGTTAGTTTTTCTTGTAATCATTATATATATAAATTTTTATTCGTTTTAAGAAAGTGTTCCTAATTCAAAGTTAATAAGTTAATCTTTTCATCTTGAACCAACATCTTTACTTATATCAGTCCATGACAATGCGAAAACCCTTTGACTATTTTGCACCCCTTCTAGGTGCTATTGTATTGGATACCTTCTGGATGATTTTGTAGCCTACCCTTCATGATTCAAAGTACTTGTGTGGTGAGGGTGCCTTATGTTATTTTTGGGTGGCCACTTAGCCCTATAATGGAAGTGGTTAAGATCCATGCTCAATGTCTCTGAAATGTACAGTGTCTGAAATCATTTATTGTACTGTGCTTGTTTTTTTTAAACTTCCTAACTTGTCGTCTCTTTTAGCATTTGTTCCAAAGATTCAGTAAGAAATGTTTACACTTGTATCTTAATACATCTTTTGGATAATTGAATTTTCAATGTTTGATTTGAGAATTTAAGACTTTGGAAACAGTGGTATGTCATGAGCCCATTAGATTTCACAGGATGTAACTGATTCCTCACCCTGCTAGTTGTTTTGAAAAGTAGCAACAGTAGTCATGTCAGCTTTTAGTCCTTTTTTGAGTTGTATCTTTTTAGACTGTTCAGTTACCAGACTCCTGGCATATTTCCCTGTAATATTAAGCCTGCAAGTGCTTGTATGTCTGTTATATGTTGTTCTTTTTCAGTCAGTATATCTAGATATCCGGACTTATGTTTATTTAAGCATATTGTACTTTCTACATTTTCTGAAGCTAAAACAGATCAAAAGTTTTTGAAGAAAATAATCTTTGTCATCCTTTTCTCTTTGCTAGAATTTTCCAATCATTAAAGTGTTTTGGCTAATATATCCAGTTATCGACTGAATCAATGGCCAGACATTTGTACCTTTTGATTCTTATATAAACTTTAGACTTCACAATTTTGTTTAGATATTTGGTATACTTCTTCATTGACTTATTGGCTTATTTGTCCCTTGCTATGAAAATTGCTCCTTAAAGTAAAATTGCTAACCTTACCAACTTTTAGATTCTTACAAATTTAGGAAAAAGTTTGGGTCAGTACTAGTATCGTGGACAAGCCTATTTATTGACTAAGTTTTTGCCTTGGTTAGGAACTCAGCACTAACTTAAAACTTAAAAAATGCTGACATTAGATTGACAGTTGGTTGTAGAATATTCTCAAAAGATGAATGCAGAACGCTTATGTGATGCTTTTTCTTTGCATAGAAATCAAAGTTCTTTGTTTTTACTTTGATTGATCATCCATATTCAACTATAATTGAATCTTTTCTGTTATCATATACTGTAACATGCCTATAGTTTACATGAAAAAGATTGCATGCAGAAAAATATTCAGGAAAAGCTTTCAAAATTAAATGAAGAAAAGCTAAATATTCGAGAGGAGATTGGTCATCTTAAACCTGAGCTTCAGAAGGTGATTTTTAATCACATTATTTTCTTGATTGCAAATTAGGCATATTGTGTTTGATGGCTAGCTATCCTTTTTATGCAGTTGAAAAGTGTTATTGCTAAAAGAACTGAAGACATTCAAAAGCTTGAAAAAAGGATCAATGGGATTGTTGATCGAATTTACAAGGATTTCAGTGAATCTGTTGGAGTGAAGAACATTCGTGAGTATGAAGAAAATCAACTTAAAGCTGCTCAAGAAATGTATGAGAGAAAGCTGAGCTTAAGCAATCATATGTCAAAGTTGAAGTATCAGTGAGCACTCAACTCTTTATCTTTTCTTTGACCTATCTTTCATTTGAACTTGAAGTATTATTCTTATATCAATCTTCTTTTTAAAAAACTGACCATAATTTACCTATCATGAAATTTTGATTTCACAAGTTTTTTGCTGCATCATTTAATTATGGAAGTTGATCTTGTTTATGAATTTCACTGACTTGGTATTAGTATATTGGTGCAATTTCTTGCTTTCTAGAAAGGTACAACCAGTAGCTTTTTGTGTCCTATTTGCTGCTTTCATATTTGACTAGCTTAGCAGTTTCTCCTAAGAGCTTCACAAGAAACTGTATTACATTATTGTTAGTTATGCATTATATTTGATCATTTTAGAGATTTACAAAAAAATGCAATGGTCTAAATCGTGTTGTTATGTAATGGAGTGCTCCCAACTTTGTATTGTTTATAGTCCTCTTTCATTAAGTTGACTTGTGTCTGATTTTCATGTCACAATGTTTGCTGAAATTCTGTGAATTTGTGAATTATGTTATGTAGTGGATTGGACCTGGTCCGTGCTTGGGTCGAATCAATCAAGCCAATTTCTTACCGGCTTCAGTAGATGGGATCTAGATTTAGTCAAGATGCATATTTCTAACTCTTAATTCGTTGTTTCTAACCTTTGCTACCATTGCCACAACCACCATCACTATTCTTGCAACGGTACCATCTCTAGCATGATACTTCCACCACCATAGAAACTACTATCATTGCTACCACGACCGTCATTCCGCCATCATCACCATTCACTGCTACAAAACTCCTCCATAAATGCAATTATCACCTCTGCTATGGCACCATGTTGCCTTGCCTCCACTGCTGCCATTGTCCCCACTTCTAATGTTGCTACTGTCACCACCATTGCCGCCATCACTGCCACCACCACCACCATCACCATCCTTTCACCATCTCCATTATTACTACCATGGTGTCACAACCTTTCTCACTTACACTATGTTGTCACCATCGCTACTGTCTCCATCACCATTACTACGACGGTCACCACTGTCTTTGCTGCCACCACCACAATCATCACTAGTTGAGGAGTGAGGAGAGAACAGAATCAGGCTTTTTATTAGGACAAGTAAATATCTTAAATATGTTTCCTTCTTTAATTTCACATGGATTGATAAATAGAGATGAACCAACGAAGATGGAAACTGGAAAATTGTTTTATGAAGTACCTTCATTAGAAGAATCTTATTGACTAGTTGTCATCTTCAATAAAGAGTGGATCAATCAATTGAACCAAGGGCTATATCATAGGATCATCAATTTTAAAGTCTGGTAAATAAAACTATTTCTCATTATGGTGTGGGAATAATAATAGAGAAAAAAAGAAAGGTGGTTGTTGATAATAGGTATGCAATCATCCAATTGTGAAGCAGATGCTTGCTTCAAACATTTAGACAGGTGGAAAAAAAACATTTGACTTGATATTGTGAATACAATTTTTTTATTCGTTAAAGTAAAAGGTAATGAGCACAAAAGGTTTTGGAGTATTCAGTTTGACAAGTGCTATGTGTTGTCTTGACATGAATAATTTTTGTGAACCAGTTGAATCATGTGCAGTCTTGGGATACTTTACCTTGCAAATTATTACTGCAAACCTAAAGCGGGAACTAGCTGGTCAGGAGTTCTCAGTTGGAGTTTCTTGCAAGTTATCTTTACACACAACAACTGGAACATGTAAATTGCTTTTTAGGCTATAATTTTATAGCTAATGAATTGTCAGTGACTACTCCATATTGGAAAAAGCTAATAAATTCCTATTGATTGTTTCAGATCTGCATGTTTTTTAATTAAATTTTCATGTAACTGTATCAACAAACCAATTGCATCAACCAATCCTGTGGATAATGGTTTGTGTATTTATCACATGGGACTGTCTTGAGTTGTCTAAACAATTGATGAATTTTAACTAAAGGCTGGTAGCACTGATTAGTATCTAGTCCATTTAGATTAAATGTCAAGTTTCAATGTTTTCCAGTTTATGAATCTATGCAGCAAGCGTTGATGCATAAATTGCTTTAATTCTATTGTAGGCTAGAGTATGAACAAAAGCGGGACATGAATACACCAATTGCAAAGCTGGAATCGTCTATTGATTCTTTGAGGGAAGAGTTGAAAAATGTTAAACAGAAAGAGTATGATGTGGAGCATGCAGCAGCAGAAATTGCAGACCAGATGAAAAAAATAGAACAAAAAGCTGATGGTACTCTTATAACATGCTTTGTTTCTATCCACATGGATTTCCAAACATGTCAAGCTCTTTAGTTGCTGCTTTAGTGTATCCACCTAGTGCTTAAGAGTAATTTGTGTTTCCCCCAAAATATATTGTGCTGCTGGTTTTTGAATTTACTTGTCAACTTTTTCTTATTTATGAGCTCATTGATTGTATTATTGATTTTATCATTTAGGTTAAGTGAATTCAGAATGAAACATGACTCAGGTGATAGGTGTTCATCTTTTAAGTCAATTTCAGTAAGTGGGCAGCATAATCCAGGTTCCATGTTTCTAGATATTGTTTAGCAAGCTTGTTTCATAGTTCCAGTGTTGGTGCAACAGTAAATTTACTTCATTTTAACCTGAGCATCATGTTTGAGATTGTGGAGAGAACCTCTTGTGATGCGTGGTTAGGGCTTAATAGTCTGAATCTCTTCTAGACCTGGGGTGGAGAGGGTTAAGGATGTTGGGTGCAGCTAGCAATCTTGTTGTTATGCTCAGTATTTAGAGAGAGAGAGAGCTGGAGTCTAAACCATGTATACTGGTGAGCAAGTATCATGCGAGCAAGTCAAGTATCATGCTCTTGTGCCGTGCAACTGGAAACATTGATGATAGGAAGATCTCCTTTTTAAATTATTGAAAATTTTGGTGGATGTTGAACGATATTTAAGTATATAAGTGCAACTTACGGCGGCTACAGAAACTAGATCAGATGCATGCTGTTCCATATTCCAAATAGACGGTTATAATTGAAACTCTAAGATGGAGAATATTGCAATTACAAGCTCGTCATTAACATTTGATCTATTATTATGGTTTTTGGATCAAGTGCAAATTCTGAAGTGTTCACTTGAAAAGCTGACTGTTTCTACTTTAAATACTTCTATGCTTGACAATGCAACATGGATGTAGGCTTGATTATTTAATTATTGTCAATTTGCTATTTAAACTTGGTTTTATGCCCTAACATTTATTGACTTATTTGCTATCTAGATTGGAAGGCTAAGTCTGATGAGTGTGAGAAGGTCATCGACGAACTAAAGAAGAAGAGTGATAGTTTCAAAGGGACGATTGGGAAGCTGCAGCGAGTCATTAATTCTAAGGTCAGTTTGCTCAATAATGATTTCAATTTGTTATGAAGAAATCGGATTTTCATTTCACTGCAATACATTTATGATTGAAAAGTAAAATTGTGCTTAAGCTCAATTTTCCATTCACATCAAGAACCTGGTCTTTTACAACAGGAGGCACAGCTTGAACAGCTTAGATCAAATAAGCAGGAGGTGCTTGATAAGTGTGAGCTTGAGCAATTGAAGCTTCCAACAGTTGATGATCCAATGCAAACTGGAACTTCTAGTGTATTGCCAGTCTTTGACTACACTCAATTGAGCAGAATGTATATGCAGGAGATGAGACCTGAGAGAGAAAAACTTGGGCTAGATTTCAAACAAAAGATGGATAATCTTATGGTTGAAATAGAAAAAACAGCTCCTAACTTAAAAGCACTTGATCAATATGAAGCCTTGCAGGGGAAGGAAAAGGAAGTTGTCGAAAAATTTGAAGCAGCTAGAAAAGAAGAGAAAGAAATAACCGACAGATATAATTCTGTCAAACAGAAAAGGTACTGCTATACAGGAATTGTATGCCATCCTTTTATATTTTGGATTGTTCATAGTATCCTAGTTTTGTTGTTTATTCAGTGACCTGAAAATATTGTTAAGTTGCTAAAAGTTTGTCTCAAATGTAATTGAACAACAAGGAAAAGAAAAACTGGAATGTTTGAAACAAAGCCAGTGCATAAAGAACTAATAGAAATTTGTTGAAGAGAGAACTACTGTATATTAATTGCCAAAACATGGTCAACTTAGCACTATTGTCCACAACAATCTGGAAGTATTAGTTTTTGGATCTTTTTCTTTTGTGTTTTGTTGTCTAAATTCTCTGTTTTTTTATTTTTTTGAAAAATTTGTAGTTGGTGCTTAAAGCATTCAGGGGGGTAACTTAAATCATGTGTCTTTTCTAGAAACATAAATTTCATACTGCCTGAATGTTAGAGCATTTTTTCCCAGTCATCATTTTCATTACAATATCTTGTGCTTCTTTGGATACTATTATTGTACATATTACAAGTTTGATTCCAGACTTGTTAACCATATTTTATTAACCTGCTGTGCTTTAAATCTGTTGTGAAATTTTCCAGGTATGAGCTTTTCATGGAAGCCTTTGATCATATTTCTAAGGGTATAGACAAAATTTACAAGCAATTAACAAAGAGTCAAACACATCCCCTTGGGGGGACAGCATATCTGAATCTCGAAAATGAGGACGAGCCATTTTTGCATGGAATCAAATACACAGCCATGCCTCCTACCAAAAGATTCAGGGATATGGAGCAGTTATCAGGTGGGGAGAAAACTGTGGCAGCACTTGCCTTGCTATTTGCAATTCACAGGTACTTTCTGTGGGGAACTTCTCTTTGGTTTGTTGTGTAGTAATTTTATGCCCTATTTTGGCCACCAACTGATTCTAGGTTCTCCTTTCAGTGGAATATGTTTTGATTTTTGCTAAATAACCACTTTCTTCGTGAACTTCTCCAATACTCATGCTTAAGCCATCTGAAAATGTGTGATTCCACGTACGAAAAATTTCCATCCTGTTTAATTGTAATTTGAAATGCTGTTTGAATTATAGTCACTTGTGTTGCTTCTTTGGGAGTCTATATCTGATTATGGCAATCTGCATGGACCTATCTTTATTTGGCCTGAGGACCCAGATATTTGAAGATGTTTTTACCTGTAGTTTACGTTAAATAAGGCATGCTATTCAAGCCATAGTGAAGCTTTTCCATCTGAACATTTGTTCTTTTGTTACTGCTTCAGTTACAGGCCATCTCCATTCTTCATTCTGGATGAAGTTGACGCAGCTTTAGATAACTTGAATGTTGCCAAGGTTGCTGGGTTCATTAGGTCAAAATCGTGCGATGGTGCTCGAGGCAGCCAAGATGGTGATGGAGGATGTGGTTTCCAGAGTATCGTGATATCACTCAAGGACAGCTTCTATGACAAAGCTGAGGCATTAGTCGGAGTGTATAGAGACTCAGAAAGAAGGTGATGCTAGTCTTTCTTGCTGGATATCCCTTATGAGAATGATTTTAGTATTTTACATCTGACTCATAATCTTAGTACTGTGTGATTGCAGCTGTTCAAGAACTTTGACGTTCGACTTAACCAAGTATAGGGAGTCATGAAGCCATGTCATGAGATTATGTTGAGTTCGTAAACATCTAAATCAAGTGGCTTGACCCATCCAGGACAAGTGATCAGCTGCTGTAAAGTATTTTATCGTGTAGATTATGACACTTGGAAAATTTGCTTTTTTCTTGAAATGTGTTTAAATATCCACTAAGAAAATTAGTTGTAGTGGTTGTGAAATAACTGTATTAGAA
Source organism: Musa beccarii (assembly GCA_024322285.1). Classification (NCBI taxonomy): domain Eukaryota; kingdom Viridiplantae; phylum Streptophyta; class Magnoliopsida; order Zingiberales; family Musaceae; genus Musa; species Musa beccarii. The sequence goes on from CM044396.1 coordinate 21,093,881, forward strand.
TGATGACTGACATTTAACTGTTGGTTCATAGTGGGACATCAGGCCCTTGAACATTGCATAGCTCTTATAGATTGTGGCAAGTACAGAATTATCTATTTGCTCCAAACTTGCTGTCCATGTAGGAATAATATGTGGGATGTTTAAGAGTCTGAAGAAAAGATTCTGCGGCTCCCATTTTATGCCACTGAAAAAGGGGAACAAAAGCTGTTTGGTGAAAGTTTTACTGAGGATTCAGACGTTTTTGGTGACCAATGGTACTGTGCTCGATAAGTTTGATCTGCTACTGCACACAGATCAATGTCTTGATCTTTTCGACTAATAAGCGTTGGATATAATGTCAGCCTATTTGTATTATATTCGAAGTCATGTTTCAGGAAAATGGTACTCCAATAAGTTGGGGTTTTAGTCATCAACGAGTATGCCGTTCTTGCTTGCAATTGTATCATCATGATAATGCTTGTGATAGTCTTCGAAACAATATTCTTAGCAATGTACAACGTGCGGAAAGCAATTTCCGCGGCCAAAGATGGGGGTCCTCTTTCGGTAGGTAATGCCTATGATTGGATGGCACCAAGCTACTCATTTTGAACATTGATCGACGGACAATATCTTTAACCTTTGTGCGTGGTAAAACTTGTGATTGGATGTCACCTCGCTACTCATGTTGTACGTTGCTCATGCACACAAATGCACACCATCTGGTAAACTGGTGCAACTAAAGAGAGACGTCGGAAGAAATTAAGTCAATCATGCACTTTGCACAATAGAGGGCACTTAGGAAAGATGCTTGCAAGTTGACTTCATCAAGAAATTTATGAGGAACTGTCAAATAAAAAGATATTAAGGCATTTCCACATGGAGAAAACCCGAATGTAAGTGTAACTTATCACGTTCAGCATTGTCCGCTAAATGATACCATAGCATCGAATTCTACGGATATCCCTGAATCTCAGTATAATATGGTTTAAAAATGGATGTACGGTGCAACGGAGCAGATGGTCCATTCAAGTCTAATCAAATTTGATGGCAGCAATATCTAAACCCAAGTAGTAAATTTTCGAAGGATATGGAGTGTGGGCCATCGTTCATATACTATAATACTATATACCATACCTTAAAAGATTTGATGTCTCCAGCAAAAAGTCAAACCAAGCAGCGGACACTGAGAGATGTCTTTTTAAAGTATCAAGTAATAATATTTTATAGTTGTTGACAGGAGAGAATAAACATCCGAACGCAACGGTCCGTTACACGGACACGTCAGCGAGCACTTTACGTGGTCGGCGTGGCATACGACAGAATTAATCATGTTGCTCGATGGTTTTGTCAACTCAACGTGTCCGAGTCGATGATTCAGCATAACTGTCCCATGCATTCTAAAATTTTATACAACAGCATATCGAAAGTTTTTTTAGGCTTTAAACATATGTAATGAAGGGCTAATTGATATAAAAGAACCAATTTAGCACAATCTTCAGATTTTAGTGGGATTAAATTAGTAAAAGATTCCATTTTAAGCTTAAAAAAATCCAAAGACAGCCCAATCTCGTTTTAGTCCAAATTTCTAATAGTTTTAGTTGAATTTAGATATTGTTGACTTTAAATGGCATGAGTTACATTAATGTTGTATGAGATTACTTTGATTTTATGTCATTAATAAAAAACACTATAACTCCAATCAAAATTAGTGTAACTCAACTTCAAAACTTTTTAATAAAATTTTATTTTAAAACTTTATACAAGAATATAGAAGGGATTTTTAGGCTTCATGCCCACAGAATGAGGGGCTAATCGATATAAAAATTTGATTTAGTAAAATTTCAGCTTTTAATGGGTTGAAATTAGTGAAAAATATAATTTTAAATTTTAAAAATCGAAAATTTACCAAATATCATTTTAGAACTAATTTTAAAGATTTTTAGGTTAATTTTGGTATTATATATATATATGTGTGTGTGTGCACGTGTGTGTGTGCGCGCGCACGTATGTATATATATATGTATACATACATACATACATACATACATACATACATACATACATACATATATATATATATATATATATATATATATATATATATATATATATATATATATATATATATATAACATAAGAGGCATTTTGATGATGAAATAAGTGACAATCAGAACATGAGAAGAAGTTGTCACCGAATGTCAATGATTTAGGGAAGCATCGTGTTTGACATATTATGATAATCATTTTATACTTTGTTTTCATTTTTCCTTTTGCTAATGGTAAAAGAGGAAAGTATCTTGATATTGATTTAATTTCATCATGTCTTACTTGAGTTACTATTTTGGTTTCATTAATAGCTTACTTGTAATTCATGAATGTTTTGGTCTATTTCATGAGTATTTTAGAAAGTAAATATCATATTTAGAATCTCATGAAAATAGCTTATCACATAATGAAATAAAAGTTTAAAGTTTTGAATCATTTGTGTGCGTAATCTTTTGCTAATGGTATAGGGGGAAAAATATTCAAAGACTTATGACTTATGATTCTCTTTCATGACTTATATTGGAATTTATGATTTACCTTAATTATGACTTCTTGATATTCATGGCTTCTGACTTATATTTCTCTGGCTTTATGAATTCAATAACTTATGACTGTTTCTCTTTAACTCATAGTGCTAATGACTTGTGATCCATGACTTATCTCTCTTGGGACATTCTAATTTTTATGACTTATACTTCTTATGACTTTTTGATCCTTATGGCGTGAACTTATCTTTGATAATATAATATTAAGATCCTTTATGTACCATAATATCAAAATAATTTGTTTTACCCAATTGGGTCATTAATATATATCCTTTTTTATGATAAAAGGGAAAAGATATATGATTAAATGCATTGGTGCATGGATGAACAAATGATATGATCCTTAAAAAATATTTGAAAATTTATGTTGAAGTTATATTTCACTTGATAGTATCTTTTACTTTATACAATTTGAGACTCATAATGCTATTGAATTAAATTTCATATTTTTATGGTATATAGACAGAAGGAGTCTTGTTAAGACCCATCACAATATCATAATATTACAATTGTAAATCTTTATGTCCTCATGATTCTTGTCGAGTTATGTTTCATTAAATATTTCTTCAACTTGATCCATTTTGATGCTCATGATATAATCATATACTTATAGTATAAGTACAAAAGGAGTCTTGTTAGGTCTCCAACATCATTTAATTGTCATCATCAAAAGGGAGAGTTAGCTGAATTCTTGATTTTAATGATAAAATCAATTGATGAGTTTAATGAACTAATATGCTTTTGAGATAAGTGACAATAAATTCTTTGATCATGGAGTTGGATTTATAAATAGCCAAATTTAAACTAGAGAGGTGGGATGGGGGTGGTGAATTAGTACAGTAATAAAAATGATGGTTGCGATTCAAAATCCTTTCGAGTTGATGAAAATATTTTGATGAAATTGGATAGAAAACGATATCAATTTGAAGTGAATGTAAAGTATGAAAGCAGCTAAGTAATGAAATACATAGCAAGGAAAGAACACATTGGATTTATAGTGGTTCGGTCATTGTGAGCTACATCCACTTCCGATTCCTCCTCCATCGAGGTCATCGACTTCCACTGTTGATCTTCCTCCAATGGGTGAAGATCAATCACCCCTTTACAAATCTCTTCTCCTTTTAATAGGTTCAGGAGTCAACCTTTTTATAATTCACTCACTTCTACTAATACAAGTTTCTAAGCTAGAACCACTAGAGGTGAACTCTCAAAATTGCAATAATATTTTCACAAAGATCTTAGTTTTTTTGTTTACTTTTTTGTGCTCCATAAGTAGAAAAGTATGGGGTAATTATAGGCCTTGATTAGCTTCAAAAATGGAGTAAAAAAAAGGTCTCATCCTGAATTTTTGGGGTACTAATGGTACCATCGCTTGTGCCGAGCGATACCATGACCAGTACTCTCTGATACTAGGTAGTACCATTACTTAGTTTGGTAGTACTATCGCCAGATAGAGTCTCGACTACTAGACCCAGAAGGTACCATCGCCTGCTTAGATGGTACCATCGCCTTATAGTTATTAACTACTAGTGGTACCATCGCCCAATCTAGGTGGTACCACCACTCAGAACTCCCAGGAGACTAAGCGCTCGGCGGTTTCACTGCCCAGTACTGGCAATACCACCGTCAGACAAGATTCAGGTTACTGTTTGGGCCATCAATCCAACCCAAACTAGTCCTGATTCGGGCCCAATTGGCCCCTAACTGAGTTAGTGGGATTATCTCCCAATTCTAACTTAAATTATATTCTAACTATGATAATTAAGACATTAACTAAGCAAATTAAGTCTGGTAGGTCAAATGTGTTGAATCTCAAATTTTGATGATAAAACTAATTGATAATTTAATCTACGTTTTAAGTGACGTAGGACTAGCTTCGATCAGGGAGAGACAGTTAAAGCTGGAAGAATCCATGTTGGGCCAGAGGAGAACATGTCAGAAGATTGGATGTCGAGCCAAAGGATTGGTCGACGTATCGGTAGAAGGCTTCAGATGTTGAGCTCGGGCATCAGGCCAAGAAGAGCAAAATTACGCTAAAAAAATCAGAGTTGTGGAAGTCAACTGCCGATTAGGCAATACGTCGCAAGAGAGGCCGATGTGCTAAAGAATCGGATGAAGCACCAGATGAACCACTGACATGTCGGATAACATTTGATTAAGCTTTATAATAATTGTTTAGATCGAAGTAGGTTTAAAGTGTAGTTAGGTTAGAATTGGGCCAACTCAATTAGGAGCCAATTGGGCCAAATTTTGGGCTATGTTGGGCCAAGTGAATGGCCCAAACAATATCCTGAATCCTATCTAGAAATGGCATCGCCAAGACTAGGCGGTGGAATCACCCAGAGCTCAGTCTCCTAGGAGGTCTGGGCGGTGGTACCGCTGACAGTTAATAACTGCCAGGTGGTGGTACCACCCAAGTAGGCGGTGGTGCTGCTTGGGTCCAATAGCTAAGACTTTGTTTAGTGGTAGTTGTTAGGGATCGAGTGGCACTAAGAGGGGGGGGGGGTGAATTAGTACAGTGGTAAAGAACGATAGATTTTCGATGATTTAAATATGTTTAGAAACTTCGTACGATAAAAATCAACATTTCGTTTGAAACCGTTTCGATTGCATATAAACTTAAAATGATATGTATGAAGATGAAGAGGAAGTTTGAGTAAATAAGGCAGCAAATGAAGATGGTTTGCACCAAAGTAAGTTGCGAGAAAGTAAATGCAAACCGATTTATAGTGGTTCGGTCATCCGACCTACATCCACTTCTGAAGCCTTCTCCGATGAGGCTCCCAACTTCCACTAGCAAATCCTTTTGAAGGGGAAGGACCAAACACCCCTCTTACAACCCTTTTATAAGAAGTTCACACTCTTACAGATTTTTCAAAGAGAAAGAAGGAGGTAAATACAAGCTATTGAAAACTAGACTTTCCCAAGCCTTTTACTCAATTTCTAACTCTCTAAGGGTTCTTCTTTCAGCTAAGAAAGGGGGGGGGGTATTTATAGATCTAAAGAGGATTCAAATTTAAGCTCCAAATTTGAATTCTGTTTGGGATTTTCTGGTCTTTGGCGGTGCTACCACTGTCGAGAGGCGGTGCTACCACTGTCGAGAGGCGGTGCTACCACACTGTCGGTCGTCGACGGCGACAAGCGCAACGATTCCACCGCCCAAGGCAAGCGGTGCTACCGCTTGTGCCTTCTGGCGTTGGGCGGTGCTATCGCCCCAGGCTGGGCGGTACCACCACCCAACACTCGGCTAGTGGGCGGTTCCATCGTCTAGCACAGGCGGTTCTACCGCTTGGTTCAGCCAGTAGGTGGTGCCACTGCCCAGCACATTTCAGCCCACTGGTTTGGGCCGAAAACGCGGCCCAAACTAGTCCAAAACAACCCCAAATGGGCCCTTACTTGATTTATAGGATTAACACCTAATCTTAAATAAATTACATGCTAACTATGAATTTAAAGACATTTTTTAAGCTATTACAAAGTCCGACAAGTCAAGACTTCTTCCGGTGAGCTTCCGGCAAACTTCCGATGATCTTCCGACGAACTCTCAGAAACTATTCTGCGGACTCCCGGCAAGCTCCCGGACTTCACGATGATCTTGGCGAGTTCCACTGAGCTTCTTTGGCAAGCTCCGATCTTTCTTGGCAAGCTCCGTGAACTTCCGACGAACCTTCCGATGAACTTCCGAAAACCCTTCGGCAAGCTCCCTACTTGTTCTCGGTCGATTCTGGCAACACTCCCAACGAATCTTCGGACTTCCGTCTGTTGAATCTCGGATTTTGATGATGAAACTAATTGAGTGTGATTGTGTTTTGTTGTCTAATTGCGTTTTGAGTTACGCAGGTCTACTATCGATCAGGAATAGACAGTTGACGCTGGAGGAATTGACGTTGCGCCGGAGGTGATCACGTCAGGATATTGGATGTCGAGCCGGAGGTTCGGTCGACTATCGGCAGGAGGCTTCGTACGTCGGGCATCGGGCCAAGAAGAGCGTGTTGCGCCAAGGATATCGGGATTATGGAGGTCAACCGTCGATTGGGCAACAAGCCGCTAGAGAGGGCGATGTGCCGAAAGATCGGACGAAGCGCCGACCAATGATGTGCCGGGCAACTGAATGTCAATTCGCGTTGTAATAACTGTCTAGATCGAAGTAGAGTTTTTGGTGTTTGTTTGTGCAGGAGTGACTTTGATAGGAATGAAGACGTAAAGCGAAACAAAGGGCCGAAGACAAGTGTGATGAATCGTTAGGAGTTCAAGTGTTCAACGGAAGTCCGAAGATTCGTTGGGAGCGTTGCCAGAACCGGCCGAGAACGAGTAGGGAGCTTGCCGAAGGGTTTTCGGAAGTTCGCCGGGAGGTTCGTCGGAAGTTCATGAGCTTGCCAAGAAAGATCGGAGCTTGCCAAAGAAGCTCGGGGAACTCGCCAAGATCATCGTGAAGTCCGAAAGCTTGCCGTGAGTCCGCGGAATGGTTTAGAAGGTTTGTCGGAAGACCGTCGAAAGTTGACCGGAAGCTCGCCGGAAGAAGTTGTCATGTGGACTTTGTAATAGCTTAGGAAACGTCTTTAAAATTGTAGTTAGCACGTATTTTGGGTTAGGATTAGATAACCCAAAGTGGGGCCCATTGGCCCTTGATTAGATGAGTTTGGGCCAAAATTTTGGCCCAAACCGAACCATTTACGTGCATGCATGCTATGTGCATGCTATCTGTGAGCCGGCATCAGAGTGGCCATCTTTAGTGCGGTAGCACCGCCTTTGCTGGGTGGTAGTACCGCCCCGCTATCGTAGCCAGCGGTAGTACGCTGGCTGGTCAGCGGTAGTACCGCTGGTGGGGCGGTAGTACCGCTGGTGCGTGGAAAGCCAGCGGTAGCACCGCCTGGTTTGGGGTGGTAGAACGCTGGGTGTGTCATCTGCCAAGGACAAAGACTGACACGAAAAACTCAAAAGATTCAAATTTTTGGCTCCATGTTTAGGCTCCAAATTTGAATCACTTTGAGGCTTATAAATACCCCTTCCTTTTCAGCTGAAAAATTCAACCCTTAGAGAGTTAGAGTTTGAAAATAAGTCTTGGGAAAGTCTTGTTCTTCATTTACTTAAGTGTTCACCTCATTCTTCTTGTGAAATCTTGTAAGAGTGTGAACCACTTGTAAAGGGTTGTAAGAGGGGTATTTGATCCTTCCCCTTCAAAGGATTTGGTAGTGGAAGAAGGGAGCCTCATCGGAGAAGGCTTCGGAAGTGGATGTAGGTCACTTTGACCGAACCACTATACATCGCTGCGTCTTAATTGTGTGAGTGGTTAAATTTCTGTTTTACACTACTGCAAGCCTTTACTTTACTTACTCAACTTCCTTATCATCTTATTACGTATGCTTTAAAGTTAAAACGCAATCTTTCCGGGTTCAAACGAAACGTTGCATTCATTCGTACGAAGTTTCCAAAGCTTGTTTTAAATCGCTGAAAAACTATCGTTTTATCCGCTGCACTAATTCACCCCCCCTCTTAGTGCCGCTCGATCCCTAACAATTGGTATCAGAGCCACGTTCTTTCTCTTTCGGATTCACACCCGTGAGAAATGGCTCTAAATGGTTTTCAAGAGGGCTTTTCGGTTTTTCGTCCACCGTTTTTTAACGGTTCGGACTACACATATTGGAAAACTCGAATGAGAGTTTTTATGCTTTCAATGAACTTGGATTTGTGGAACATCATCGAAAATGGCTTTCAACCTTCCTCTAAACCGACGAACGAATGGTCGGATTTGGAGAAAAGGTTATTTTCTTTAAACGCAAAGGCTATGAATGCCTTATTTTGCGCTTTAGACAAAAATGAGTTCAACCGGATTTCTACATGCGAAACGGCTTTTGACATTTGGCGAACTCTTGAAATCACGCACGAAGGAACGAGTAGAGTCAAAGACTCGAAAGTTAATATCTTGTTGCATGATTTTGAGCTCTTCCGAATGACACCAAGCGAAACTATTGGCGATATGTACACCCGCTTTACGGATGTCGTCAATAGCTTGAAAAGTCTTGGTAAATCATTTTCAAGTTTTGATTTAGTAAACAAGATTTTAAGATTTCTCCCAAAGAGTTGGGATCCAAAAATTACGGCTATTCAAGAATCTAAAAACTTGAATGATTATTCACTTGAAGAATTAATCGGGTCATTAATGACCTATGAAATGACACTCTTGGAACATGATGAACATGATGAACATGATGAACATTTGAACCACCTTCTAAAGAACAAGAAGGTTTTTGAACTTAGAACAAGAGAATGCCACTTGAGTGATGACTCAAGTGATGAGGACAATGAAAAGGACTTTGAACCTTTAATCGATTTTAATAAGTTCATTAAACAAAAATCTAAAATCAACAATGAACTTGAACGGAGGAAGAGACCAATGAAGAAGAAGAAGGCTCACCAAGAAGAATCAAGGAAAGAAGAAGCAAACTATGATTTAATGGGCTTCGATAATAAGGTAAGTAACTCAACTTCCTTGAATTATTTTGAAATTACATGATGATTTCCATGAATACTTATCATAGTAGGAATTTTTTTTATGCTTTTCTTGTGTTTTTAGAAATTAAAAAAATCGAAATTATACTATGCTTTTCTTTATAGTAGTTTTGAAAAGTAAAAATATGAATGATGCAAGATTTGTGATAATGCTTAGGATTAATCCATGCATATGTATCTTGATTATAGCTTGAAAACTTCCATTTTGGCTTAATGGATTTTAACCCTTTTTATGATGAAATTTTTATTGATACATATCTTCATGAAATCAATTATAAAGACCCAACCCACAAATTTTCAAAATGAAAGAAATGTGATTTTTATGTTGCCTTGTATTACATTTGGACTTGATGATTTTCATGACGAAAAGTATTTTTTCAGATTTTTAAAATGATGTATGATTTTAGCAAAAATTTGAGCATTGATCATCTTGTTATAACAAATGAAAGAAAGAAGTGAAATGATTTTAATGATGAATTCATTTCTAAATACGATGATGCTCTCATGTTTAAATATAATGCATGACATTGATCATTCTTATGAAAGATCAAATCATGTAAATTGAAACTCTTAAAAATGAGAAATTGCACTATCATGATGCTTTACGTGTAATGCTTTTGATCTTTATGGTTTAATGACAAACTTGTTTTTTTGAATTTATACAATGATGGGTTCCATATAAATATTTGAACATACATTATGAAATCATCATTGAAATGAAAATAATTAAAAGTTTGTTATTATGCTTAATGACTTTGTGATATCATATTTTGATGACAAACTCATGTTTTGGTCTTAAATTTGATAATCATCATTTGAAACATGAGCACACTTGTTTGAAACAAAATGAAACATATTATCATGATAAATTGAATCTCATAATGTGTTATATTTTTATCTTGATAAATTTTATGATGAAGTTTGTCTTTCAATGTTGAATGTTGATATTTCTATTTTATTTGACATAAAAAAAACAAAGGCATGCTCATATGAAATAAATCATACAATGGAAATGCATGTTTCTTGAAATCTTTCGATTTTTCAAATAAAAGACAAGTGATAAATTCATTTATGATATTTTGTAAATCACTAGAATTACAAATGATTTTGATGATACAGTAATAACTTTATTCATATTATGAATCTCAAAAATAATAATTTGATTATGAGTCTTGAGTTGATGAATTGAGCTTGAATGATTTTTCTTTTAATGACTCTTGAATCTTTTGGAATTATGACTTGTTAAGACATATTTAATGCTTGAATCAAGTTCTAAAAGATTTTATTTTGCTATAAAGAAATTTTATTGAAATCATGATCTTGACAACTATGACTTGAAACTCTTTATAAATCAAGATCTTTTACCATGCTCCTTCCGTCTTATCAAAAGAAAATTCCTTAAATGAAATGTAACTTGTCTTTTGATTTTTTGGAATTCAATACTTGAATTTTTATGAATTCATGCCTTGATTCTTATGAAATGTGATCTTGGTAAAAATTCCTATGTATGAATCAAGATCTTGTGTGTGATCTCCTAAGACTTCCACTTGTTATTACCTAAAAAGAGACTTGTCAAAATGATTCATAAACCTTTTGATTCATGACTTTTGGATTCATGACTCAAGATTGAAGATTGAAACATTATATGCTAAAATTGATTCTTTATTGTTTCAATACTTCCTTGAATGCCTTATGTGATGATTAAAAATTTGATAAAAAAATGTGCTTAATATTTGAATCATTTATCATGGCTTAAAAATGAATGAAAAGAAAATATGTTGGCACTTGTAATCATGATTTGATCCTTAATATTAATATGCTTTTATATATCATGATTCTTGGTTGTATGACATTTATCTTGAATTAAAAATTGATAAATATGAATCTAGATCTTGCTAAAATGAAAAGTTATTAATCATGGATGATATCTTTTGGTTTTGATTCTTGTTGAATTTACATATTGATATCCTTCATGACATGATTTCTCATGTTTTAATACCATCTTGTATGCATCTTGGAAAACATTGAAATATTGATTGATGCAAAATTATTGCATTGAAATATTATTCATCCCTTCTTTTCGATAGTGATAAAGAGGGAGTTAGCTTGCTAGCTTATGCATCATAAGTGAAAATGGCAAACATAGCTAGCTAGAACTTGCAAAAGGCAAAACTTGCACTTCTCAAAATGAGAAGAAAGAAATTGCAAAGTTGCATTATTTTTTAACTCATAAGTTTGCATGTTTAAAATGTTATAAATTTTACAAAAATTACTAGATCATTGCAAACATGAAGTTGATTACTTGCAAAAGGGAAACTTAGGTGCAAATGAGAAAAATTGAAAGAGAGCTAGTTTGCGTATTGCAAAGTATACTAGCTTATCATTATTGCTTGTCATAAATTTCCCTCATATCATGATTTGTTTTTGACTCCTTGAATTCATGACTTAATATGCTAAAAATTCATATTGTAAATTTGTTATTTTGTCATGATCAAAGCATTGGCTATTTGTACTCTACTTTTTGACAAAACAAAGAGGGAGAAGAATTATTGCTAGCTTATGTATTGCAAAAAAAAATTTTGCTAGCTAGAATATGCAAAGGAAGCAAAGAAAGTGCAACTTGCACATCTCAACAAGCAAGTGAAAATTACCATCATTGCCCATCTTTGAAACTTGCTATGATTGAATGGTATTATTTGATGTTGTATTGTAAGATGTGATAAATAGCTAGTGTGTTGAAACTTGCATATCTTTTAAACTAGCTATGATGCTATTTCTCCTTTTGTTGATGACATAGGGGAGAAGTAGATTGATGACTTCATGCAATGTAATGATGTTTGGATATTTTATATATTTGCATGATGGTTTTGTTATTTTCTCTTAACATTGTGATGAATGTTACTTGGATTTGGGATAATCCAAGGGTTCTATCAATTGCATATTGATAGGGGGAGTTTGTGTTAAACTCCGGGGAGTTATGGTTAACTCCGTCAGTCATCAATTAGTTGTCATCATCAAAAAGGGGGAGATTGTTGAATCTCAGATTTTGATGATGAAACTAATTGAGTGTGATTGTGTTTTGTTGTCTAACTGCGTTTTGAGTTACGCAGGTCTACTATCGATCAGGAATAGACAGATTGATTTGGAGGAATTGACGTTGCGCCGGAGGTGATCACGTCAGGATATTGGATGTCGAGCCGGAGGTTCGGTCGACTATCGACAGGAGGCTTCGTACGTCGGGCATCGGGCCAAGAAGAGCGTGTTGCGCCAAGGATATCGGGATTGCGGAGGTCAACCGTCGATTGGGCAACAAGCCGCTAGAGAGGGCGATGTGCCGAAGGATCGGACGAAGCGCCGACCAATGATGTGCCGGGCAACTGAATGTCAATTCGCGTTGTAATAACTGTCTAGATCGAAGTAGAGTTTTTGGTGTTTGTTTGTGCAGGAGTGACTATGATAGGAATGAAGACGTAAAGCGAAACAAAGGGCCGAAGACAAGTGTGATGAATCGTTGGGAGTTCGAGTGTTCAACGGAAGTCCAAAGATTCGTTGGGAGCGTTGCCAGAACCGGCCGAGAACGAGTAGGGAGCTTGCCGAAGGGTTTTCGGAAGTTCGCCGGGAGGTTCGTCGGAAGTTCGCGGAGCTTGCCAAGAAAGATCGGAGCTTGCCAAAGAAGCTCGGGGGAACTCGCCAAGATCATCGTGAAGTCCGAAAGCTTGCCGTGAGTCCGCGGAATGGTTTCCGAAGGTTTGTCGGAAGACCGTCGAAAGTTGACCGGAAGCTCGCCGGAAGAAGTTGTCATGTGGACTTTGTAATAGCTTAGGAAACGTCTTTAAAATTCGTAGTTAGCACGTATTTTGGGTTAGGATTAGATAACCCAAAGTGGGGGCCCATTGGCCCTTGATTAGGATGAGTTTGGGCCAAAATTTTGGCCCAAACCGAACCAAATTTACGCATGCATGCTATGTGCATGTGCATGCATCAGAGCCGGCATCAGAGCAAAGTTATCGTAGCAAGCGCAGTAGCACCGCCGCTGGGCGGTAGTACCGCCCCGGCTCTCGTAGCCAGGCAGTAGTACCGCTGGTGGTGTAGTACCGCTGGTGGTGAAAGCCAGTAGTGTAGCACCGCCTGGGTGGGTGGTAGAACGCTGGTGTGTCGATCTGCCAAGATCGACAAAGACGGAAAACTCAAAAGATTCAAATTTTTGGCTCCATATTTAGGCTCCAAATTTGAATCACTTTGAGGCTTATAAATACCCCTTCCTTTTCAGCTGAAAAATTCAACCCTTAGAGAGTTAGAGTTTGAAAATAAGTCTTGGGAAAGTCTTGTTCTTCATTTACTTAAGTGTTCACCTCATTCTTCTTGTGAAATCTTGTAAGAGTGTGAACCACTTGTAAAGGGTTGTAAGAGGGGTATTTGATCCTTCCCCTTCAAAGGATTTGGTAGTGGAAGAAGGAGCCTCATCGGAGAAGGCTTGGAAGTGGATGTAGGTCACTTTGACCGAACCACTATACATCGCTGCCTTAATTGTGTGAGTGGTTAAATTTCTGTTTTACACTACTGCAAGCCTTTACTTTACTTACTCAACTTCCTTATCATCTTATTACGTATGCTTTAAAGTTAAAATGCAATCTTTCCGGTTCAAACGAACGTTGCATTCATTCGCATCTAAGTTTCCAAAGCTTGTTTTAAATCGCTGAAAAACTATCGTTTTATCCGCTGCACTAATTCACCCCCCCCTCTTAGTGCCGCTCGATCCCTAACACTGTCGAACTCTTGAACTCTCAACGATCCATCACACTTGTCTTCCAGCACTTTGTTTCACTTTACGTCTTCATCGTCATCGTAGTTAATCCTGCATACACATAAACAAAAACTCTACTTTGATCTAGACAGTTATTACAACGTGAATTGACATTCAGTTGCCTGGCACGTCATTGGTCGGCGCTTCGTCCGATCCTTCGGCACATCGTCCTCTTTTGCGGTCCGTTGCCCAATCGACGGTTAACCTCCGCAACTCCGATATCCTTGTCCCAACATGCTCTTCTTGGCCCGATGCCCGACGTATGAAGCCTTCTGCTGATTATCGATCGAACCTCCGGCTCGACATCCAATATCCTGATGTGATCACCTCCGGCGCAACATCAATTCCTCTAGCGTCAACTATCTAATCCTGATCGATAGTAGACCTGCGTAACTCAAAACGTAATTAAACAAAAAATCATAATCAATTAGTTTCATCATCAAAATATGAGATTCAACAATTTCCCCCTTTTTGATGATGATAACTAATTGATGACTAACGGAGTTAACCATAACTCCTCGGAGTTTAACCAAACTCCCCCTATCAATATGCCATTGATAGAAACCTTGGATTATCCTAAATCCAAGCAACATCCATCACAATGTTAAGAGAAAACAACAAAACCATCATGCAAATATATAAAATATTCAATTCGATGCATGAAGTCATCAATCTACTTCTCCCCCTATGTCATCAACAAAAAGAAGAAGTTGCATCATAGCTAGTTTAAAAGATATGCAAATTTTATAACATACTAGCTATCAATCTAGATATATATCATACAACATTTAAGCATAGCTTTGCAATACAACATCCAATCATACCATTCAATCATAGCAAGTTTTTAAGAATGGGCAATGATGGTAATTTTTTCACTTGCTTTTTGAGATGTGCAAGTTGCACTTTCTTTGCTTCCTTTGCATGTTCTAGCTAGCAAAATTTTTCTTTGCGATACATAAGCTAGCAATAAATCTTCTCCCCCTTTGTTTTTGTCAAAAAGAATAGGAGGATCAAATACAAAGATTTTCTTTTACATCATCTTTTCATATCATTTATCAACATCCATCAATAAAAAATCTTCATCAATATTCAAAGCATGACATATAGGAGAAGAAGTCATATAGGAGAAAATTTTTTGATTCATCACAATTCAAAAGTTCAAGGTAATAGATTCAAAGAATTCATGAAAGATATCAATAAGGATTAATTCATGAATACCAAAGATATGATTCATGGTTCATTAAAATTTTTCTTAACAAGATCAAGATGAAGATTCATGAGATAAAAAGAGCAATTTCAAACATTCTCATCAAGAACACATTTTAAAATATTCCAAGTATCAAATATTGAAATATCAAAATTTAGATTATTTTCTTCTTTTAACAACTTTTCACATCATTTAAATTTGTATCATCAATCATTCAATCATATTATGTAATAAAAGATATCAATATGAAAAATCAACAAGGATCAAAAGATATCATTCATGATTCATAACCATTCATTTTAGCAAGATCAAGATCATGATTTTAAAACAAATTCTAAACATATAGTTCCGAGAAATCAAAATCATGATTCACAAATACTTTCTTTATCATCAATTTTCAATTCATGATAAAGGGTATACAATCAAGAATCATGATATATATATAAAAAATAGCATTCTCATAGATCAAGTCATGATTCAATGATTCATCATAAAGAAAATTAATTTTCAATCATCACACAAGGAAGTTATGTCATTAAAGATCAATTCATGAATAAACAAAATTTATATATATTTGTCATGAAGAAAATCTTGATTTACATGTAGGAGTTTTCAAATCATCATGATCATGATTTCATAAATAGAATCTCAAATATATAGTTCCAAGAAATCAAAATCAAGTCATGATTAATGATGTTAACATGCTTTATTTCTCTTTTTGTCTTTAAAGAAGGAAATAAAGGGAAAGGGAAGAATATAAATTTTGTTTTACATCAATATTCATATCATCACAAAAGGCATACAAGGTAACGAAATCATGTCATTTTTATATCATGAAAGATGTGATGTCAAGGCTCATGATTCATTTGATAGTAAAAGCAACAACTTGATTTATACATGATAGATCTAAATTCATCATGAATCATAAAAATAATTTCAAGTATCACTTATCGATATATCAAGACTTGAATTGTTTTCCTCTTTAGTAAATAAAAAAAAGAAGCAATCATTTTCGAGATTCAAAATACTAGCAATTTACATTAATCATGACAAGTGATACATCAAAAGTCTACGTCAATATTTCAAACAAGTCATGAAGTATACAAAGTAGTATTGAAACATGAGAGAAAAATTTAAATTATCAAATCATAATCAATTCATCGAAATCACTTCTATAATTTATGAGATTCTTAAGATATCATGAAATCATTAATCTCGATAAGATAGTAAATATAATTTCTTTATATTTCATCATATAAGTATGTCTTTTGCCTTTATATGCCAAATCAAAATATTCAAAACCGAAAGACAAACTTCATTATAAAAATTGTCAAGACAAAAATATAACACATTATGAGATTTAATTTATCACGCTAATGTGTTTCATTTTGTTTCAAACAAGTGTGCTCATGTTTCAAAAGATGAGTATCAAATTTAAGACCAAAGTTTGTCATCAAGATATGATATGACAAGGTCATTAAGCATGATAACAAACTTTTAATATTTTCATTTCAATGATGATTTCATAATGTATGCTCAAACATTTATATGGAACTCATTATTGTATAAATTCAAAACACAAGTTTGTCATTAAAGCCATCAAGATCAAATGCATCAAGAATATTTCATATGAAAATTTTATTAAGAGCAACGGAGATGGTTTATATGTAAGCATGCTCTTGTCATTTTCTACTAGATTCATGTATCATTGTATAGATCCCAAAAGTAAGTTTCAAGAGAAATTGTTTAAACCAAACACATGATACACATTTATTTTTAAAATTTTCATCATGATCATTTTCATGAGATTCACAAGATTGGTAAAGTGAATTTATTAACCTCAATAGGATAGAAAATGAAATTTCATTCCATCTAATTGTTTTGATGTGAGCATATTCAAATCTTTTTATGAAAACATATATCAACGAGATATAAGTTTAGTCATAAACTTGTCAAGACCAAACACATCAAAAATAAAATATCGTGATTAAAATATTTTTAACTTTTGTGTTTTATTTTATGTGGTTGATCTTATATAAGTATGTTCAAATTTTCATGTAAAAACGAAATCATCAATATGCTTGCTTCTATCTTTTAATCATATTTGGTGTGCAAGCATTATCTTGAAACATGCTATTAATTTCTTTTGTGTCAAAAATCATGCATCTTGTTTGAAATCAAAATCAATGTAAAATCAATAAGATTCATGAATTTATCATGATCATATATATAGAGCATTTTCATTATCAAGCAAGATTTCCCATAAGTACGCCAAAAAACTTTTTGCATGAAGGATATGTATCAAATTTAAAGCCAAAAAGTGATATGAAAATCATCAAGATTTATGGATTCATTATGAATATATTATTTCAAAATATGAGATTTTAAGTCATCAAGTATGATACAATCATTAAGCATGTTTTCATGATACATCATCAAAGTTATTTTAATTCTTTCTTTCATTTGTTATAACAAGATGATCAATACTCAAACTTTTGCTAAAATCATACATCATTTTAAAAATCTGAAAAATAATTTTCATCATGAAAACCATTAAGTCCAAATATAACACAAGGCAACATCAAAACCACATTTCTTTCATTTTGAAAATTTATGGGTTAGGTCTTTTAGTTTTGCAATTGATTTCATGAAGACATGCATCATAAGAAGGATTAAGACACATTAATCCAAGATAGATGATTTTAAATCAACATTACTTCAAATCCTCATTGCATGAAAACCGGAGTACACAATCATGAATTAACCCTATTAAACATAATCATGCTAATTAACTTTTGTGTTAAACCATGCATCAACAAACGATATGGAAATCATAAACTAAGCAATCATCATTCATAATCATTCAAAGTTTTGAATCATAACATGCATGAAACTTTAACAATAAAGTTTTTCATGATCATTTTTATAATTTTTCAAAAATGCTAAAAGGAAAAGCATAGCATAATTTTTTTAAAACAATTTGTTTTAATTTCCAAAAAAAATCCTACTAACTAAGTTAAGCATTCATGAAAAGCATCATGTAATTTCAAAATAAGGTAAAAACAACTTGGGTGAGTTTCTTACCTCATTGTCGAAAACCGTCAAAGCCCATTTCACCTCTTCTTTACTTGATTCTTCTTTGCAAGCCTTCTTCTTCTTCTTTGGCTTCTTCCTTCATTCAAGTTCATTGTCTATTTTAAATTTTTGTTTAATGAACTTATTAAGATTTAGTGTTCGAAGTTCAAAGTTCTCATTATCCTCATCACTTGAGTCATCACTCAAGTGACATTTCCTAATCCGAAGTGCCAAATCCTTTCTGTTCTTTAGAAGGTGGTCCATGTGTTTATCGAGTTCATTGTGTTCTAAGAAAGCCATTTCATAGGTCATTAAAGACCCAATGAGTTCTTCAAGAGATAAGTCATTTAAATTTTTAGCTTCTTGTATTGTCATTACTTTTGGATCCCACTCTTTTGGAAGGGATCTTAAAATCTTGTTTACTAAATCAAAACTTGAAAAAGATTTACCAAGACTTTTCAAACTATTGACGACATTTGTGAAACGGGTGTACATATCGCCGATAGTTTCGCTTGGTGTCATTCGGAAAAGCTCAAAATCATGCAATAAGAGGTTTACTTTTGAGTCTTTAACTCTACTAGTTCCCTCGTATGTGATTTCAAGAGTTCGCCAAATGTCAAAAGCCATTTCACACGTAGAAATCAGATTGAACTCATTTTTGTCTAAAGCACAAAATAAGGCATTCATAGCCTTTGCATTTAAAGAAAATGATCTTTTCTCCAAATCCGACCATTCGTTCATCGGTTTAGAGGGAAGTTAAAATCCATTTTCAATAATATTCCATAAGTTTAAGTCGAGAGAAATCAAGAAAACTCTCATTCGAGTTTTCCAATATGTGTAGTCCGAATCGTTAAAGAACGGTGGACGAAAAACCAAAAATCCCTCTTGAAAGCCATGAAGAGCCATTTCTTACGGGTGTAAATCCGAATGAGAAATAATGTGGCTCTGATACCAATTGTTAGGGATCGAGTGGCACTAAGAGAAGGGAGGGGGGGGGGGTGAATTAGTGCAGTGGTAAAGAACGATAGATTTTCGGTAATTTAAACAAGTTCGGAAACTTCGTACGATAAAAATCAACATTTCGTTTGAAACTGTTTCGATTGCGTAGAAACTTAAAATGATATGTATGAAGATGAAGAGGAAGTTGACTAAGTAAGACAGCAAATGAAGATGGTTTGTAGCAAAGTAAGTTGCGAGAAAGTAAATACAAACCGATTTATAGTGGTTCGGTCATCCGACCTACATCCACTTCCGAAGCCTTCTCCGATGAGGCTCCCAACTTCCACTAGCAAATCCTTTTGAAGGGGAAGGACCAAACACCCCTCTTACAACCCTTTTACAAGAAGTTCACACTCTTATAGATTTTTCAAAGAGAAAGAAGGAGGTGAACACAAGCTATTGAAAACTAGATTTTCCCAAGCCTTTTGCTCAATTTCTAACTCTCTAAGGGTTCTTCTTTTAGCTGAGAAAGGGAGGGTATTTATAGATCCAAAGAGGATTCAAATTTGAGCTCCAAATTTAAATTCTGTTTGGGTTTCCCGATGTTGGCGGTGCTACATCGATGTCGAGGCGGTGCTACCACTGTCGTCGTCGCCGATCGATAGTGCACAAGTGGTTCCACCGCCAAGGCGGCAAGCGGTGCACGTCTGTGCCTTTCGGGCGCTGGTGGTGCTACCGCCCCAGGCTGGGCGGTACCACCACCCAGCACTCGGCTGGTAGGCGGTTCCACCACCTGGCACAGGCGGTTCTACCGCCTGGTTCAGCCACTGGGCGGTGCCACCGCCCAGCACATTTCAGCCCACTGGTTTGGGCTGAAAACTCGGCCCAAACCAGTCTAAAACAGCCCCAAATGGGCCCTAACTTAGTTATAGGATTAACACATAATCCTAAACCAAATTACATGCTAACTATGAATTTAAAGACATTTTTAAGCTGTTACAAAGTCTGACAAGTTAAGACTTCTTCCGGCGAGCTTCCGGCAAACTTCCAACGGTCTTCCGACGAACCCTCGGAAACCATTCCGCGGACTCCCGGCAATCTCCCGGACTTCACGATGATCTTGGTGAGTTCCATCGAGCTTCTTTGGCAAGCTCCGATCTTTATTCGCAGGCTCCGCGAACTTCCGACGAACCTTCCAGTAAACTTCCAAAAACCCTTCGGCAAGCTCCCTACTCGTTCTCGGCCAGTTCCGGCAACACTCCCAATCGATCTTTAGACTTCTGTCAAACTCTCGAACTCCCAACGATCCATCACACTTGTCTTCCGGTACTTTGTTTCACTTTACGTCTTCATCGTCATCGTAGTTAATCCTGCACACACACAAACAAAAACTCTACTTCGATCTAGACAGTTATTACAACACGAATTGACATTCAGTTGCCTGGCACGTCATTGGTTGGCGCTTCGTTCGATCCTTCGGCACATCGTTCTCTTTTGTGGTCCGTTGCCCAATCGGCGGTTGACCTCCGCAACCCTGATATCCTTGGCGCAACATGCTCTTCTTGGCTCGATGCCCGACGTATGATGCCTTCTGACGATTGTCGATCGAACCTCCGGCTCGACATCCAATATCCTGACGTGATCACTTCCGGTGCAACGTCAATTCCTCCAGCATCAATTGTCTAATCCTGATCGATAGTAGACCTGCGTAACTCAAAACACAGTTAAACAAAAAACCACAATCAATTAGTTTCATCATCAAAATCCAAGATTCAACAGTAGTAGTACTGCTAGTCATATGTGCCTTGTAAGCCAATCACATGAGTGATGGCACTTGTGACTTGATATACACTTTTTCTCTTTTTTTATTATTAGGCGTTTTATCACTTTATCTTACGTGTTACATATATTGTGATGTCCTTGGATCTATGCAATGGGAATCGGATCGTGATGAGATCACGATAATGAGACCGATTCACCTTTAAACACAGACCCTGAATTATCCTGGTCATAAGTTACTCGAGAAAGACATCGAGATAACCGGATAGACATGTGTGCTGTATACCCGTCAATATGATGGAGGTAGCTAGTCTCATAGCTACTCATGTTGGGACACTAAGGATACAATGCAGGTGCTCATTGGGGAATAAGTTCATTGATTGATCTGCCTACGGAATGCTAGATGGTTATTGATACCTCATGTCAGACAGTGATTCCGTAGTCCCAATAGTATATCTGGTCCTTAGACTTGAGACACCAAGGATGTCCTGTATAAGTACTCCACTCTTTGATACCGGACTTGTAGGTTTGAAAAGTTTCAAATCTAGTACAATCGGTTATTGGGAGTGGTAGCCAATCTTACGAGGGCTATTGAGTATTAATAGAGGATCATCCACTCTCGGTATCATGAGAGGAATATCCCATGTGTTCTTACTCGAACAAATCCTTGGTCAAGGTTATTCAGATTGAGAGAGAAAGAGTTCTCCGGGAGAATCCGACAAAAGCAAGACTCGAGGAGAGACCGTATGAGCCTGACATCACCATGCCCGGTATAGGATCTCTGGGATATTGGATGGATGAGGGACTATAGATACATGGTAACTGAGGACAGATAGGTCCAAAGGATTGGATTCTCCTGTATCATTTGGGGGCCACGGCGTAGTGGCCTAGTACGTCCGCAGTCGATGAGTTGGGTAAATTATTATAGAGATAATAATTCACTATGTTAGAAGGAGTTCTGACAAGTATGACTCATGGCCAGCTCGATATTGGGCCTAGAGGGTCACACATATATGGTAGGTATTACGACGAGTAGAGGTTCGGATATGAGATATCCGCTGAAATCCCTATCTTATTGGATATCCATTAAGCCCCTGAATTATTGGATCCTGAGATGAGATCCAATAATTGCTAATAAGAGATTATTGGGTAGAGACCCACTAATCCAAGAAGCTTGGGTAATTGGATGGAGATCCAATACCTAATAGGGCAAAAGATCTATTAGGGTTTTCAGGGGGCCTTTATAAATAGGAGGGAACTAAAGCTCTATAGGCTGAGGGTTTCTTTTGGTAGCCACCTCCTGTTCTCCTCTTCCTAGAGAGATAGGTGCATCATTGCAATCCCTGCCGTGTGGATACTGCTAGAGAGGAGGACGCTTGACGTCCTTCATCCCCTCCCACAGATCTGTAGAAATTCAAGGATATATGATCTCCTTAGGTATCTTCTTTTACACCTGCAGTTTTACGGATTTGTTTTTGACGCACCGATCTTCGCACGATGACGGAAACTTTCTACAGGAAATCTGGGGTTTTGTTTTCTATTCTTCCGCTACGCATGTGATGTCACTCTCCCTGATGGATTTCCCGATAGTGGTATCAGAGCCAGGTTGTTCGTTCGAAGATCAGATCTTAAACTACGTGTGTTGTGTTTTTGGATCTGCTTTTGACGCCAATATCGTTGGCACAAAAGGGCCAGGAAGGCAAGAATCGCTCGTTGCTGCCCTTTCTTGCGTGCTCATGCAGCGCCCCAAGGTCGCTTGCGCCATCGCCGACAGCAGAGCCGCCGCCGACGCAAGCTGCGCCACGCACAGAGGCACCGGCGTTGGGCACCCGCAGGGCAGCGATTGCGTTGTCGCCCTCCCCGTGCGCAAGGGGCACCGCCGACAAGGTGGCGGCGGTCGCAGGCGCAATAAGGGTGAGGGATTAGGGTTTTAGGGCAAAAAATGATTTTACCCCTCGAAATTTAAAAAATTCTAGATTCTATCCCTTTTGAAAAAATTACCAAAATATCTTTTTGGCCGAATTACCAAAATACCCCTAGGAATTCAAAAATTACCTTTATATCCTTGATTTCAAAAAAATAAATATGTTAATCAAATAGTTTAATTAACTATTATTTTTTTTATCTGGTAGTTCTATAAAATAACATATACATGTGATGTATGATGTGGACAGTTATTCATGGACCTGTGATGTGATGTGTGTATATGTGATTATTATTATTGGGGCCTGCGAGACTCTATTCTTTTCTCATTTATTATCGGGCCTACGTGCCTGTTATTATATTGTAATTACATGAGGAGCCGCAGCGATAGCATGACTCACGAGGCCGAGACGGACGATCCGACGCATGGAGATGCGTTGAGATGCTGACGGATCCAACGAAGCAAGATGGATGATCACAGGGCATAGAGATACGCCGAAGCACACATAGATCTTGATGTGAGTGATTGGGCCCACTGGCTCGGTCCTGATCGCATTAGGATGTGGTCCATGATCATCTGGTGTGATTGCTCATGTGATGTGTGATTAGATATATACCTACTAGATATGTATATATATATTTGCATGCGATGTAGATATATATATTAAATACGTATGTGTGTGACATATTATGTTAGGTGACCAAATCAAAAATCCTCTCCATTAGTAATATTAAGTCGGTAAACGTGAGGCAATTAGATTGACTCATATGGCCTTCTATTGTTATAGCTAGGAACTGATTCTCGATTTAGGTTGAGTTGGTCGAGTCCCTCGAGACTCATCTATATCGCGTCTCGCTATCTTATCTATGACATAGAGATGTCACCGTGACCTAAGGACATGGTATGCTTGGTCAAGTCCCTCGAGAGTATATCACCGAATTAGACTCATCTTGTAACGATGGTGATGACTTAATCGAACATCATGGTTGGTCGAGTCCCTCGAGGCCATGGTGGTTCGGAGGTCGAACAGGATGGGAATCACAAGGAGTTGTCATTGGCAAGAGTTGCCTACCTTTACGGGCTTAACATGATTGGTCGAGTCCCTTGAGGTTACGTTAATACGTCGATTGGATCCCGATCCCCACTAGAGATCCGCTGGGGGCCTCCGATTCATATACCGGAGGGTGTTGTGTGTCTCGTGAAAAAATTAGTAGGAGTACATTAAGATAGAAGTCCTTATCTTAACTGTTTAATTTTTGTAAAGTTTGCATGTTATTTATTTCTGCTACATCTTTAATTTCAAAAAATGTCGCTTTCAAATCCTTTACGTGGCATACTTGATGCCAACCACCTCACTAGTCCAAATTATACGAATTGGCTTCGCAATCTGAGGATCGTTCTCATGGCGGAGAAAATTGCATATGTCCTTGATACAGTGATCCCTATGCCCGACGAAGGGGCAAGCGAGGATGAGATCGCTCGTTATGTGAAGTACTTAAATGATTCCACTCTTACTCAATGTTATATGTTGGCCTCTATGACTACTGAGTTACAGAGACAACATGAAAATATGGATGCTAATTTCATACTCTTGCATCCCATAAATTATTTGAGGAATAGGAAAGAACTCAGCGATATGAGATATCAAAGAGTCTTTTTCGTGCCAGGATGACTGAGGGGACATGATAGGACCCTAGCAGGGTTGGGTCCTACTCAACCATGTAGTAGCTAATTAAAGCCCTATGAGTGTAATAAATCTCACCTAGCTACCTCTATCCTATAAAGAAGAGAGGCTAGGGTTTATATTTGGGCTATTGGGCCTCTTAGCCGTCACCCCCCTTGTTACTGGGCCGGTCGGCTAAAGTTGAGGGTAAATTGGGTAGTTCACTTAGAAAGCAACTACTAGGGCTAGGGTTTAGAGCTCTATATAAGCTTGTAGCCTCCACCTCTTTAGAATAAGAAAGATCAATCTACAATTGCAGCCACCAGGCTACTTGGAGGGTGGAACCCCTATAGCGTTCCAAGGGTTGATCCCCGTCAAAGATCAATCTCCATAGAATTCCTCTAGAGTTCATAGAATTCCTCTGGGGTTCTATCATCTGGTATCAGAGTAGTGATCTTGTTGCTTTTGCTGCCATCCTTGCCACCCACCATCAGCCAAGCAATTCCCACAATTGCTCCTGACGTCGTCGTCTCCACCGTCATCTCCTGACGTAGATTAATTCAATCTACTATCGCCACCTCCAATTACATCAGAGATCTGGTATTTTTCTACCACCAATACCCTTTGATGCTGCAAATTTTCATCTAAAATACCAAAAAGAAGTTTTTCTATCTATCCCTTGCCTGCAAATTCCTTGCGTCGTAAAAGTTACTATCTTTGCGAACGAAGGATTGCTGCAGAAAATTTCAGCCGCGTGTTGCTGCCTTTAACCGATCTAATTGTTATCCTTTTTGAACGAAATTTCTTATGCACCTCATAGATCATCTTGGCTCCCATATGTGATTGATCTATCATGGAATTCATCTTAAAAAAAATTCGTGTGTTGCTGCAATCTCTCATCGCAATCAGTTGAAATTTTTTGATGAGAATTCTGCTATCGCAACTTGCACCGATTTCTTTACTATTATGCTGTAGAAATTTCTTGATCCAATTTATCATCCTTGCTGTTATTTAAACTAAGATTCTACCATCAAACCCTCTCCTCAAATCCCTGAGTTTTCGCTGGAAATTTTGTCGAGAAATCACTATTTCTTTGATGACAATTTTGCTCTTACGAGACAGCGCATATCGGCAGTAATTTCCACTGATTTTTGTCAAATCTTTGCTGCGATCTACCACAGATCTAAAACCCTCTTCCTTAACTTTCATCCACTACCATCACACCCCAAAAATCCATCAAACTACAGCCCCAAACTGTGCCCAAAATAACCACAAAAAAGCCTAAACTGCAGCCTACATCCACCAATCCACCAACCCTTTCAGCCATCGCTTCTCTCAACCAATACATGCCTTTAACTCGATAGTAAAAAAGTGATCTTAATATTACAGATTTGGAGATATATGCTATGGCATCCGAGGAGGCAATTGATGCTAAATTCAAAGCCTTCGAGACACGAATGGAGGAAAAGATTCGGACTCTCTTTGCCGAACTCAGTTTGGGTCGACCACCGAGCCCAAAGAAATCACATCAAGGAGAGAGCTCTGATCAAAGAGATGACCTCCAGGAGAGGGGAGGCTCTATGACCGATCCTTACTATCCACACATGAGGGTGGACTTCCCTAGATGGGAAGAAGGAGACCCGATTGGTTGGATCTCGCGCGCGGAGCGATATTTTCGGTACCACAAAATCGCAGATGCATCTATGGTAGAAATTGCGGCTATACATCTTGAAGGGGATGCCATACAATGGTTTGATTGGTTTGAACACACTCATGGAGTTCTCTCATGGCAACAATTCAAAGAAGGACTATTGATCCGCTTCGGACCAACCGATTACGAGAACATCGACGGACAACTAGCGAAGATCCGACAAACCTCCACCATTCAAGAGTATCAAACTAGGTTTGAAAGGTTATCTAATCAAACTCGTGATTGGTCTAAAAAATAATTATTGGGAACATTTATTGAGGGCTTGAAACCGGAGATCCGGGGAGAAGTTAAAGCGCGACAACCGTACACGCTTATGGCAGCTATCTCTTTCGCATGACTTCAGGAGAGGCGATTGAACCACGAAGCCTGGAGGATTAGGGTTGCTCCCCGACTAGCAATATCAAAACCCTTAGCCCCCTTACTATCAGCCGAGCTCTTGCACCAAAAAGGTTGACAAGAGAAGAACTTCGAGACCGATCTGCCAAGGGGTTATGTTGGCATTGTGACGAGCCGTGGAGCCGCGAGTATCGCTATAAAAAAGGGAGACTTCTTGTGATTGAACCAGTGGAAGAAGAGATCAGTGAATAGCCAGAAGAGAGTCTTGAACATGAGGAAGAAGATGTTAGGTTCGGAGCGGCACTAAGAGGGGGGGGGGTGAATTAGTGTAGCGGATTAAAATGAATAAAGCTTGAAAACCGATTTCGGAGATTTGCTTAAGAACTTGATTCATCGAAATAGACTTTAACTTAAAAATATTTAGGTAAATGAAAGTTAAAGTAGGGAGAAGAAATCCGATCAATTTGCAGCTTAAGAAATTTACGATGCAGAATTTTAAATACTCACACAGCAAGTAAACGCAGCGATGTATAGTGGTTCGGTCAAATGACGTACGTCCACTCTTGAAGCCTCCTCCAATGAGGCTCCCAACTTCCACTAGCAAGTCTCTTGAAGGGGAAGGACCAAACACCCCTTTACAGCCTTTTACAAGAGGTTCCCTCTCTTTACAGAATTTTTACAAGTAGAAGAAGGAGGTGAACACTTGAACAATTGAAACCAGGAATTTGCTATGGCTTAGACTCAAATCTAACACTACAAAAGGTAACCCAACCAGCTAGAAGTAAAGGGGTATTTTAGAGCATTTTGGATTCAAAAATCCCGCTAAAAAAAAGACTTGTCCGAAATTTTGATTGAGGCGTACTACCGCTGGCATCAAGCAGACTACCGCCTGACACACCTTTGCGTGTGTCTGTGTGCTGGCGGTACTACCACCTGGCACTGGCGGTACTATCACTCGACACAGTGGTTGCAACCACCGCCAGCGGTGCCACCACTCGCTGGGGCGGTACTACCGCTGGTTCGGCCAAAGCGGTGCTACCGCTGGCCCTTGCCGTAAATCAGATGGGCCTTACCTTCGGCCCAATACAGCCCAATAAAGGCCCAATTGGCCCAATACAGGTCTAGATAGGATTAACACCTATTCTATAACCTAATTAAGTGCTAACTATGATCTTCTAAAGCCAAATTATACCAACACCATCAAGTTATCTTTCGAAGAGCTTCCGGTGATCTTCCGGCGGACTTCCGGCAATCCCTTGGATTCCTTCCGATGGACTCCCAACTGGCTCCCGGATTCTATGGCGAGTTCAACGAGTCTTTGGCACCCTTCCGAACCTTCTCGGTTATCTCCGCGAACCTCCGACGATCTTTTCGGCGAACTTTCGAAACCTTCGGCAAGTCCCCGATTTTATCTCGATTGGCTCCGGCAGCACTTCCGATGATCCTTCGGACTTCTGGTGGACTCTTGAACTTCCAGCAACTTGACTTTGGTAATTTGCTCTATCATAGTTAATCCTGTACACTTATCTCAAAAATGGATTAGATCAAATAACCATCAATTGACTTCATCATCAAAATCCGAGATTCAACAATCTCCCCCTTTTTGATGATGACAATCAATTGATGACGGAGTTATTCTTAACTCCCCCTATCTATAAGCCATATAATGAGAAAGTAAAAACACTTGAATTAATCTCTTGAATTTAACCAAAATCGATAAGTTACTTGAATTGAGCTTATCATCATGATCAATCAGCATGAGGTTTCATTTGTAAGCATTATCAAAGCATGACATTTAATTTCAAGTCGAAAGATGATAAACATTTATCATTCCGCCAAAAGATACCAAAAATTTTGAGATTACAACAAGGATCTCATGATTGAAAAGCGTGACAACATATTAGATAAATCATAAGATGAAAATTTATCTTATCAATCGAAAGATGCCATTTGATAAACATGATATAGTAAGAATCTTTCAACTATAGAATTGCAACGTGATGTATTGCATTCATTGCAATGCTTTTTAAGGATTGCAACCTATTTTTGACACTAAGCATGGCAAGAGCATTTGAATTGCAATAACAAATCTTATGACACATCTTTCAATTCATTACACTGTATCAAATTATCAAAATATTTTGCTCATAAAAGCCACATTTAACGAGTCATCAATTTCACATTTTTCTCCCCCTTTGTCATCAACAAAAAGGAGATGAATAAACTTGATGAAAGGGTGAAGCTTGATAAAAATAGAGTGAAGCAGAAATCATAAATCCAGAGTATGTCATCCTCGATAGACAAATCCAAAAGTTGTTTTATCATTTATACAGTGAAAACCATGATCGCAAGGCTAAAGGATACATCATTAAAGCTAATCAAAAGGTGAGAGAGATATCAAAATTCATGAAGAGATTCAAGAATAAAACGAGATATGAAGTCATAAAATTTTTAACCGTTAAAAACAACATCATGAAGGCAACATCATGAAAACTTTTCGATCAAAAGATGAGTTCTTCACAATATATTATGATCAATAAAATGAAAGTTTCATATATCATTGAAGGTATAAAGGTGAAACTATCAAAATCAAAGTTTAAATGTTTTGAAAGACATGCAATATTTAAACATTAGGACAAATTTAGCATGCCTAATTCTCTTCTAATGAAGTCAAATTGTTCTTCATTTAGAGGTTTTGTGAAAATGTCCGCTAATTGGTGCTTTGTATCAATAAATTCTAAAGTGACATCATTATTAGCGACATGATCTCGTATAAAGTGATGCCTAATATCAATGTGCTTAGTTCTTGAGTGTTGAATGAGATTTTTTGTTAGACAAATAGCACTTGTGTTATCACATTTTATTGGAATATTTTTTAAATTAATTCCATAATCTTCTAAAGTATTTTTCATCCACACAACTTATGCACAACATGCACTTGCAGCTATATATTCAGCTTCCGCCGTAGATAGTGCAACAGAATTTTATTTCTTGGATGTCCAAGAAATAAGTGCATGTCCTAGAAATTGGCATGTTCCGGATGTGCTTTTTCTATCGATTCTACATCCGCCAAAATCGGCATCCGCATAAGCTTTTAAATCAAAGTTATCAGATTTTGGATACCATAATCTTAGATTAGGAGTTCCTTTAAGATACCTAAGGATTCTTTTAATAGCTTTAAGGTGAGATAACTTAGGATTTGCTTGGAATCTTGCACATAGACCTACGCTAAACATGATATCAGGTCTAGTTATAGTGAGATAGAGTAAGCTACCTATCATTCCCCTATATGTTTTTTGATCAAAGTTTTCTCCATTTTCATCCAAGTCTAACTTGGTGGAAGTACTCATTGGAGTGTTGATGGCTTTAGAACTATCCATGTTAAATCGTTTTAACAGTTCCAATGTATACTTGGTTTGATTAAGAAATATTCCATCACTAAGTTATTTAATTTGTAATCCTAAAAAGAAGTTTAACTCACCCATTAGACTCATTTCAAATTCAAGACTCATACACTTAGCAAATGATTCACATTGTGATTCATCCGAAGAACCAAAAATGATATCATCAACATAAATTTGAACAATAAGAAAATTATTTTTAAAATATTTAATAAACAATGTAGTATCAACCTTGTCTTTAGTAAAATTATTTGAAATTAAGAAAGAACTAAGCCTCTCATACCAAGCCCTAGGGGCTTGTTTCAATCCATAGAGAGCTTTAGTTAATTTAAACACATGATTAGGAAAAAGAGAGTTTTCAAAACCGGGTGGTTGTTCAACATAAACCTCTTCGGAAATAAAGCCATTCAAAAAAGCACTTTTGACATCCATTTGAAAAAGCTTAAAGTTATTACTACTAGCATAGGCAAGGAGCATCCTAATGGCTTCTAATCTAGCCACAGGAGCGAAGGTTTCTTCATAATCGATACCTTCTTCTTGGTTGAAACTTTTGGCCACTAATCTAGCGTTGTTTCTAACTACAATACCATATTCATCTTGCTTGTTTCTAAAGACCCATTTAGTACCGATAACTAAATGGTCACTTGGTCTATGAACAAGCTTCCATACCTCATTTCTCTCAAATTGGTTCAATTCCTCTTGCATTGCGATAACCCAAGAATTATTTTTCAAGGCTTCGTCAATGCTCTTAGGCTCAATTTGAGAAAGAAAAGCGGCATGAGCACAAAAATTTTTAAACGAAGAATGCATTTGAACCCCTTTCGATGTATCTCCTATGATCAACTCCTTGGGATGGGCATCCACATACTTCCATTCCTTAGGTAAGGAATATTCGGAAAAAGATGTTTCCAAGTTACCGTTTTGAGGATAGGGTTCATTTAAATTCAAATTTTCAAAACTGAAATCATCATCAAGATCATTTTTCTTAATTTCAGAAACTTCATTAAAAACCACATGAATAGACTCTTCTATAACTAAGGTTCTCTTATTAAAAACTCGAAAAGCTTTAGACACGGAAGAGTATCCAAGAAAGATGCCTTCATCGAATTTAGCATCGAATTTTCCTAAGGCATCCTTTTCATTTAAAACAAAGCATTTGCAAACATAAACTTTAAAGTAAGAAACATTAGGTTTTTTACCATTCCATAATTCATAAGGAGTCTTGGATAGAGATGGTCTTATTAGAATCCTATTCATGACATAGCAAGCCATATTTACGGCTTCGGCCCAAAAATATTTGGGTAAATTATGTTCATTTAACATGATTCTTGTCATTTCTTGTAAATTTCTATTCTTTCTTTCCACTACTCAATTTTGTTGAGGATTTCTTGGAGTAGAGAAGAAGTGGTTATACCCATTTAATTCACAAAACTTTTGGAAGTCACGATTTTGGAATTCACCACCATGATCACTCCGAATTGATGAAATCATAAAACCCTTTTCATTTT
This sequence comes from Musa beccarii, assembly GCA_024322285.1. NCBI lineage: Eukaryota > Viridiplantae > Streptophyta > Magnoliopsida > Zingiberales > Musaceae > Musa > Musa beccarii. The sequence continues at coordinate 21,125,308 of CM044396.1, forward strand.
GAGTAAGTTTACAGAATTTAGAGAAACATTTAAAAGAATCACTTTTGTGAGCTAAGAAATAGGTCCACGTGAATCTACTATAGTTATCTACAATCACAAATGCATACTTACTACCTCCTAGGCTTGTTGTGTCAATTGGTCCAAACAAATCCATATGGATCAATTGTAATAGTCTAGAGGTACTTATTTGATTTTTTGGCTTGAATCTAGTTTTAATTTGTTTTCCTAGTTGACAAGCATCACATACTTTATCTTTAATGAACTTAACCTTAGGAATGCCTCTTACAAGGTTTTTAGATGTGATTTGAGAGATTAGTTTCATGCTAGCATGACTTAATCTTCTATGCCAAAGCCAAGCATCATCATTCAAAGCCGAAAAACATGTTTCACTACTAAGATCATCAAGATTAATAGTGTAGACATTATTTTGCTTGATTGCAATTATAGATGTATTGTTGTGTGATTTTTCGATAATGCAAGCATTAGATTCAAATCTTACAATATAACCATTATCACATAATTGACTAATGCTCAAGAGATTATGGTTTAAACCATCTACTAATAACACATTATCAATTGAAAAGGTTGATTTGTTACCTATAGTACCCTTGCCAATGATTTTACTCTTGTTGTTGTCTCCGAAGGTGACAAACCCTTCGTCTTGGCTAGAGAGCTTAGAGAATTGAGATGGATCTCCGGTCATGTGCCTTGAGCATCCACTATCAAGGTACCATCTTTTGCTCCTAGCTTGTGTGGGTGTTTTTGTCTACAAGAAAGGATGGTTTTTAGGTACCCATTTTGACTTGGGTGCCTCAAAAACTGATTTACTAAATTTATCATTATTCAATGAGTTCCTCATTGATCCTTTAGGAACCCATACTAATTTATTTGGGCTAAGTTTTCTATATGGATATTTGTAAACAACATGTCCGGATTTGCAACAAAAATTACATTTTAAATAAGAGGAGACATGTAATGTTGGCCCTTTAATGAATGTGGTTTGTGTTCGGTGAGATCCACTCACGAATCCAATTCCACATCTATTTCTGACATGTCCCTTGTTAGCAAGGATCATGTCTAAGCTCTTGCTACCGACCTTAAACTTGTTTAAGGTCTTTTTGAGTAGCAAGTTCTCCTTTTTGATTGCTTTTAAGTGATTGCACTTAGAGCATGGGAGTAGAGGGAGAGAATCATGCTCAAGACTCTTAAACTTATCTAGTAATAAAGCATATTCATTTTTTAAAGAATTGAAGCTTTTTGTAATAGTTCTACAATCATCAAATAATTCATGAAAAGCAATTAAAAGCTCATCAAAAGATAAATCTTCATTAAGTAAATCACTTACCTCTTCTCCCAAAGCCATTAGAGCAAAGTTGGCCTCCTCTTTGATGCTTGCTTTTTCATCCTCGGAATCACTCGAGTTATCCCATGTAGCCTTCAATGCCTTTTTCTTCTTAAGTTGCTTCTTCTTGGCTTGAGGGCATTCATTTTTGAAGTGCCCCGGCTTCCTGCATTCATAACATATGACTTGGTCCTTTTTTGGTTCAAGTTTGTTCTTGAAATCATTTTTAAATTTGCCCTTTTTAATGAATTTTTAAAATTTTCTAGTTAAGAGTGCAATGTCCTCGTCAAGTCCTCATCACTTGATGTTCCTTTCAAGTGGTCTTCTTGAGTTCTTAATGCCATATCCTTCCTGTTCTTTGGAAGGGGATTCTCTAGCTCATTATGAGCATAGCATGTCATTTCATAGGTCATTAAAGACCCTATGAGTTCTTCGATAGGAAAAGTTTTAAGGTCCTTGGCCTCTTGAATGGTCGTAACCTTTGGATCCCAACATTTCGGAAGGGATCTTAAAATTTTTGTTACTAATTCAAAATTAGAAAAATCTTTACCAAGTGCCTTGAGTCCATTGATGACATCCGTAAAGCGGGTGTACATGTCTCCAATGGACTCACTTGGTTTCATTCGAAAAAGCTCGTAAGAGTGCATAAGAATGTTGATTTTGGACTCTTTCACTCGGCTAGTGCCTTCATGAGTGATCTCAAGAGTTCGCTAAATATCAAAAGCCGATTCACAAATCGATACGCGATTAAATTCATTTTTGTCTAGTGCACAAAACAAGACATTCATAGCCTTGGCATTTAAAGCAAACACCATCTTCTCCGACTCATTCCATTCGCTCATCGGAAGAGAGGATTTTTGAAAACCATTTTCAACGATATTCCAAAGCTCAAAATCCATAGAAATAAGAAAAATCCTCATACGAGTCTTCCAATACGTATAATCCGACCCATTAAACATGGGTGGACGAGTAATGGAGTGACCCTCTTGCATGCCAGAAAAGGCCATCTCTCTTAGGTTTTAAACCAAATATGAGAGTGAACCTCACTCTGATACCAATTGTTAGGTTTGGAGCGGCACTAAGAGGGGGGGGGTGATTAGTGCAGCGGATTAAAATGAATAAAGCTTGAAAACCGATTCCGGAGATTTGCTTAAGAACTTGATTCACTGAAAGAGACTTTAACTTGAAAATATTCAGGTAAATGAAAGTTGAAGTAGGGAGAAGAAATACGATCAGTTTGTAGGTTAAGAAATTTACGATGTAGAATTTTAAATACTCACACAGCAAGTAAACGCAGCGATATATAGTGGTTCGGTCAAATGACCTACGTCCACTCTTGAAGCCTCCTCCAATGAGGCTCCCAACTTCCACTAGCAAGTCTCTTGAAGGGGAAGGACCAAACACCCCTTTACAGCCTTTTACAAGAGCTTCCCTCTCTTTACAGAATTTTTACAAGTAGAAGAAGGAGGTGAACACTTGAACAATTGAAAGTAGGAATTTGCTATGGCTTAGACTCAAATCTAACACTACAAAAGGTAACCCAACCAGCTAGAAGTAAAGGGGTATTTATAGAGTATTTTGGATTCAAAAATCCCGCTAAAAAACAGACTTGTCCGAAATTTTGATCAGAGGGCGATACTACACACTGGCATCAAGCGGTACTACCGCCGACACACCTTTGTGTGTGTGTGTCTTTGGCGGTACTATCGCTGGCATGGCAAGATTATCGCTTCGCACATGTGGTTGCAACCACTGCCGGCGGTGCCACCACTCGCTTGGGGCGGATTATCACTCGACCGACATGTGGTTGCAACCACTCGCATCAAGCGGTGCCACCGCTTGCTCTGAAGCGTACTACCGCTGGTTCGGTCAACAGGCGGTGCTACCACCTGGGTCCGGTGGTGCTACCGCCGGCCCTTGCAAGAAACTGTATGGGCTTTACCTTCGGCCTAATACAGCCCAATTGGCCCAATACAGGTCTAGATAGGATTAACACCTATTCTATATCCTAATTAAGTGCTAACTATGATCTTCTAAAGCCAAATTATACCAACACCATCAAGTTATCTTCCGAAGAGCTTTCCGGCGATCTTCCGACGGACTTCCAGCAATCCCTTGGATTCCTTCCGGTGGATTCCCAACTGGCTCCCGGATTCTATGGCGAGTTCAACGAGTCTTTGGCACCCTTCCGAACCTTCTCGGTTATCTCCGCGAACCTCCGACGATCTTTCCAGCGAACTTCCGAAACCTTCGGCAAGTCCCTGATTTCATCTCGGTTTGCTCCGGCAGCACTTCCAATGATCCTTCGGACTTCTGGTGGACTCTTGAACTTCCAGCAACTTGACTTTGGTAATTTGCTCTATCATAGTTAATCCTGCACACTTATCTCAAAAATGGATTAGATCAAATAACCATCAATTGACTTCATCATCAAAATCCAAGATTCAACAAAAGATGTGGAAGAAGAGCCACAATCGACCAACTTTATGGTACATGCGCTAGCTGGCTACTCAAATCCGCAAACGATGAAGGTTGGAGGCCTGCTCAAACAACAACCGATCACCATTCTCATCAATACGGGCAGCACTAATAACTTTCTAAACAGTAAGATTGCTACTCAGATGGCACTCCACATCGATGGTTGCAGCAAGTTCGACGTTAAGGTCACTGACGGTCGAATCCTAAAATGCGACCAAAGATGCTCGCAAGTGAAACTATTACTACAGAACCAAGAAATTGTTGCCGACTTCTTCCTCCTACCAATTGATGATTATGAGGCTGTGCTGGGCATAGAATAGCTAATGACACTAGGTGACATCTCTTGAAACTTTTCTAAATTGATTATGAAATTCTATTATAAAGGCATACAGGTCAACCTACTCGGGAAGCACGGAAGCAACGTAACCACTATTTCAACCCAATGAATGGAGAAAGTTTTACACAAGATAAATGGTGGCTTTCTTATTCATCTCTAGCAGCAACCAGAGGGGAAGAAAACAGAAATTAAAGATCAAAATCTCACCCAATTGCTTGTTGAATTTGACGATGTTTTTGCTGAACCGCACGGTCTTCCTCCTACTCGACAACATGACCATCGAATTCCAATCGTTTCAGGCAAACCACTAGCAAACACTCGACCTTACTACTATCCTCACCTCCAGAAGGATGAAATTGAGAAGATCGTGAAGGAAATGCTTAAAACAGGGGTGATTCGGCCAAGCTGTAGCCCCTACTCCTCACCGATGCTACTTGTGCGTAAGAAAGATGGAGCTTGGCGGATGTGCATTAACTACTGAGCTCTAAATGACATCACCATCAAGGATAAGTACCCAATACCAGTAGTGGATGAACTTCTTGATGAATTAAAAGGAGTTCGAGTCTTCACGAAGTTGGACCTCCGATCCGGTTACCACCAAATTCGGGTATGTGAAGGCGACATCCCAAAAACTGCTTTCCGCACTCATAACGGCCATTATGAATTCTTGGTAATGCCCTTTGGACTCACTAATGCTCCTTCAACCTTCCAAAGTCTCATGAACGATATTTTTTAGAACTTTCTTCGCAAATTTGTACTGGTATTTTTCGATGATATTCTCATTTACAGCCCTTCTCTTGAGACTCGCTTTCAGCACTTACGAATTGTTCTGACGATCCTTCGGGAGAATACTCTTTTTGTTAAGCTATCAAAGTTCAGCTTTCTCTAACAAAAAGTAGAGCACCTTGGGCATATAATATCAGAAGAAGGAGTGGCTGTAGATCCAACAAAAATTGAAGCAATGCAAGGCTGGCCGAAACCTACAAATGTGAAATTGCTGCATAGGTTCCTTGGACTAACGGGCTACTACCAAAAATTCATGAAGGACTATGGGAAGATTAGTGCCCCTCTCACTTCTCTTTTGAAAAAAGATGTCAAACAAAGCCTCCGCTTCCTTCGACAGACTTAAGGCAGCCATGACGACGACACCGGTGCTAGCGCTACTAGATTTCAGCTGACCCTTCATCATTGAGGCTGATGCATTTGGAGTTGGAATTGGAGTCGTTCTCATGCAAGATGGTCGACCACTCGCAAACACTAGCAAGGCGTTATCTCCCTCCCATCAAAAAATTTCTATCTATGATAAGGAGATGCTCGCCATTGTGCACGCAGTAACAAAGTGGAGACCCTACTTGATTGGCCGACGATTTCAAATTAAAACCAACCATAGAAGCCTTAAGTACTTTTTGGAGTAGAAGATATCATCCTCAGAGTAGCAAAAATGGGTAACCAAACTTCTAGGATTTGATTATGAAATTATTTATAAAAACGGGAAAGAAAACGTTGTTGCAGATGCACTCTCATGGCTCCCTCAGCAAGCTGAATTTTCAGCCATCTCTCTTCCTACCACCGGCTTCCTCGAGGGCATTAGGGAGGAATGGAAGAAGGATCCAGAAACCAGTAACATCATAAAAAAATTAGAGGAGGATCTAAGCGCAATAGCTCACTATACTTGGGATTCGAGGGATCTACGCTATAAAGGTTGTATTGTGCTTATACCAAACTCTCCTTGCATCAAAGTCATTCTTCACGAAATGCACTCCACACCTTCAGCAGGGCACTCTGGATTTCTAAGAACCTACAAAAGAGTAAAGCAAAACTTTTATTGGAAAGGGATGAAAAAAATTATTTCTGAATACGTAGCACAATGTGATGTATGTCAACAGCAAAAAGGTGAAATAGTGGTGAGTCCAGGGAAACTACAACCACTACCCATACTAGACTTGGTGTGGACTGACTTCTCTATGGACTTCATCGAAGGGCTGCCACCTTCTAAAGGTAAAAGCACAATCCTTGTAGTGGTTGATCGACTTACGAAATATGCTTATTTTTGTGCTGTGCGAAATCCCTACACTGCTATTAGTATTACTCAAATTTTTATAGAAAATATTGTTAAACTGCATGGGATGCCAAGGTCCATTGTAAGTGATTGTGACAGGGTCTTCACTAGTAAATTTTGGACCAAGTTATTTCAGTTGCAGGATACCAAACTCAAGATGAGCACAGCATATCATTCACAAACTGACGGCCAAACAGAAGTGGTGAACAGGTGTTTAGAGACATACCTTTGGTCTTTTGCCAATGATCGGCCAAAGGAGTGGACGAAATGGCTCCCTTGGGCCGAATGGTGGTACAATACTACATATCATTCATCTACAAAATGTACCCCATATGAAGCATTATATGGTCAGCCGGCTCCTGTGATTCCAAAGTATGTAATTGGCTCAGCTAAGGTAGATCAGGTCGACCAAGATTTAATTGACAAGGACAAACTCCTACAATTGCTAAAGGATAATCTCTCTACTGCTCAAGCTAGAATGAAGCAGCAAGTTGACACACGAAGAAGTGAAAGAGAATTTTTAGTAGGAGACTGGGTTTATCTTCGCCTACAGCCATACAAGCAACTATCCATCAACACATGAGCCTCCATGAAGCTATCTCCATATTTTTATCGGCCCTATCAGATCGCAGAGCGTATTGGAGCTGTGGCGTACAGACTTAAATTGCTTGAGGATGCCAAAATTCACCCTGTCTTCCATGTGTCATATTTGAAGCCCAAGTTGGGAGAACACAAGTCACCCCAGATTCAATTACCCAATACCACTAATGATAGATATATCCAAGCTCAACCGCAAGCCATTCTCGACCGCAGAATCATCATGCATCACCGACGTCCCTCTACTGAAGTACTAGTGCATTGGAATAATTTACCACCCGAAGACGCCACATGGGAATCATATGAGGAGCTGAAGACTCGGTTCCCTGAATTCATAGAACCTCAGCCTTGAGGACAAGGCTGATTGGAAGAGGGCGGGATTGATAGGACCCTAGTAGGGTTGGGTCCTACTCAACCAAGTAGTAGCTAATAAAAACCTTGTGAGTGTAATAAATCCCACCTAGCCACCTTTATCCTATAAAGAAGAGAGGCTAGGGTTTATATTTGGGCTATTGGGCCTCTTAGCTGCCGCGCCCCTTGTTACTGGGCCGGTCGGCTAAAGTTGAGGGTAAATTAGGTAGTCCACTTAGGAAGCAGCTCCTAGGGCTAGGGTTTAGAGCTCTATATAGGCTTGTAGCCTCCACCTCTTTGGAATAAGAAAGATCAATCTACAATTACAGTCACCAGGCTACTTGGAGGGTGGAACCCCTATTGCATTCCAAGGGTTGATCCCCCTCAAAGATCAATCTCCATAGAATTCCTTTGGGGTTCTATCAGGACATCGGTTCAGAACCATGTCCTTAAGATGATTGAGTGGATCGAGAAATTCATAGGTCTAGGAATGGTCCTAGAGGATAACCTGTATGTAGATCTTGTGCTTTAGTCCCTACCAGATTCCTTTTCTCAGTTCATAATAAATTTTAATATGAACAAACTTAAGGTGACCCTCCTAGAGCTCCTCAATATGTTGAGAGAAGTAGAGAGCACCATCAAGAAAGAGAAGCTAGTTCTCTATGCTGGTGAGACCAGAAAGAAAAGGAAGGCTGAGCAGACCCTTAAGAAGGGCAAGGGTAAGGGCAAAATGGGTAAGGCAAAGGTTGCCAAGAAAGACCCAATAAAGGATAAAGGCCAGTGCTTCTACTGCGGCAAAGATGAGCACTGGAAGAGGAACTACAAAGAGTACCTTGCAGAGAGGGCAAAACAGAAGCTTGCAGAAGCTTCAGGTACATTCATGATCAGTCTCCATTTGTCAGAATCTTTTGATAACACATGGGTATTGGATACCAGGAGTGCTTATCATATTTGTAATTCGTTGCAAGTTCTGGCAGGACCTAAGAGATTGAACAGAGGCGAGATGGACCTTAAGATGGATAATGGAGCAAAGGTTGCTGTAGTGGCTGTTGGCAAGGTCATCTTAATCTGTCTAGCAGAGCTATTATTGCGTTAGATGCTTGCCATTATGTTCCTTCTATTATAAAAAAAATATTATTTCCATTTCGTGTTTAACAGTTATTGGATATAAATTAGTTTTTGAGAACAATGATTGTTCAATAATATTAGATGATCAGATCATCATGAGAGGAACATTGTATAATGGTTTATTTATGCTAGATACAACTCCACATATCATGAGTATAAGTGAGTCTAAGAGAAAACGAGAATAGGTGAACAATGCATATCTTTGGTATTGTAGGCTAGGTCACATCCACGAGGGAAGGATTCAAAAGTTATTAAAAGATGGATATCTAGATCCATTTGACTATGAGTCATATGCGACATGTGAACCTTGCCTTCGGGGAACGTTGACTAACTCTCAATTTAGTGGAACTGGAGAGATAGCCAATGAGTTACTAGAACTCATACATAGTGATGTACGCAGGGTCCCATGTCGACTCATGCCATAGGTGGTTACTCCTACTTCATTACTTTCACTGATGATTTCTCAAGATACGGACATATATACTTGATGAAGTACAAGTCTGAAGTTTTTCAAAAATTCAGGGAATATAAAAATGAAGTGGAGAACCAAACAGGAAAGAGTATTAAAACCCTTCGATCAGATCGAGGAGGTGAGTACTTGAGTATAGAGTTCACCCAGTTCCTCAAGGATTATAGGATCTTATCCCAATGGACACATCCTTATACACCACAACTTAATGGTGTATCAGAAAGCAGGAATCGCACACTGTTAGACATAGTGCATTCCATGATGTGTTTCATCGACCTACCCATCTCATTCTGGGGATATGCCCTAGAGACCGCAGCTTACCTTCTGAACAGAATTCCAACCAAGTCAGTGATGTCTACTCCATATGAGATATGAAATGGGAAGATGCTTGATCTTAAGATTGTTAAGATTTGGGGCTGCCCTGCCCACGTTAAGAGACACAACTCTGATAAGTCGGAATCCAAAATGGAATGGTGCAAGTTCGTGGGATACCCCAAGGAAACTTATGGGTATTATTTCTATCACCCTGAGGACCAAAAGGTCTTTATAGCCAAGATAGCAGTGTTCCTTAAGAAGGAACACATTCTTGGTGAAGACAGTGGGAACATGATAGAATTGAGTGAGGTTGGAGAACCTAGCTCAAGCACCATTCCATAGTCAGAGTCTATTCAGATACCTAGCACATAAGTTCCAACTTTACGTAGGTCCGATAGAGTATTTCATCCTCCTTAGAGATATGTAGGACATATCAGAAGAGAGGATGTTGAGGATATTGATCCTCAGACCTACGAGGAGGCTATTATGAGCATAGACTCCGGGAAATGGCTAGAAGCCATGAATTCAGAAATGGATTTCATGTACTCTGACAAGGTTTGGAACCTAGTTAATGCACCCGAGGGTATTGTATCTATTGGCTGTAAGTGGATCTTTAAAATGAAGATTGGAGTAGATGAAAAGGTAGAGACCTATAAAGTAAGGCTAGTGGCTAAAGGGTATCGTCAAAGGCAAGGTGTTAACTATGACGAAACTTTCTCACCTGTAGCCATGCTAAAATCCATTCAAATTCTATTGGCTATTATAGTACACTATGATTATGAGATTTGGTAGATGGACGTCAAAACCGCATTCCTCAATGGTAACCTCGAGGAGGAGGTGTATATGATACAGCCTGAGGGATTCGTGTCCAGGGATAACCCAAATAAGGTGTGTAGGTTGCTTAGGTCCATTTATGGATTGAAGCAAGCTTCCCGAAGTTGGAACATAAGATTTGATGATGCGATCAGATCTTATGACTTCGTTAAGAATGAAGATGAGCCTTGCATATACAGGAAATTAAGTGGGAGCACTATCACCTTTTTGGTATTATATGTGGATGACATTCTGATTATTGGGGATGATGTAGGAATACTCTCCACAGTAAAGACTTGGTTATCAAGGCACTTCTCCATGAAGGACTTAGGGGAAGCATCCTGCATATTGGGGATACGGATCTATAGAGATAGATCCAAGAAGATGCTTGGCTTGTCCCAGTCCAGATACATAGACACCATTGTCAAAAGGTTTGGCATGAAAAATTTCAAGAGAGGTCTCATACCAATGAGATATGAAATATTACTTTCTAGGAGTATGTCCCTAAAGACTCCTAAAGAAAGGGCACACATGAATATGATACCATATGCATCAACGATAGGATCTATCATATATATTATGATATGTACCAGGCCTGATATAGTGCATGCTCTGAGTGTCACGAGCAGATATCAAGCAGATCCAGGCTTGGAGCACTAGAAAGCAGTAAAAAGTATCCTTAAGTACTTGAGAAGGACTAAGGATCTTTTACTGATATATGGAGGTAGTAACCTCGGGTTGAGGGCTACACGGACTTGAGCTTCCAGTTCGATGTCGATGATAGCAAGTCTAATTCAGGGTATGTGTTCACCCTGAATGGAGGAGTAGTATACTGCTGACTCGACCACAGAGGCAGAATACATTGTTGTGGTAGAGGCAGCAAAGGAGGGAGTCTGGATGAAGAAGTTCATCAAAGATCCAAGAGTCATCCCATGTAACGAGGAGTCGATTCCCTTAAATTACGATAAATACGAGGCGATTACTCAAATAAGGAAACCCGGGTCTCATCAGAAGTGTTCTGAGGAGGTTCTAGCTTATTAGAGAGATTGTGGCCCGAAAAGATATAGCAATGAAAAAAGTTCCGTCCGAAGATAACATTGTAGATCCACTGACAAAACCATTAACTCAGATTATCTTTGAGCGTCATAGAGGTCTGATGGGGATCAGACATATTGGTGATTGACTTTAAGTCAAGTGGGAGATTGCTAGTTATAGGTGCCCTACAAGCCAATCACATGAGTGATAGCACCTGTAACACGCTGCGTCAATCTCTTTGCTTATGATTATTGGTATTATCTCACATTATCTTGATGTATGTTGTGATGTCCTTGGATCTGTGCAATGGGAATTGGATCGTGATGAGATTACAATAATGAGACCGATTCACCTTTAAACACAGACCCTAAATTATCCTGGTCATAGGTTACTCGAGAAGTGTTAGGGATCGAGCGGCACTAAGAGGGGGGGTGAATTAGTGTAGTGGATAAAACGATAGATTTTTCAGCGATTTAAAATAAGCTTCGGAAACTTTGTACGATGAAAGCAACATTTCGTTTGAACCCGGAAAGATTGCGTTTTAACTTTAAAGCATGCGTACGAAGATGAAAAGGAAGTGGAGTAAGTACGATAAAGGCTTGCAGCAAAGTAAAGAGATAAAACAGAAATTTAAACACTCACACAATCAAGACGCAGCGATGTATAGTGGTTCAGTCAAAGAGACCTACATCCACTTCCGAAGCCTTCTCCGATGAGGCTCCCTTCTTCCACTACCAAATCCTTTGAAGGGGAAGGATCAAATACCCCTCTTACAACCCTTTACAAGTGGTTCACATTCTTACAAGATTTCACAAGAAGAATGAGGCGAACACTTAGCAAGAATAAGACTTTTCAAGACTTAAAACTAAGATTCTAACTTCTCAAAAGGGTGCCCTTTCAGCTGAGAAAGGGGGGGTATTTATAGATCCAAAATGGATTCAAAATTAGGCCCCAAATTTGAAATCAAATTTGGAATTCCCGGGTCTGGGCGGTGCTACCGCCTGTCAGAGGCGGTACTACCGCCTGTTAGTCGCCAGACTGACACTGTACAGGCGGTGCTACCACCTGGAGCAAGCGGTACTACCGTCGCTGACCAAAGTGGACAGGCAGTACTACCGCTCCAGGCTGGGCAGTAGCACCGCCCAGCACACGGTTGCCAGGCGGTGCTACCGCTTGGCACAGGCGGTTCTACCGCCTGGCCCATTTAGCTTTGCTGAATGGAAAGCTGAATGGGCCTTGTTCAAGGCCCAAAAGGATTAACCCCTAATCCTAACCCAAATTGATGTGCTAACTATAAAATTAAAGACATTCCTGAGCTATTACAAAGTTCGCAAGTCAAGTCTTCTTCCGATGAGCTTCCGGCGAACTTCCGGCGGTCTTCCGACGATCCCTCGGAAACCATCCTAACACCCCCGGCAACCTCTCGGACTCCACGATGATTTTAGTGAGTTCCCCCGAGCTTCTTTGGCAAGCTCCGATCTTTCTTGGCAAGCTCCGTGAACTTCCGACGAATCTTCGGACTTCCGTCAAACTCTCGAACTCCCAACGATCCATCGCACTTGACTTCGGCCCTTGGTTTCGCTTTACATCTTCATCCCTTTCGTAGTTACTCCTGCACACAAACAACAAACACTCTACTTCGATCTAGACAGTTATTACAACACGAATTGACATTCATTTGCCCGGTACATCATTGGTCGGTGCTTCGTCCGATCCTTCGGCACATCGCCCTCTCTAGCGGCTTGTTGCCCAATCGACGGTTGACCTCCACAACCTCGATATCCATGGCGCAACTCTGCACTTCTTGGCCCGATGCCCGACGTACGAAGCCTCCTGCCGATAGTCGACCGAACCTCCGGCTCGACATCCAATATCCTGACGTGATCACCTCCGACGCGACGTCAATTCCTCCAGCGTCAACTGTCTAATCCTGATCGATAGTAGACTTACGTAACTCAACACACAGTTAGATCACAAATCACACTCAATTAGTTTCATCATCAAAATCCGAGATTCAATAATCTCCCCCTTTTTGATGATGACAACTAATTGATGACTGACGGAGTTAACCAAAACTCCCCAGAGTTTAACACAAACTCCCCCTATCAATATGCCATTGATAAAATCCTTGGATTATCCCAAATCCAAGTAACATGTATCATTTATGTAGTGAGAAAACAACAAACCATCATGCAAATATATAAAATATTCAATCAATGCATGAAGTCATCAATCTACTTCTCCCCCTATGTCATCAACAAAAAGGAGAGTTGCATCATAGCTAGTTTAAAAGATATGCAAGTTTTTACAACATACTAGCTATCAATCATATCATACAACATTTTTGCATAGCTTTGCATTACAACATCCAATCATACCATTCAATCATAGCAAGTTTCAAGGATGGGCAATGATGGTAATTTTTACTTGCTTCTTGAGATGTGCAAGTTGCACTTTCTTTGCTTCCTTTGCATGTTCTAGCTAGCAAAATTTTTCTTTGCAATACATAAGCTAGCAATAATTCTTCTCCCCCTTTGTTTTGTCAAAAAGTGGAGTACAATTAGCCAATGCTTTGATCATGACAAAATAACAAATTTACAATATGAATTTTTAGCATATTAAGTCATGAATTCAAGGGAGTCAAAAATCAAGATATGAGATAAAAAGATGATAAGCAAGCAATCAATAATGATAAGCAAGCTAACATCCTTTGCGACACGCAAGTTAGCTTCCTTTCAATTCTTCTCTTTTGTAACTAAGTTTCACCTTTGCAAGCTATCAACTTTTGTTTGCAATGAGCTAGCAATTATATATGATCACTTTAAACATATATGCTAACTTTTCATTTAAACATACAAACATAAAGGCATGTAACATTTCAAATTTTTGAAGTTTTGCATTTGCTTCTTTTGATATAGTCAAGATAGCAATATTTGCATCCTTTGAAATAGCAATCCTTCTTCTTCTTGTGAAATTGCAAGGTAGCAATTTTTCTCCCCCTTTGTCTTTGTCAAAAAGAAGGGAGGACTAAATGGCTAAAAATTTCAATCATTATACAAGCCATTTTTCATATCAATTAAAAGTTTGCATCAATAAAAATATACATCAATTGTTCAATCATTACATGATGTAAATAAGATAATAATGCAAAGAAATCATGTCATGACGGATATAAATTCAACAAGGATCACAACCAAAAGATATCATTCATGATTCATAATTTTCTTTTTAGCAAGATCAAAATTCATACTTATCAATTTTTTAATTCAAGATAAATATCATACAACCAAGAATCATGATATATAAAAGCATATCAATCTCATAGATCAAGTCATGATTCATAATTTATCATAAAGAAAATCAAATATTCAATTTACCACACAAGGCAAAGAAATCATATCACTTCTAGGATCATGAAATATATGACATCAAGGCTCATGATCCATTTGAAAAGATATAGCACAAAGAGTAACTAGATTCATGTATAAGAATTCCAAGTATCAAATATCAAAATATCAAGACTTGGATTATGACAAAGCTCATTCAAGTTCGAATCATCAAATTCATTACCATAGTTTGTGAGATTCACAAATGATATAAACTTGAATTATTTTCCTCTTTAGTAAATGATAAAAAGAAGCATTTATTTTTGAGATTCAAAATGCTAGCCATTTGCATTAATCATGACAAGTGATATATCAAAAGTCTACATCATTATTTCAATCAACAAGTCATGAAGCATATAAAGTAGTATTGAAACATGAGAGAAAAGTTCAAATTATCAAATCATAATCAATTCATCGAAATCACTTCTATAATTTATGAGATTCTTAAGATATCATGAAATCATTAATCTCGATAAGATAGTAAATATAATTTCTTTATGTTTCATATAAGTATATCTTTTGCCTTTATATGCCAAATCAAAATATTCAAAACCGGAAGACAAACTTCATTATAAAAATTGTCAAAACAACACATTGTTTCAAGACATGAGATTTAACTTATCATGATAATGTGTTTCATTTTGTTTCAAACAAGTGTGCTCATATTTCAAAAGATGAGTATCAAATTTGAGACCAAAACATGAGTTTGTCATCAAGATATGATATCACAAAGTCATTAAGCATGATAATAAACTTTTAGTATTTTCATTTCAATGATGATTTCATAATGTATGTTCAAACATTTATGTGGAACCCATCATTGTAGAAATTCAAAACATAAGTTTGTCATTAAATCCATCAAGATCATATGCATCAAACATCATGACAATACATTTTCTCATCTTTGTGAGTTTCAATTTAAGTGATTTGATCTTTCATAAGAATGTTCAACTTTTTCATATGAAAATGTCATGCATCATATTCAAAAACGAAAATATCATCAAAATCATTTTAATTCTTTCTTACATTAGTTATAACAAGATGATCGATGCTCAAATTTTTGGTAAAATCATGCATCATTTTATAAATCTGAAAAATAATTTTCGTCATGAAAATCATCAAGTCCAAATGTAATACACGGCAACATTAAAGCCATATTTCTTTCATTTTGAAAATTTGTGGGTTTGGTCTTTATAATTGATTTCATGAAGACATGTATCAATAAAAATTTCATCATAAAAAAAAATTAAGACCCATAAATCCAAGATAGAAGTTTTTAGATCAACATCACTTCAACAACTCATGCATGATATAAAATCATCAAGCATCATGTTTAGAGACAATGTAAATCATCAAGATACTCATGCATGGTTTAATCCTAAGCATTATCACAAATCTTACAATCGTCATTCAAATTTTTACTTTTCAAAAATACTATAAAGAAAAGCATAGTATAATTTCGATTTTTTTTTAATTTCTAAAAACACAAGAAAAGCATATAAAAAAATTCCTACTAACTAAGTTAAGCATTCATGGAAATCATCAAGTAATTTCAAAATAATTCAAGGAAGTTAAGTTACTTACCTCATTGTCGAAAACTGTCAAAGCCCATTTCGCCTCTTCTTTACTTGATTCTTCTTTGCAACCCTTCTTCTTCTTCTTTGGCCTCTTTCTCCGTTCAAGTTCATTTGTGTTTTTTAATTTTTGTTTAATGAACTTGTTAACATTCATTGTTATGTGTTCAATGTTTTCATTGTCCTCATCACTTGAGTCATTACTCAAGTGGCATTTCATAGTTCGGAGTTCAAAAACCTTCTTGTTCTTTAGAAGGTGGTTCATGTGTTCATCATGTTCATCATATTCATCATATTCCATTTCATAGGTCTTTAAAGACCCAATGAGTTCATCAATAGAATAATTATTTAGATCCTTTGATTCTTGAATCGCCGTTATTTTAGGATCCCACCATTTTGAAAGGGATCTTAAGATCTTGTTAGTGAGTTCAAAATCCAAAAAACTTTTACCAAGACTTTTCAAGCTATTGACGATATCCGTGAAGCGGGTGTACATGTCGTCGATAGATTCGCTTGGTGTCATTTGGAAGAGCTCAAAATCATACAACAAGAGGTTTACTTTTGAGTCTTTAACTCTACTAGTTCCCTCATGCGTGGTTTCAAGAGTTCGCCAAATGTCAAAAGCCGTTTCGCACATAGAAATCCGATTGAACTCATTCTTGTTCAAAGCGTAAAATAAGGCATTCATAGCCTTTGCGTTTAAAGAAAATGACCTTTTCTCCAAAACCGACCATTCGTTCATCAGTTTAGAGGAAGGTTGAAAACCATTTTCGATGATGTTCCACAAATCCAAATCCATTGAAAGCATGAAACCTCTCATTCGAGTTTTCCAATATGTGTAGTCCGATCCGTTAAAGAACGGTGGACGAGAAACCGAAAAGCCCTCTTGAAAACCATTTAGAGCCATTTCTCACGGGTGTAAATCCGAAAGAGAAAGAACATGGCTCTGATACCAATTGTTAGGGATCGAGCTGCACTAAGAGGGGGGGTGAATTAGTGCAGCGGATAAAACGATAGATTTTTCAGCGATTTAAAACAAGCTTCGGAAACTTCGTACGATGAAAGTAACATTTCGTTTGAACCCGGAAAGATTACGTTTTAACTTTAAAGCATGCGTACGAAGATGAAAAGGAAGTGGAGTAAGTAAGGTAAAGGCTTGCAGCAAAGTAAAGAGATAAAACAGAAATTTAAACACTCACACAATCAAGACGTAGCGATGTATAGTGGTTCGGTCAAAGAGACCTACATCCACTTCCGAAGCCTTCTCCGATGATGATCCCTTCTTCCACTACCAAATCCTTTGAAGGGGAAGGATTAAATACCCCTCTTACAACCTTTTACAAGTGGTTCACACTCTTACAAGATTTCACAAGAAGAATGAGGTGAACACTTAGCAAGAATAAGACTTTTCAAGACTTAAAACTAAGATTTTAACTTCTCAAAAGGGTGCCCTTTCAGCTGAGAAAGGGGGGGTATTTATAGATCCAAAATGAATTCAAAATTAGGCTCTAAATTTGAAATTCGAGGTCTCAGGCGGTGCTACACTGTCGATCCACCGTGACCGACATCAGACAAAGCGGTGCTATCGCTGGAGCTTGAGCAGCGGTACTACCGCCGCTGACCAAAGTGGCCAGGCGATACTACCGCTCCAGGCTGGGCGGTAGCACCACCCAGCACACGGCTGCCAGGTGGTGCTATCACCTGGCACAGGCAGTTCTACCACCTGGCCCATTCAGCTTTGCTGAATGGGCCTTGTTCAAGGCCCAAAAGGCCTAGTAAGGGCCCGGTTGGCCCCTACCTGGGTTAAAGGATTAACCCCTAATCCTAACCCAAATTGATGTGCTAACTACGAAATTAAAGACATTCCTGAGCTATTACAAAGTCCGCAAGTCAAGTCTTCTTCCGGCGAGCTTCTGGCGAGCTTCCGGTGAACTTCCG
This sequence comes from Musa beccarii, assembly GCA_024322285.1. Classification (NCBI taxonomy): domain Eukaryota; kingdom Viridiplantae; phylum Streptophyta; class Magnoliopsida; order Zingiberales; family Musaceae; genus Musa; species Musa beccarii. Next base: position 21,143,130 of record CM044396.1, read on the forward strand.
GCGGTCTTCCGATGATCCCTTGGAAACCATCCTGCGGACTCCCGGCAACCTCTCGGACTCCACGATGATTTTGGCGAGTTCCCCCGAGCTTCTTTGGTAAGCTCCGATCTTTCTTGGCAAGCTCCGTGAACTTCCGACGAATCTTCGGACTTCCGTCAAACTCTCGAACTCCCAACGATCCATCGCACTTGACTTTGGCCCTTGGTTTCGCTTTACGTCTTCATCCCTTTCATAGTTACTCCTGCACACAAACAACAAACACTCTACTTCAATCTAGACAGTTATTACAACGCGAATTGACATTCAGTTGCCCGACACATCATTGGTCGGCGCTTCATCCAATCCTTCGGCACATCGCCCTCTCTAGCGGCTTGTTGCCCAATCGACGGTTGACCTCCGCAACCTCGATATCCATGGCGTAACTCCGTACTTCTTGGCTCGATGCCCGACGTACGAAGCCTCCTGCCGATAGTCGACCGAACCTCCGGCTCGACATCCAATATCCTGACGTGATCACCTCCGGTGCGTCGTCAATTTCTCCAGCGTCAACTGTCTAATCCTAATCGATAGTAGACCTGCGTAACTCAACACGCAGTTAGACCACAAATCACACTCAATTAGTTTCATCATCAAAATCTGAGATTCAACAAGAAGGACATCAAGATAACTGGATAGACTGGTGTGCTGTATACCCGTTCATATGATAGAGGTAGCTAGTCTCATAGCTACTCGTGTGGGGACACTAAGGGTACAGTGCAAGTGCTTATTGGAGAATGAGTTCACTGATTGATCCACCTACGGAATGCTGGATGGTTATTGATACCTCACGTCAGATAGCGATTCCGCAGTCCCAGTAGTGTATCTGGTCCTTAGACTTGAGACACCAAGGATGTCCTGTATGAGTACTCCACTCTTTGATACCGAACTTATAGGTTTGGAAAGTTCCATATCTAGTACAACTGGTCATTGGGAGTAGTAGCCAACCTTACGAGGGCTATTGAGTGTCAATAGAGGATCATCCGCTCTCGGTATCATGAGAGGAATATCCCATGTGTTCTTGCTCGAATAAATCCTTGGTCAAGGTTATTTGGATTAAGAAAGAAAGAGTTCTCCAGGAGAATCCGACAAGAGCAAGACTCGAGGAGAGACCGTATGGGCCTGACAGCACCGTGTTCGGTATAGGGTCTCTAAGATATTGGATGGATGATGGGCTATAGATACATGGTAACTGAGGATAGATAGGTCCAAAGGATTGGATTCCCCTGTATCGTCTGGGGGCCGCGGCGTAGTGGCATGGTACGTCCGCAGTTGATGAGTTGGATGAATTATTATAGAGATAATAATTCACTAAGTCAGAAGGAGTTCTGACAAGTATGACTCACGGCCAGCTCGATATTGGGCCTAGAGGGTCACACACATATGGTAGGTGTTGAGATGAGTAGAGGTTCGGATATGAGATATCCGCTGAACCCCCTATCTTATTGGATATCCATTAAGCCCCTAAATTATTGGATCCTGAGATGAGATTCAATAATTGCTAATAAGAGATTATTGGGTAGAGGTCCACTCATCCAAGAGGCTTGGGTAATTGGATGGAGATCCAATACCCAATAGGGAAAAAGATCCATTAGGGTTTTCAGGGGGCCTCTATAAATAGATGGGAACCAAAGCTCTATAGGCTGAGGGTTTCTTTTGATAGCCACCTCCTGTTCTCCTCTTCCCAGAGAGAGAGGTGCATCGTTGCAATCCCTGCCATGTGGATACTGCTAGAGAGGAGGACGCTTGACCTCCTTCATCCTCTCCCACAAATCTATAGGAATTCAGGGATATACGATCTCCCTAGATATCTTTGTTTACACGTGCAGTTTTGCGGATTTGTTTTTGACGCACCGATCTTCGTACGACGACGGAAACTTTCTACGAAAAATCTAGGATTTTGTTTTCTGTTCTTTCGCTGTGCATGTGATGTTGCTCCCCCTGACGGATTTCCCAACAAGTACCACATAATGTCAACAAGTCCGGGCGGTGGTACCGCGGGTACCCCGAAATTTTGGGGTGTTTGAATTTTGGCTACAAGTTTTGAAGCCACTTGGGGTCTATAAATACCCCACATATTCTTTCTTGGGATAGCAAGAATTATGAAAGAAAAGAGAGCAAAAACTCTCTGAATTTAAGGTTGAAACCCTTGTAAAAGTATAGAGTCTCTCCTCTTTAAGCATAGAGAGTATTCTAAGGAAGAGTGTGAAGGAAACCTTATAAAAGAGGATTATAAAAGGGTGATTGGTCTTCGCCCATTAAAGAAAGACTGCTAATGGATGGCGGTGGCCTCGATAATAGAGGAATCGGGAGTGGACGCAAGTCGGACGACCGGATCACTATAAAATTCAGTGTGATCTCTTCTATGCTCTTTTACTTTCCTGTTTACCTTTGCTACAAATCATTTTACTTGCTTACTGCTCTACTTCCTCATCACTCACTTGCAAACACTTTCAAGTTAGAGCATTTTCAATATGGACTTAATCGTCAAAAGTTTTCATCGTACAAAATAGTTTTCTGAAATCGTAAAAATCGATATTTTACTACTATACTAAGTCACCCCCCCTCTTAGTGCTGACTGCAATCCTAACAAAATGTTCTTTTGGTGAAATCCTGATAAGCTTCTGGCGATCTTCTGACGGACTTCCATTGGACACTCGATGATCTTTTGTCAGACTCCCAGCAAGCTCTTGAACTATCGACGATATTCTTGGCAAACTCCGACGACCTCTCGACAAGCTCCTGACGAACTTCTCGATGAGCTCTAATGAACTTCCATCGAACTTCTTGGTGAACTCTCAATGAACTTTTCAGTAAGCTCCCGACGAACTTCTCGACAAACTCTAGCAAAACTCCTAGTGAACTCTTGGACTTTCGATGAATCATCCGATCTTTGACTCTGGCACAACATTTGTTTTATGCTTTATTCATTATTGTAGTTAATCCTGCAACACTTTTCTCAATATATAGATTAGATCAATAATTTATTAATTAAATTCATCATAAAATTCAAGATTCAATAATCTCTCCCTTTTTGATGATGATAACCAATTGATGGCGGAGTTAACCTTAACTCCCCCTATCAATATGCCATACTTGAGAAAAGACAAATTTAAATTCATAACCTTTGAATTCAAGCTTTAATAAATTTTTAATCATAAGTTTAATACATTGTGCATTAATATAGTTTCAAGTTACCACACAATATGATACTAGAAACATTGATGATGCTAAGCATTCATCATTTAAGCATGATACTAACCACGATCATGATTCATCATTTTAAGTATGATACTAAGCACGATATCAAGCATTCATCATGATACCAAACATTTAAGCATGATAAAATTTATCATTTCAAACTAATCAATCAGTTCATGCATGATACCAAAATTTATCATTATGATACCATTTCAAACTGTTAGGATCTAGAGCGGCACTAAGAGGGGGGGATGGGTGAATTAGTGTAGTGAATAAAAATGACAATTTAAAACCAATTCCGAAAAAGCATGGTATATTGAGAAGTTTTGTCCAATAAAAGCAATTTCAGCAAAGTGAATTATTTAAGTAAATGTGAAAGAGAGTAAAGAGGAGGAGATTGAAAGATTGTAACCCAAGTAAAAATTAAAATGCAGTAATTAAAAACTCACACACCAAGAGAAGTACATAGCGATTTATAGTGGTTCGGTCAAATGACATACGTCCACTTCCGAAACCTCATTCGATGAGGTTTCCAACTTCCACTATCAATCTTTCTTAAAGAGAGAGGACTAAACACCCTTTTTTATAAAACTTGCAGTTGGCTCACACTCTTTTATAGAATTTTGCACTTGTAAATTCGGGAGGTGAGTACTCTAACTTTCGAAGATAATTTTGCTAGAGTTTTGACTCAGTTCTTAACACTTCTCAATGTGTTTAGCCAGTTGAGAAATAAGGGGTATTTATAGATTCAATTGGCTTTAGAATTGGATCCAAAAGAGGTCACATCTCGGATTTTCGGGTGTTGGTGGTACCACCACCTAGCACGGCGGTACCACCACCTAGCATTGGCAGTACCACTTCTAGTTGACCTTGGTTCTGTCAGTGCATTGGGCAGTACAATCGCCCAGTTTAGCGGTACTACCACTTGATAGAGTCTCGGGCTCTGTGGAGGGTAGTTCCACCACTTGTTAAACGGTACCATCATTGACAGGTAATAACTATTAGCGGTACCACCATTGACCTGGGGCGGTACCATCGCCCAAAGCACCTAGGAACTTATTCTTGGGGTGGTCACACCACCCTAGTCTGACGGTGGCACCACCAGATAGGTCCAGCAATATTGGATGGGCCTTGAATCCGGCCCAATCCACTTAAATTATAGGCCCAATTGGCCCCTACTAAAGTTAAAGGATTATCACCTAATCCTAACCCTAATTATGTGCTAATTATAATATTAAAAATATATTTCTAAGTAAAATATAATCCGACAATGTCGAGTCTTCTTTTGGCGAGCTTCTAGTGAACTTTTGGTGGACTTCCGATGAACCCTCAGACAATCTTCCGGTGGACTCCCAATAGGCTCCTGGACTTTATGGCGAGTTCCGACGAGTCTTTTTTGGCAAGCTTCTGAACTTTCTTGGTGAGCTCCGCGAACCTCCGACAAACCTTTCAGTGAACTTCTGACAATCTTTCGGCAAGTCCCCGATTCATTCTCGACTAATTCTGGCAGGACTTCCGATGAACCTTCGGACTTCCAGTGGACTCTCGGACTCTCAATGTACTTGACTCCGATAATTTTTTTTATGTCTTCATTGCTATCGTAGTTACTCCTGTATACTTTTCTCAATAATATAAATTAGATCAAATATCCTATCATCATCAAAATTCAAGATTCAACAATCTCCCTCTTTTTTATGATGACAATCAATTGATGATAGAGTTAACCTTAACTCCCCCTATCTATATGCCATATTTTGAGAAAGAAAACACTTGAATTCAAATCCCTTGAATTCAAGCCCAACCCGATAAGTTACATACGTTCGAACTTTTCGTCATGCTCAACTAGCATGATTTTTCATCCCAAATACGAAACTTCATATTTTTCATAATTCAAAAATGATGTAAAGGCATGACATCCATTTTCAAGTTTAATGTCGAATGATGATACAATCATTATTTCGACAAATGATACCAACTATAATTTTGAAATGTAGTAAGAATCAAGTGATATCAAATAAAAGTTCACAAGTCTAAAGCATGATATCAATTAACGATACATCATTCAATGATACATAAATGAGAGCTAATTGTATCAAGGCAAGATATCAAATTTAAGTAGCATGATACGATAATGATCATAGAAAAATTAGCATTTTAAGCATACTTGCGTTATTTATGATGCATACGATACATTCCATGCAATTGCGATACATTGGAATATGCTATAGTCATTTGTAATACACTACATATAATTGCAATACATTGTGATGCTTTTAATGATAGCAAGCATTTTACGATACTAAGCATGGCAATATAATAGCAAGCATTTTATGATACAAAATATGACAATTGTGATACAAGCATGTTATAAAAAATATGGCAATTGTGATAAAGCATGCCATCAATTTGCTTTTACGATACATACACATCACATTTTTCAAATTACAAAGCCATCAAGTCATTAATTTGCACATTTTTATCCCTCTTTGTCATCAACAATAAGGAAATGGGCCATTGATACCAAATATTATGATAGAGTTTTTTTTGTGAAAATGATAGATTCAAAATTTAAGATATCTAAGGATTTTTTTAACGGCTTTAAGATGTAGATAACTTAGGATTAGTTTGAAATCTAGCACAAAGTCCTACACTAAACATGATATCCGGTCTAGTTGCCGTGAGGTAAAGTAAACTTCCTATCATTCCCCTATATATTTTTTGATCAAAACTTTCTCCACTTTCATTCATGTCTAATTTAGTGGAGGTACTCATAGGAGTGTTAATGGCCTTTGAACCATCCATATTAAACCACTTTAAAAATTCTAATACATATTTAGTTTGACTAAGAAATATACCGTCACTAAGTTGTTTAATTTGTAATCCTAAAAAGAATGTTAGTTCACCCATTAAACTTATTTCAAACTCATGACTCATACACTTGGCAAATGATTTACATAGTGATTTATTTGTAGAACCAAAGATAATATCATCAACATAAATTTGAATAATAAAAAAATTATTTAATAAATTATGTAGTATCAACCTTACCTTTAGTGAAATTATTTGAAATAAGAAAAGAGCTAAGTCTCTCATACCAAGCTCTTAGAGCTTGTTTTAACCCATAGAGAGCCTTAGTCAATTTAAACACATGATTAGGAAAAAGAGAGTTTTCAAAATCGGGTGATTGTTCAACATATACTTCTTCAGAAATAAAACCATTTAAGAAAGCACTTTTGACATCCATTTTAAACAACTTAAAATTATTACTACTAGTATAGGCAATGAGCATTCTTATGGCTTCTAATCTTGCCATAGGAGTAAAGGTCTCTTCGTAATCGATACTTTCTTCTTGGTTGAAACCCTTGACCACTAATCTAGCCTTGTTTCTAACCATGATACCAAATTCATCTTGCTTATTTTTAAAGACCCATTTAGTACTAATAACTAAATGGTTACTAGGTCGAGGAACAAGCTTCCACACATTATTTCTCTCAAATTAGTTCAATTCCTCTTGTATTGCGAAAACCCAAGAATCATCTTTCAAGGCTTTGTCAATGCACTTATGTTCAATTTGAGAAAGAAAAATGGCGTTGGTACAAAACTTCTTAAAAGAAAACGAGTTTGAACTCCTTTTGATGTGTCTATTATAATTAGCTCCTTTGGTTGGGCATCTACATACTTCCATTCCTTAGATAAGGAAGTTTTAGAAGAAGATACATTTAAGTTGCTATTTGGAGGAGAGGTTTCATTTAAATTTAAACCAATAAAATCAAGATCATCATCAAAATTGTTTTTCTTAAATTTAAAAAATTCATTGAAGACAACATAAATAGATTCTTCTACAACCAAAGTTCTTTTATTAAAAACATGAAAAGCTTTAGAAATGGAAGAGTAACTAAGAAAAATACCTTCATCGGATTTTGCATCAAACTTTCCAAAGACATCTTTTTCATTCAAGATAAAGCATTTACAATTAAAAACTTTAAAATATGAAATGTTTGGTTTATTGTTATTCCATAATTTATAAGAAGTTTTGGAGAGAGATGGTCTTACTAGTATCCTATTCATAACATAGCAAGCCGTATTAATGGCTTCGGCTCAAAAGTATTTGGGTAAACTATGTTCATTTAATATGATTCTTTCTATTTCTTGTAAATTCCTATTCTTTCTTTCTACTACTTGTTAGGTTTGGCAAGTCCTTTAGTCCCACATCGGGAAAATCAGTTTTGCTATCCCCTATTGATGCTATAAAAAGGGGTCTAAGCTTCGAAGACAGATGCACCAGATACACCACAGGCACCACAAGAAAAGCCGCTTTGGATTTAATTTCATTAAGTTCATATTAAACTTTTGGGCTTTTCTTGTTTAGTCGTTTCAGGTGTTTTTGGCCTAGGAACAATTTCTTAAGGCATTAGTAATTGTCTCATTAGTAGAGATTTGCTCCTCCTTTTGTCCGTGGACGTAGGCCAATTGACCGAACCACGTAAATTCTGGTGTCCTTGTCTCCTCTTTTATTTTTCTGTTTATTGTCTTATTGGGTTGCCAAATTACCCTGTGGTAATTTCCTGGGGCCAGCTCTAACAAACTGGTATCAGAGCCTGGTTTTGGGATCTTTTGGCAACTATGACAATAACAAAGATTGTTGTTGAGAAATTCGACAAAAATGTCAACTTCGGCATGTGGCAACTCAAGATGGAGGCCATTCTGGTTCAAGACGGAGTTGATTTGGCACTACTGGGAGCTGGGAAAATTCCAGATGGCATGTCAGAGGAAGATTTTGCAGGTATGGATAAGAAGGCTCGATCTAGCATTATTCTAAATCTTTCTGACGAGGTTTTACGGGAGGTAGCTACGGAGACTATGGCTAAGAGCATGTGGGACAAGCTTAAAGCCTTGTATATGAAGAGGACAGTGGAGAACCGTCTCTACTTAAAGCAGAGCTTGTATTTGCTTCGAATGACTGAAGGTACATCTATAATCTCACATCTTGATAGATTTGATTCCTTAGTTATGGATTTGAAGAATATAGATGCAAAGATTGATGATGAGGATAAGGCCCTATTACTTTTATGTTCTCTCCCCCAATCTTTTAAGTATTTCCGTGATACAATGATTTATGGAAAAGAAATAATTTTGTATCAGGAAATTAAATCTGCATTAAAATCTAAGGAGCAGATTGATAGGGATATCACTGGGGAGAATAGAGGAAATCAGGCTGAGGGTCTGGTTTGTCAGGGGTAGAACTGATAAAAGAGAATTTGTGAGTAGTAGATCTAAATCTAGATCTAAATCTAGATATAAAAATTTGGAGTACAGATATTGTCATAAAATGGGGCATATTAAGGCTGATTGCTTTAAATTGAAAAATAAATTAAAGCAAAAGGAAAAAATTATCGAGAAAACTATCTGAGTCATTGAAGCTAGTGTTGCGGTGATGAGAATTTTGGAAATATTTTCTTTTACTATCGATGACAGGACAAGGTCTAAAAATGAATGGATTTTAGATTCGGGTTGTTCTTATCACATGTGTCCCAGTAGGGATTTGTTTTCCACATATGAATCTTGTAATGGTGGAATTGTTTTGATGGACAATAATGCTGCGTGTGATATTATTGGTAAAGGCACAATCCGAATTAAAATGCATGATGGTATTGTGAGGACGCTCACTAATGTTAGACATGTTCCTGATTTGAAAAAGAATCTCATCTCTTTAGGCACTCTAGAGGCTCTTGGGTGCAAATACACAGTTGAAGGTGGAGTTATGAAAGTTTCTAGAAATGCCCTTATTGTTATGAAAGCTTGTAGGTCTGGTAGCTTGTATATTTTGCAGGGAACTACTGTCACAGGATCAGTTGCAGTCTCGTCATCATCATTGTCTAATTCTGAAAAAGGTTTGAGCATATTAAGCAAAAGGGGTCTTCTTTGCAAACAGAATACTGGGCCATTGGATTTCTATGAACACTGCATTTTTGGGAAGCAGAAAAGAGTCAGCTTCAATTCTCTCGAGTCTACTAACGAAGGTGATCCAGAGGAAGAGCAATATTCCATAGCAAAAGATAGACCACGGAGAGATATTCGACCACCACAAAGATATGCAAATTTGGTTGCATATGCTTTGTCTGTTGCAGAAGAAACTGGTGGAGTTGGTGAGCCTACTACCTACTCAAATGCAGTTTGTTGTGATAATACCATTGCTGAGGGAAAGGTCCTTGTTCAGAAAATTCATACGAAGGACAATCCAATTGATATGCTTACGAAGCCTCTTTTGGTTTACAAGTTCAAGCAGTGCTTGGACTTGGTTGGTATTTATTGTTGATGATTGCCCGTTGGGGCTTTTGTGAAAAAGGTGGAGCAAGTTTTGTTGGGACATGCCAAGGTGGAGATTTGTTAGGTTTGGCAAGTCCTTTAGTCCCACATCGGGAAAATCAGTTTTGCTATCCCCTATTGATGCTATAAAAAGGGGTCTAAGCTTCGAAGACAGATGCACCAGATACACCACAGGCACCACAAGAAAAGCCACTTTGGATTTAATTTCATTAAGTTCATATTAAACTTTTGGGCTTTTCTTGTTTAGTTGTTTCAGGTGTTTTTGGCCTAGGAACAATTTCCTAAGGCATTAGTAATTATCTCATTGTTAGTAGAGATTTGCTTCTCCTTTTGTCCGTGGACGTAGGTCAATTGACCGAACCACGTAAATTCTGGTGTCCTTGTCTCCTCTTTTATTTTTTGTTTATTGTCTTATTGGGTTGCCAAATTACCCTGTGGTAATTTCCTAGGGCCAGCTCTAACACTACTCTATTTTATTGAGGATTTCTCATAGTAGAGAAATTATGGTTATATCCATTGGATTCACAAAAATTTTGAAAGTCATGGTTTTAGAATTCACCACCGTGATCACTTCGAATCGATGAAATCATAAAACCTTTTTCATTTTGAACAAGTTTACAAAATTTAGAAAAATATTTAAAGCAATCACTTTTGTGTGCTAAGAAATATGTCCAAGTGTATCTAGTATAGTCGTTTACGATTACAAAGGCAAATTTGCTACCTCCTAGGCTTATTATGTTAATTAGTCTAAATAAATCTATATAGATCAATTGCAATGGTCTAGAGGTGCTTATTTAATTCTTTGATTTGAAACAATTTATTTGTTTTCCTAGTTAACAAGCTGTTAGGACTTTAGCTATGAGAGTCCTAATTTAGTTTCATTGATAAGGGCATTCATGTAAATCCTATCTAGCCGACCCCTATTAAAGAGGTGAAGAGGCCAGCTAGGTTAGGGTTAGGTTGCTTCTTAGAAAAGGAGTCCCATTAGAGAAAGAGTCCTATTAGAAGTAGGAGTTCTATTAGGAAAAGAGTCCTATTAGAAGTAGGAGTCCTATTAGGAAAAGAGTCCTATTAGAAGTAGAAGTCCTATTAGGGAAAAAGTCATATTAGAATTAGGAATCCTACTAGAGAAGGAGTCCTAATTAGAAGTTGGTTAGAAGTAGGAGTCTTGAGTAAGAGTCCTATTAGGAGTTGGGGCTTAGAAGCCCTATAAATAGCCAAGTATTCATCCTCTTTTAATCAATGAAGAGATCAATCTTTTAGTAACCTTTGAGCAGCAACTTGGAGGAAGGAACCCCTATAGAGTTCCAAGGAGGCCGATCCCCTATAGAGATCAACCCCAAGCTTAGAATCCGCAGAGGGTTCTAACACTTGGTATCAGAGTAGTGTTCTTGGCATCTCGCTGCCCTTCCACAGCCATCCACCTGTAACATCCCTCGCATTCCTTGTTTCTAAATTTTCGTATAAGAGTTTAATAGCAAAGTTACTATCCATTTTAAATTTGATAGATGAGTTTGAATGAAACTGAAAACCTATTTATAAGATGTGAGGATCTGTTTGTAAAATTCTGAGGACCTATTTGTAAAATTCGGAGGACTTAATTGTAAAAATATGTAACACAAGGACTAAACTGCAAAATGCATAAAATAACAAATCCCACTGTTTAAGACTCTCTGCCTTCGTTCCTAAGGAAACTGAGAAGGCAGCATACGTGGAGAAGAAAGGGAGAGAAAGAGAGAAGAAGATAAGAAGAAGAAGAGAAGGAGAATTGGGGATTTAGGGTTCTTGGGCAAAATACTTTTCATTGGGATCAAAATTGGTCAAAGGCAAGTGTTCTAACCCCTTCCTAAAGTTAGTTTGTTCCTTGTTCTCATCTTAATCCTGAAAATTTTAGAAGTTTGAAGTTTCATAATGATATTTCTGCAATTTATGTATCAAACAGTGAATCTGGATTTCTTTTCTAGATTCTGTCTTTTCTGCCTTATCATGTCTATAACTCTCTGTACTGAATTTGTATTTAAGCAAAATTAAATCCATCCGAAAGTATACTTGTATATCTTCATTTTGAGACTAAGATGTTTGAATTTGGAGTTCAATGGCCTATCTAAACTTCTATTTGAATTGACCCTATAGAATCTGTAAAATAGAGATTCCGAGTTCTGACCTCTGGGCATTCTATCACTTGTAACTCATTGTGAACAGATTCAATGGTGATAAAATTAACCTTATTGGAAATTAGACTCATAAAGCTTTCTATGCATATCTTATTTGAAATATTTGGAGTACAGACACCAACCGAAACGTCTATTTTAGTCGACCCTATACATTCTATAAAACAGAGATGATGTTTTCTGACCTGCTGTCACTAAATTACTTGTAACTTCCTGTGGAGACCTCTAATTCATACCAAACTTTGTTAGCCCGAATCTAGATTATTATATCTTTCAAATGGAACTAATTTATAATGAATTGGAGCATATTTGGTTATTCAAACAACTCAGGAATTATACCTTTCGAATTCTGCCAGAACCAGATTTTTGTCAAGTTGCCTATTCTTGTTTTGTCCTTTTTGTTGGAAACTGAATTCAGCTAAAGTCCTTCATTCAGTTGAGCTTTATACCATTGTTTCAAACCCTTGTATACACATGTCATTATGTTCATTTCAAATTTGAATGCATTGTGATAGAATATGCTTGCATCGTACTATTTCGTAAAGGCGCATATACGTTTTATTGTTCCGCATGTGCTTCCGATATGTGTCAAATTATTGTTCATACCTGTCCTTTTGTACTCTGGTGTCTGTGGGATTATTTGGACCTTTGCCAAAAATGGTAAAGGGATTATTTGGACCTTTGCCAGAAATGGTAAAGGGATTATTTGGACCTTTGCCAGAAATGGTAAAGGGTATTTGTGCATAGAGCCTGCGATGCTCTGCCGGCCCCCTATTCGGCTTCATCCAGACATGGATGATGACTCTTCCAGACGTGGGAGATATTATTTGAGATCCCACTGCACCCTCTATGTTTTTGATATGATATCCAAAGCATTGTTTGTGTTTATATGTGCGCTTTGGATAATACGAAAGTGAATGATCAGATTTGACATTTGAACTTCTGTTATTTGTTTGTTATTCTGATATGTTCTGAGAGATCACCCATGCACCATTGATATGTTTCATATTGTCCTGTGTGTCATTGGATATGCTCCAACTTACCATTATCATCGTCTGATATGCTCTAATTATTCCTTACTCTATTTGTTATGGGTTGAATAAGTTTGAATAAGAGGACATTCGTGATTCTGATATGATGATATATATGTTTCCTTGTATCTGGCCTTGCATTTTGATATCAGGCTTATTGAAAGCTATTCTCCTTCCCTATGGATATGTTAGTCACTTGCTGAGCTTTGTCATGCTCACCCCGTTGTTATATAATATTTTCAGGTTAGCTTATCAGACTCTGGGATGTTTAAATTGGGCTGAGGAAGGGAAAGCTAGAAGATTTTGGGTTGATCTGTAGTGGTGGATATGTTTTTGTTGTATAAGTACATTTTGTGTTTAGTGAAATATTGATGGTACCTCTGAACTTATATGTTTTGTATAGGTTGAAGGACCCCTCACATTAGGATTTGTAATGTTAAGTTTAAATCGTATGATGATATGAACTTGTGGTAAATGTTAGTTTTGTAATTATATGGATTCCATCACTTATGGATTTTATGATGTGGATATTGTTTAGTTTGAGTTAGCTTTGGATTTCATGAATCTTGGAGTGATGTGGTATATGAATTATTAAATTGCTCAGGGTTTATGAATTATGAGTTATGGATGTGATATACAACTTGAATGATCGTTAGTGTCCTCAAATATCGATATGGATCCTGGGATCGGTTTGTTGCTAAAATTTTAATGTTATGGATTTTGAGACAGGGTCACACCTCCTGAATGAGATTAATTTCAGGGGAGCGTGACAGAGGTGGTATTAGAGCATGATTTGAGGATCACTAAGAATTTTGATATGCTAGATGCATAATTAATTTTGAGATTTAGTAATTTTTATTTGGAAATTGATCAAAATTTCTCTTTTGTTGTTTTTAGGAAGCAAGAATGACGAGGTCGTCTGGTTCTCCTGTTGCATCTACTTCTGATCAATTGAGTGGAATCATGAAGACTCTAGAGGCTATGACACAAGTAATGCAACAACAAGTTCGACCTGAAAGAAATGATGGAGCAGGGACTTCAAATCGAATTGGGTTAGGAGTTGAACAGTTTAAGAAGCTCAGTCCTCCCAGTTTTAGTGGTGAGCTTGATCCAATGGTAGCAGAACAATGGATAATGCGGATAGAGAAAATATTTGACGTTTTAAATTGCCCTGATGATCTGAAGGTTTCTCTTGCTACCTTTATGTTAGAGGGCGAGGCTGAACACTGGTGGAGAACAATAAGGAGGATTTCTGAAATTAGACATGAGCCATTCACTTGGAAGACATTTACAGAAAAGTTCAACGATAAATATTTCCCAGATTACATTAGAGAGTAGAAAGAATTGGAGTTCTTGAATCTCATTCAGGGAAATTTAACGATGGCCAAATATGAATCTAAATTTACTGAGCTCTCCAGATTTGCCACACATATGATTGATGATGAATCTAGAAAAGCAAGGAGGTTTGAGAGGGGATTAAGGCCAGCCATAAGGAGCCGAATATCAGCTTTAAAACTTCAGGCATATTCTGAGGTGGTGGAAAGAGCTTTCATAATTGAAAAAGATTTAGAAGAGATCCAAGAAATCATGAGCAAGAATAGTATGGATAAGTTTTTCTATAAAAATAGGAGAGAAAATGAACCTGAGAGAAGTAACAAGAGGGTAAAGGTATCTGGATATGAGATGAGGAAGCTACCACAAGGGATTCCATTATGTACAAAATGTGGAAGCAATCATGAGACAAATAGGTGTTTTTGGGTGACTGGAGCCTGCTTTGGTTGTGGAAAGTTAGGTCACAAAATAAAAGACTGTCCCTTTAAGAAAAAGGAAGAACCACTACCTCCCAGATCAGCAGCCCATGCTAGAGTATATGCTATTACTGAGCAGGATGCTAGAGCCTCTAAATCAGTGGTCGAAGGTATTCTTCATGTTTCTAATAAAAATGCAAAAGTTTTGTTTGATTCTGGCTCTAATCTATCCTTTGTTTCACCACATTTTGCTTGTCATTTGAGTGTTCTACCTAGACCACTGGATTATATGTTGTATGTAACTACTGCTGTGGGGAATTCTTTGATAGCAAACTTGATTTATCCATCTTGTTTGATTTCTATTGGGGAACATGAATTCCTTGCCGATTTGATCCTTCTGGAGATCCAAGGTTTTGATATTATACTTGGCATGGATTGACTATCTTCCTATCATGCTAGTATCAATTGTTATACAAAAATGATCACTTTTTGCCTACCGGATCAGCCCATCTTTTATTTTGAGGGAATCCGACATGATATGCCTCTTTATCTGGTATCAGCACTTCAAGCTCATCGTCTTATGCAAAAGGGTTATTTTTGTTATCTTATATGTGTAAAGAAGCATTCAGATCAAGAAACTCAACTAAATGAAACTTCGGTGGTTAAAGAGTTCCCTGATGTATTTCCAGATGACTTGCCTGGATTACCACCAGGGAGGGATGGTGAATTTGTTATTGAAGTAGTCCCCGGGACAATCCCAATATCTAAGCCTCCATATAGAATGGCTCCCCTCGAGTTAGAGGAGTTGAAGAAGCAAATACAAGAGTTGTTAGATAAGGGTTTCATTCGACCCAGCGTCTCACCATGGGGTGCTCCAGTGCTATTAGTTAAGAAAAAGGATGGGACATTGAGGCTTTGTATTGACTATAGACAGTTGAATCTGGTGACCATTAAAAACAAGTATCCTCTTCCAAGGATCGATGACTTGTTTGATCAATTGCAGGGTGCACAAGTGTTCTCTAAGATCGATCTAAGGTCAGGTTATTATCAGTTAAAGATCAAGAAGGAGGATATTCCAAAAACTGCCTTCAGGACCCGATATGGACACTATGAATTCTTGGTAATGCCTTTTGGCTTGACTAATGCCCTTGCAGCTTTTATGGAATTGATGAACAGGAAATAGCCACTCTTGGATGACTGTGTAATTATGTTCATTGATGACATATTGGTGTATTCAAAGAGTAATCAAGAGCATGAGGAACACTTGAGAAACGTATTATCCATACTAAGAGAAAAGAAATTGTATGCAAAGTTTAGTAAATGTGAATTTTGGCTGAAGGAAATTACTTTCTTAGGCCATGTGATTTCAGGGAAAGGCATATCTGTTGATCCAAAGAAGGTAGAAGCAGTGGTTAAGTGGGAAGTACCAAAAAATGGCGAAGTTAGAAGTTTCCTAGGCATGGCAGGTTATTATAGGAGATTTGTGGAGGATTTTCTCGAATCGCTTCTCCCCTCACCAAACTGACTCGGAAGAATATGAAATTTGAATGGGGTGATGATTGTGAGCAAAGTTTCTAAGAGCTAAAAAGAAGATTGACCAGTGCCCCTATTCTCACTATTCCAAGTGGTAATGAGGGATTTGTAGTTTATACCGATGCTTCAAGAAAGAGTCTGGGATGTGTTCTAATGTAGGAAGGGAGAGTAATTGCTTATGCTTCTAGGCAGCTAAAGAGTTATGAAGTGAATTATCCAACTCATGATCTGGAATTAGCAGCAATCATCTTTGCTCTAAAAATTTGGAGACATTACTTATATGGGCGAACATTTGAAATCCTTACTGATCACAAAAGTTTAAAGTATATTTTTACTCAGAAAGAGTTGAATATGAGGCAACGAAGATGGATAGAACTTCTAAAGGATTATGATTGTACCATCCATTATCACCCAGGTAAAGCCAATGTTGTAGCTGATGCGCTTAGTAGAAAATCTACAAGCTTTATGGCTAGTAGTCGATTGTGAAACAATGGAGGTTCTTAGAAGAAAATTGTGATTTGAATGTCATGAGGAAAGGGCAAAATTCAATGATGTTGATGGCCTCTATTCAAGTGCGGTCTGATCTTACGCAACAAATTAAAGAAGGGCAACTACAAGATCCACACTTAATATACTTTAGAAATGAAGTTAAAAAGGGATTGAAGCCCAATTTTCAAATTTTAGAGGATGGTCTTTTGAGATTTGGGGATAGAATATGTGTTCCTAATAACCCAGATATCAAGAATCAAATCCTGATGGAGGGTCACAATTCAAAATACACAATGCATCCTGGTAGCACTAAAATGTATAGGGATCTCCAAAGTCATTATTGGTGGGAAGGCATGAAAAAGGAGATTGCAATATATGTTTCGAAGTGTTTGACTTATCAGCAAATCAAAGCAGAACATCAAAGACCTGGAGGTTTGTTGCAGCCTTTGGATATTCCTGTATGGAAATGGGAATGTGTTACCATGGACTTTGTTTCAGGACTACCCAGAATCTCTAGGAAGCATGATGCTGTTTGGGTCATTATTGATAGGTTAACCAAATCTGTACATTTCTTGCCAATCAATATGACTTATTCACTTGATCGACTTGCTGATTTATATGTTGATGAAATAGTAAGACTTCATGGTGTTCCAAAGGAAATCATCTCTGATAGAGACTCCAGATTTCTTTCTAGATTGTGGAGGAGATTACAAGAGTCTATGGGCACCAAAGTAAAGTTTAGCACCGCCTATCACCCTCAGACCGATGGTCAATCTGAAAGAACAATTCAAAATACTTGAGGATTTGCTCAGAGCCTATGTCATGGATTGGAGAGGTGAATGGGATAAAGATATTTCCCTTATTGAGTTCACTTACAATAATAGTTACCATTCAAGCATTCAGATGGCTCCCTATGAAGCTTTGTATGGGCGAAAGTGTAGAACACCTATATGTTGGGAGGAAGTTGGCGATAAAAAGTTGTTAGCACCAGATAAAGTACAAGAGACTACTGAAAAGATCTAAGTTATAAGAAAAAGGCTAAAGACTGCTCAGAGTCGCCAAAAGAGCTATGCTGATAACCGACGAAGAGATATTGAGTTTCAAGTAGGGGATTTTGTATTTCTGAAGGTTTCCCCTTCTAAAGGCGTAGCAAGATTTGGGAAGAAAGGAAAATTAAGCCCAAGGTTTATTGGACCTTTTGAAATCCTTGAAAGAATTGGTTCTATCGCTTACAGAATTGTCTTGCCACTATCCTTAGGTCAGATCCATGATATTTTTCATGTTTCAATGCTTAGAAAGTATGTGCATGATCCCTCTCATATAATAAATTATGAGCCAATTGTGATTGATAAAGACTTATCCTATCTGGAGGAGCCCACTCAAATTATTGATAGGAAGGATAAAATCTTAAGGAATCGGGTCATCCCTCTCGTTAAAGTGAAATGGAGACATCATTCTGGAGAAAAAAAAACTTGAGAGCTAGAGGAGGAAATGAAGAAAGTTTATCCTCATCTTGTCATTGATAGAGGTACGATAAATTTAGAGGACTAAATTTCTTTTAAGGGGGGGAGAGTGTAACATCCCTCGCATTCCTTGTTTCTAAATTTTCGTATAAGAGTTTAATAGCAAAGTTACTATCCATTTTAAATTTGATAGATGAGTTTGAATGAAACTGAAAACCTATTTATACGATGTGAGGATCTGTTTGTAAAATTCTGAGGACCTATTTGTAAAATTCGGAGGACTTAATTGTAAAAATATGTAACACAAGGACTAAACTATAAAATACACAAAATAACAAATCCCACCGTTTAAGACTCTCTGCCTTCATTCCTAAGAAAACTGAGAAGGCAGCATACGTGGAGAAGAAAGGGAGAGAAAGAGAGAAGAAGATAAGAAGAAGAAGAGAAGGAGAATTGGGGATTTAGGGTTCTTGGGCTCAATACTTTTCATTGGGATCAAAATTGATCAAAGGCAAGTATTCTAACCCCTTTCTACAGTTAGTTTGTTCCTTGTTCTCATCTTAATCCTGAAAATTTTAGAAGTTTGAAGTTTCATAATGATATTTCTGCAATTTATGTATCAAACAGCGAATCTGGATTTCTTTTCCAGATTCTGTCCTTTCTGCCTTATCATGTCTATAACTCTCTGTACTAAATTTGTATTTAAGCAAAATTAAATCCATCCGAAAGTATACTTGTATATCTTCATTTTGAGACTAAGATGTTTGAATTTGGAGTTCAATTTCCTATCTAAACTTCTGTTTGAATTGACCCTATAGAATCTGTAAAATAGAGATTCCGAGTTCTGACCTCTGGGCATTCTATCACTTGTAACTAACTGTGAACAGATTCAATGGTGATAAAATTAACCTTATTGGAAAGTAGACTCATAAAGCTTTCTGTGTATATCTTATTTAAAATATTTGGAGTACAGACACCAACCGAAACGTCTGTTTTAGTCGACCCTATACATTCTATAAAACAGAGATGATATTTTCTGACCTGCTGTCACTAAATTACTTGTAACTTCCTGTGGAGACCTCTAATTCATACCAAACTTTGTTAACCCGAATCTAGATTATTATATCTTTCAAATGGCACTGATTTAGAATGAATTGGAGCATATTTGGTTATTCAAACAACTCAGGAATTATACCTTTCGAATTCTGCCAGAACCAGATTTTTGTCAAGTTGCCTATTCTTGTTTTATCCTTTTTGTTGGAAACTGAATTCAGCTAAAGTCCTTCATTCAGTTGAACTTTATACCATTGTTTCAAACCCTTGTATACACATGTCATTATGTTTATTTCAAATTTGAATGCATTGTGATAGAATATGCTTGCATCGTACTATTTCGTAAAGGCGCATATACGTTTTATTGTTCCGCATGTGCTTCCGATATGTGTCAAATTATTGTTCATACCTGTCCTTTTGTACTCTGGTGTCTGTGGGATTATTTGGACCTTTGCCAGAAATGGTAAAGGGATTATTTGGACCTTTGCCAGAAATGGTAAAGGGATTATTTGGACCTTTGCCAGAAATGGTAAAGGGTATTTGTGCATAGAGCCTGCGATGCTCTACCGGCCCCCTATTCGGCTTCGTCTAGACGTGGATGATGACTCTTCCAGACGTGGGAGATATTATTTGAGATCCCACTGCACCCTCTGTGTTTTTGATATGATATCCAAAGCATTGTTTGTGTTTATATGTGCGCTTTGGATGATACGAAAGTGAATGATCAGATTTGACATTTGAACTTCTGTTATTTGTTTGTTATTCTGATATGTTCTGAGAGATCACCCATGCACCATTGATATGTTTCATATTGTCCTGTGTGTCATTGGATATGCTCCAACTTACCATTATCATCGTCTGAGATGCTCTAATTATTCCTTACTATATTTGTTATGGGTTGAATAAGTTTGAATAAGAGGACATTCGTGATTCTGATATGATGATATATATGTTTCCTTGTATCTGGCCTTGCATTTTGATATCAGACTTATTGAAAGCTATTTTCCTTTCCTATGGATATGTTAGTCACTTGTTGAGCTTTGTCATGCTCACCCCGTTGTTATATAATATTTTCAGGTTAGCTTATTAGACTCTGGGATGTTTAAATTGGGCTGAGGAAGGGAAAGCTAGAAGATTTTGGGTTGATCTGTAGTGGTGGATATGTTTTTGTTGTATAAGTACATTTTGTGTTTAGTGAAATATTGATGGTACCTCTGAACTTATATGTTTTGTATAGGTTGAAGGACCCCTCACATTAGGATTTGTAATGTTAAGTTTAAATCGTATGATGATATGAACTTGTGGTAAATGTTAGTTTTATAATTATATGGATTCCATCACTTGTGGATTTTATGATGTGGATATTGTTTAGTTTGAGTTGGCTTTGGATTTCATGAATCTTGGAGTGATGTGGTATATGAATTATTAAATTGCTCAGGGTTTATGAATTATGAGTTGTGGATCTGATATACAACTTGAATGATCGTTAGTGTCCTCAAATATCGATGTGGATCCTGGGATCGGTTTGTTGCTAAAATTTTAATGTTATGGATTTTGAGACAGGGTCACACCTCCTGAATGAGATTAATTTCAGGGGGGCGTGACACCACCAGCCCTCCACAACCGCGCAAAGTAATTCCCATAATTGCTTAGAAGATCATCGTTGAATTCCGCCGTCATCTCCCCCACCGTAGATCATCCTTTGATCTTCCCGTGATTTACAATAGGTTCTGGTTATCTACCTTACTACTACTGCAATTTAGTTATCCTTATTCAAAAAATCCAAAAAATTCGTTCCTATATTGCTGCATAAACTTTTCGTCGTAAAGTTTTCATCTCTACAACGAAAGTCACACTGCAAAATTTCAGCCACATAGCACTGCCTTTTTGATCTTGCTACTGTGTTTTTTCTATCCAAATCTCTATGAAATTTTTACGGCAGCTTTGACACATCCTAACAGTGGTTTTCCCTTTGGTTTTGTCAAAAAATTCTCAATATAAACTACCTATCTTTTACGTCCAAACTGCTGCACTTTAGACGTAAAAATCTGCTATAATACTTCTCCGTGATTCTCAATTTTGCCAAACCTCTTGCTGTCGTTTCTTCCTACGAAATTGTTTACAATATTACCTCTTCCTTATCAGTAGACCCCTTTGAGTTTTACTTGAATCTCTTTTGAAAATTTCTGAAAAAAATTACATCTTTACTGCTGGAATTTTTTCGGTGAAAAATCTGGTATTGCACCTGTCCTTTTTTCTTCTCTGTAACCTACCAAACCCTAGCCACCTTGCTACCACAAGCCAAGACGTCTTTAGGGCATCTCTCTAGCCTCAAGACGCAGCCATCATAACCTAGTTTCATAACCCTAACTACATCAAAAATCACAGCCCAATACAGTAAACCATTACAGCTGGACCCTTCAATCACCGATCTATTATCTGAACCTTCCACCACCCCATGCCATTAACCTATCAACAGAAAAAAGACAAGGGCATCTCTGATCTACAGACATATGCTATGGCTTCTCAAGATCCAATTGATGCCAAATTTGAAGCATGGGAATCTCGGATTGAATCATGACTTGAATCGCGCTTAGAAGACAAATTGCGCGCTTTGTTTGCAGAATTCAGAATTAGACAACCATCGAGTCCAACCAAACTGCAGCAAGGAGAGAATTTAGAAAGGACCCCAGAGAAGGAGGGACAGCCCTCGGACATGCTTCAACCACGCATGAGGGTGGACTTCCCATGATGGGAAGGAGACCCAGCGAGGTGGATTTCGCACGCAGAAGGTTACTTTCGCTACTACCGAATGTCGGATAATGCTATGGTGGAGATTGCTATCATCCACCTTGAAGGAGATGCTATTCAATGATACAATTGGCTAAAATATAATCATGGGGCTCCGACATGGAATCAATTTAAGAATGCACTGTTGAACCGTTTCGGACCTACGGAGTATGAAAATATCGACGGCCAACTCGCAAAGATTCGACAAACCTCTACGATTCAAGAGTACCAAACCAGGTTTGAGAAGCTATCCTACCTTACTCATGATTGGACTGACCATCAATTGTTAGGAACATTTATCGAAGGACTCAAGCTAGAGATAAAAGGGGAAGTTAAGGCGCGACAGCCCCGTACCGTGATGGCTGCGATTTCTTTTGCTCGAATACAAGAAGAACGACTCAACCAAGATGCTTGGAGGATGAGAACCACTCATAGAACCTCAACATATAAACCCCCTTCTACTCCCAGCCATCCTTCGCTGCCCAAAAAATTGACAAGAGAAGAATTACGTGACCGATCAGCAAAGGGTCTTTGTTGGCATTGCGACGAGCCGTGGAACCACGATCATCGCTGCAAAAGGGGCCACCTCCTATTGATTGAACCTCTTGATGACATGGAGGAGGAGGCCCAAGAGCATGAGAAAGAGGTAACAGATGAAGAACAGCAGCCAATTGATATTATGATGAATGCCCTTGCCGGTTACGCGAACCCACAAACAATGAAAGTGGGAGGATTTCTGAAGCAACAACCGATTACCGTTCTTATTGACACCGGGAGCACTAATAATTTTATGAACAGTAAGGTTGCTGTCCGGATGGCCTTACCTATTGAGAATTACAACAGGTTCGATGCTAAAGTCGTAGATGGATGAATTTTAAAGTGTGATTGTAAGTGCCCACGAGTGAAACTGTTGCTGCAGGACCAAGAGATAATTACAGATTTTTTCCTCCTCTCTCTCGATGATTATGAGGCCGTGCTTGGCATCGAATGGTTGATGACATTAGGTGATGTTTTCTGGAATTTTTTGAAATTAATTATGAAATTTTACAGCAAGGGGAAACAGGTTATACTGTATGGGAAACGTGGGGGCAACGTAATGATAATTTGCACACAACGAATGGAGAAAGTTTTGCACAAAGCATGCAGCAGCTTTTTGGTATAACTTGAGCGGCAATCTAAGAGAGAGCTAACCAAATTTGAAGGTCCAAACCTACTTCCCTTGCTTGCTGAATTTTCAGATATATTTGACGAACCACGTAGCCTACCTCCTAACCGCCGACATGATCATCGTATACCGATTCTTCCAGGGAAACCTCCAGCAAATACTCGACCATATCGGTATCCACATCTCCAAAAAGATGAAATAGAAAGGATTGTAAAAGAAATGCTTGAAACAAGAGTTATTCGACCAAGTTGCAGCCCCTACTCTTCACTAGTGCTCCTCGTACGAAAGAAAGACGGAACATGGCGAATGTGCGTTGATTACCGAGCTCTCAATGACATAACCTTCAAGGACAAGTATTCTATGCCAATAGTAGATGAATTGCTTAATGAATTAAAGGGAGCACGAGTCTTCACAAAGTTGGACCTTCGATCCGGTTATCATCAAATATGAGTGTGCGAAGAAGACATACCGAAAACTGCCTTTCGAATGCACAACAGTCACTATGAATTTTTGGTAATGCCCTTTGGTCTCACCAATGCTCCCTCCACCTTCCAGAGCCTTATGAATGATATTTTCCGGAGTTATCTTCGAAAGTTTGTGCTAGTTTTCTTTGATGATATCCTTATTTATAGCCCTTCTCTTGAAAGTCATATTCAGCACTTACGACTTGTTTTGACAATTTTGCGAGAACATGTTCTTTTTGTCCAAAAAAATGAAGTATAGATTTCTTAAACAAAAGGTTGAATATCTTGGCATATCATATCAGAGGAAGGGGTGGCAGTAGACCCCTCCAAAATTGAAGCAATGCAGAACTGGCCAACCCCGAGGAACATAAAATCGCTGTGCGGCTTTCTCGGTTTAACAGGTTACTATCGTAAGTTCGTGAAAGACTATGGAAAGATCAGTGCACCCCTTACTTCCTTGCTAAAAAAAGATGCTTTCCAGTGGTCGGACAAAGTCACCACCGCCTTCGACGAACTTAAAGTTGCAATGATAACAACACCAGTACTAGCATTACCCGACTTCGACAAGACTTTTATTATTGAAGCTGATGCCTCCGGAGCAGGAATTGGTGTTGTACTAATGCAAGATGGCCGACCCCTCACTTATACTAGTAAGGTGTTATCTCCTTCCCATCTCAAGATGACTATTTACGATAAGGAGATGCTCGCGATTGTGCATGCGGTGTCCAAATGGAGACCGTACTTAATTGGGCGGCACTTTCACGTCAAGACCGACCATAAAAGCCTAAAATATTTCTTGGAGCAGAAGATATCTTCTCTTGAGCAGCAAAAATGGGTAACAAAGCTTCTTGGATATGATTATAAAATAACTTACAAAAAGGGGAAATATAATGTTGTTGCAGATGCGCTTTCACGGCTACCCGAGCAAGCTGAATTTTCGGCTGTTTCACTTCCGACCAGCGACTTCCTTGAGGATATTAGGAGGGAATGGTAAGATAATTCGGAAATGAGTAAAATCATAAAAAAATTAAAGGAAGCACCAAGCTCTATGGCTCATTACAGTTGGGACTCAAAGGACTTACGATATAAAGGACGCATTGTACTTGTGCCAAATTCTACTTGCATAAAGACCATCCTTCAAGAGATGCATTCCACACCTGCGGCTGGGTACTCCGGGTTCCTTAGAACCTATAAAAGAATTAAGCAAAATTTTTATTAGATAGGGATGAAAAATATTATTGCTGAATTTGTAGTACAATGTGATATAGGTCAACGACACAAAGGTGAGACAGTGGCAAGTCCCAGAAAGTTACAACCTCTACCCTTCCCAGAATCAATATGGACTGATATATCAATGGATTTCATTGAAGGGCTTCCCTCATCACAAGGAAAAGGTATAATTTTTGTCGTGGTTGAACGCCTTACAAAGTATGCTCACTTTTGTGCCATCCGTAATCCCTACACTGCTTCTAGTATTGCTCGAATCTTTATGGAGAATATTGTAAAATTACATGGGATGCCAAGATCTATTGTAAGTGATCGTGATAGGGTCTTCATGAGCAAATTTTGGACAGAGTTATTCCAGATGCAAGACACTAAATTAAAGATGAGTACGACATATCACCCACAAACCGACGGTAAAACTGAAGTGGTGAACAGGTGTTTGGAGACATACCTTAGATGCTTCACCAGTGACCGACCAAAAGAATGGACAAAGTGGCTTCCCTCGGCCGAGTGACGGTATAATACAACTTATCATTCCTCCACAAAATGTACTCCCTATGAGGCCATGTATGGTCGACCCCCCCTGTAATTCCAAAATATGTGTTGGGCACCTCTAAAGCAGAACAAGTAGATAGGGAACTACAAGATAGAGACAAAATGCTGAAGTTGCTAGAAGATAATCTCACTGCAGCACAAGCAAGGATGAAACAACAATATGATCAACACAAAGGCGAAAGAGAATTTTCAATAGGAGATTGGGTCTTCCTACGGCTCCAGCCATACAAGCAAACATCAATCCAAACCAGAGCATCTATGAAGCTTTCACCTCGGTTCTATGGACCCTACCAGATTTTGGAGTGCATCAGAGCAGTAGCATACAGATTGGACTTACCCGCCAGCTCCCAAATCCATCCAATCTTCCATGTATCATGTTTGAAGCTCAAGTTGGGACAACACGAGACAGCCCAAAGCCATCTACCAAATATAACTACCCAAGGAGAGCTCCAGACCCAACCAAGTGCCATTATTGATCCATGGATCATGACTCGACGATGACGACCTACTATTGAAGTGTTAATACAGTGGGCAAACCTACTAGCAGAAGATGCCACTTAGGAGAACTATGACGACTTGAAGATCAAATTCTCAGAATTCATGGAACGTCAGCCTCGAGGACAAGGCTGATTTGAAGAGGGCAGGTCTGTTAGGACTCTAGCTATGAGAGTCCTAATTTAGTTTCATTGATAAGGGCATTCATGTAAATCCTATCTAGCCGACCCTTATTAAAGAGGTGAAGAGGTCGGCTAGGTTAGGGTTAGGTTGCTTTTTAGAAAAGGAGTCCCATTAGAGAAAGAGTCCTATTAGAAGTAGGAGTTCTATTAGGAAAAGAGTCCTATTAGAAGTAGGAGTTCTATTAGGAAAAGAGTCCTATTAGAAGTAGGAGTCATATTAGGAAAAGAGTCCTATTAGAAGTAGAAGTCCTATTAGAGAAAAAGTCCTATTAGAATTAGGAATCCTACTAGAGAAGGAGTCCTAATTAGAAGTTGGTTAGAAGTAGGAGTCTTGAGTAAGAGTCCTATTAGGAGTTGGGGCTTAGAAGCCCTATAAATAGTTATGTATTCATCTACTTTTAACCAATGAAGAGATCAATCTTTTAGTAGCCTTTGAGCAGCAACTTGGAGGAAGGAACCCCTATAGAGTTCCAAGGAGGCCGATCCCCTATAGAGATCAACCCCAAGCTTAGAATCCACGGAGGGTTCTAACACAAGCATCACATACTTTGTCTTTAATAAACTTAACATTGGGAATGCCTCTTACAAGTTCTTTAGATATGATTTGAGAGATTAGTTTTATGCTAGCATAACCTAATCTCCTATGCCAAAGCCAAGCATTGTCATTCAAAGCCGAAAAGCACATTTTATTACTAAGATCATCAATATTTATGGTGTAGACATTGTTTTATTTTAGTACAATCAATAGATGTTTGTTATGTAATTTTTCAATAATGCAAGCATTAGATTCAAATTTTATGATATATCCTTTATCACACAATTGACTAATGCTCAAAAGATTATGTTTTAAGCTATCTACTAAAAACACATCATTAATTAAAAAGCTTGATTTGTACCTATGGTTCCCTTGCCAATTATTTTACCCTTGTTACTGCTAGTTATAGGTGCCCTACAAGCCAATCACATGAGTGATTTCACCTGTAACACGCTATGTCAATCTCTTTGCTTATGATTATTGGTATTATCTCACATTATCTTGATGTATGTTGTGATGTCCTTGGATCTATGCAATGGGAATTGGATCATGATGAGATTATGATAATGAGATTGATTCACCTTTAAACACAGACCCTAAATTATCCTGGTCATAGGTTACTCGAGAAGGACATCGAGATAACTGGATAGACTGGTGTGCTGTATACCCGTTCATATGATAGAGGTAGCTGGTCTCATAGCTACTCGTGCAGGGACACTAAGGGTTCAGTGCAGGTGCTCATTGGAGAATGAGTTCACTGATTGATCTGTTGAATCTCGGATTTTGATGATAAAACTAATTGAGTGTGTTTTGTTGTTTAACTACGTGTTGAGTTACGCAGGTCTACTATCGATCAGGATTAGACAGTTGATGCTGGAGGAATTGACATTGCGCCGGAAGTGATCACGTTAGGATATTGGATGTCGAGCCGGAGGTTCGGTCGACTATCGGCAGGAGGCTTCGTACGTTGGGCATTGGGCCAAGAAGAGTGTGTTGCGCCAAGGATAACGAGGTTACGGAGGTCAATCGCCGATTGGGCAATGGACCACAAGAGAGGATGTTGTGCTGAAGGATCAGACGAAGCGCCGACCAATGACGTGCCAGGCAACTGAATGTCAATTCGTGTTGTAATAACTATCTAGATCGAAGTAGAGTGTTTGTTATTTGTGTGCAGGAGTAACTACAATAAAGATGAAGACGTAAAGTGAAACAGAGTGCCGGAAATCAAGTGGGATGGATCGTTGGGAGTTCGAGAGTTCGACGAAAGTCCTAAGATTCATTGGGAGTGCTGCCGGAACCGACCGAGAACGAGTAGGGAGCTTACCGAAGGGTTTTCGGAAGTTTGCCGGAAGGTTCGTCGGAAGTTCGCTGAGCTTGCCAAAAAGATCGGAGCTTATCAAAGAAGCTCGGGGGAACTCGCCAAAATCATCGTGGAGTCCGAGAGCTTGCCGAGAGTCCGCAGGATGGTTTCCGAGGGATCGTTAGAAGACCGT
Organism: Musa beccarii; assembly: GCA_024322285.1. Lineage (NCBI taxonomy): Eukaryota > Viridiplantae > Streptophyta > Magnoliopsida > Zingiberales > Musaceae > Musa > Musa beccarii. Next base: position 21,171,085 of record CM044396.1, read on the forward strand.
CAGAAGTTCACTGGAAGCTCGCCAGAAGAAGACTTGACTTGCAGACTTTGTAATAGCTTAGGAATGTCTTTAATTTCATAGTTAGCATATTAATTTGGGTTAGGATTAGGTGTTAATCCTTTAACCCAAGTATGGGCCCATTGGGCCTTGTTTGGGATCGGTTTGGACCGAGTTTTCGGCCCAAACCAGAAGTTGATATGTGTTGGGCGGTGGCACCGCCCAACAGCCAGCAGACCAGGCGGTAGCACCGCTTGGCTGGGGTGGTAGCACCGCCCCTGTTGTGTCGGGTGGGCGGTAGTATCTTGCCCTTTTGTGTCGATCTGCCCAGATCGACAAGCTGTAGCACCGCCCAAAGAGGAAACTCAAATTGAGTTCAAATTTAAAGCCCAAATTTGAACCTCTTTGAGTCTATAAATACCCCTCCTTTCTCAGCTGAAAGTGAAACCTTGAGAGTTAGATTTTGAGCAAATAAGTCTTGGGAAAGTCTTGTTCTTCATTTGCTTAAGTATTCACCTCATTTCCTTCTCTTTGTGAAAACTTGTAAGAGTGTGAACCTCTTGTAAAAGGGTTGTAAGAGGGGTATTTGGTCCTTCCCCTTTAAAAAGATTTGCTAGTGAAATTTGGGAGCCTCATCGAAGAAGGCTTCGGAAGTGGATGTAGGTCGGATGACTGAACCACTATAAAAATCTGGTTTGCATTTACGTTCTTGCTATTTACTTTGCTGCAAACCCTCTTCATTTGTTGCCTTATTTACTCAACTTCCTCTTCATCTTCTTACATATGTTTTAAAGTTAAAATGCAATCTTTTCGAGTTCAAACAAAACATTGCATTCATTCGTACGAAGTTTCTGAACTTGTTTTAATCGCTGAAAAATTTATTATTCCTTACCGCTGCACTAATTCACCCCCCCCCTCTTAGTGCTGCTCGATCCCTAACAATTGGTATCAGAGCCATGTTCTTTCTCTTTCGGATTTACACCCGTGAGAAATGGCTCTAAATAGTTTTCAAGAGGGCTTTTTGGTTTTTCGTCCACCATTCTTTAACGGTTCGAACTACACTTATTGGAAAACTCGAATGAGAGTTTTTATGCTTTCAATGAATTTAGATTTGTGGAACATCATCGAAAATGGCTTTCAACTTCCCTCTAAACCGACGAACGAATGGTCGGACTTAGAGAAGAAATCATTTTCTTTAAACGCAAAGGCTATGAATGCCTTATTTTACGCTTTGGAAGAATGAGTTCAATTGGATTTCTATGTGCGAAACAGCTTTTGACATTTGGCGAACTCTTGAAATCACGCATGGGGGAACTTGTAGAGTTAAAGGCTCGAAAGTAAACCTCTTGTTGCATGATTTTGAGCTCTTCCGAATGACACCAAGCGAAACTATCGGCGATATGTATGTTAGGGATCGAGCGGCACTAAGAGGGGGGGTGAATTAGTGCAGCGGATAAAATGATAGATTTTTTAGCAATTTAAATCAAGCTTCGGAAACTTCGTACGATGAAAGCAACGTTTCGTTTGAAACCGATTTGATTGCGTTCTAACTTTAAAGCATGTGTACGAAGATAAAAAGGAAGTGGAGCAAGTAAAGTAAAGGCTTGCAGCAAAGTAAAACAGAGATTTAAACACTCACACAATCAAGACGCAGCGATGTATAGTGGTTCGGTCAAAGTGACCTACATCCACTTCCGAAGCCTTCTCCGATGAGGCTCCCTTCTTCCACTACCAAATCCTTTGAAGGGGAAGGATCAAATACCCCTCTTACAACCCTTTACAAGTGGTTCACACTCTTACAAGATTTCACAAGAAGAATGAGGTGAACACTTAAGCAAATGAAGAACAAGACTTTCCTAAGACTTATTTTCAAAATCTAACTCTCTAAGGGTTGAGTTTTTCAGCTGAAAAGGAAGGGGTATTTATAAGCCTCAAAGTGATTCAAATTTGGAGCCTAAACATGGAGCCAAAAATTTGAATCTTTTGAGCCACCGGTCTTTGTCGATCTTGGCAGACTGACACACCTAGGCGGTTCTACCGCCCCAGCCAGGCGGTGCTACCGCCTGGCTTTCCACGCACCAGCGATGCTACGCTTCAGCCAGCGGTACTACCGCTGGCTACAATAGCGGGGCGGTACTACCGCGCCCAGCGCAAAGCGGTGCTACCGCTTTGCTATATGAATAACAGCTACGAGAATCGGCTCTACGATGCCAGGCTACAGTAGCATGCACGTAGCATGCATGCACGTAGCTGGTTCGGTTTGGGCCAAAATTTTGGCCCAAACTCATCCTAATCAAGGGCCAATGGGCCCCCACTTTGGGTTATCTAATCCTAACCCAAAATACGTGCTAACTACGAATTTTAAAGACGTTTCCTAAGCTATTACAAAGTCCACATGACAACTTCCGGCGAGCTTCCGGTCAACTTCCGACGGTCTTCCGACAAACCTTCGGAAACCATTCCGCGGACTTATGGCAAGCTTTCGGACTTCACGATGATCTTGGCGAGTTCCCCCGAGCTTCTTTGGCAAGCTCCGATCTTTCTTGGCAAGCTCCGCGAACTTCCGACGAACCTCCCGGCGAACTTCCGAAAACCCTTCGGCAAGCTCCCTACTCATTCTCGGTTGGTTCCGGCAACGCTCCCAATGAATCTTCGGACTTTCGTTGAACACTCGAACTCCCAACGATTCATCACAGTTGTCTTCGGCCCTTTGTTTCGCTTTACATCTTCATTCCTATCGTAGTCACTCCTGCACAAACATACACAAAAAACTCTACTTCGATCTAGACAGTTATTACAACGCGAATTGACATTCAGTTGCCCGGCACATCATTGGTCGACGCTTCGTCCGATCCTTCGGCACATCGCCCTCTCTAGCGGCTTGTTGCCCAATCGATGGTTGACCTCCGCAACCTCAATATCCATGGCGCAACTCCGCACCTCTTGGCCCGATGCCCGACGTACGAAGCCTCCTGTCGATAGTCGACCGAACCTCCGGCTCGACATCCAATATCTGACGTGATCACCTCGGCGCAAGCGTCAATTCCTCCAGCGTCAAGCTGTCTATTCTCGATCGATAGTAGACCTGCGTAACTCAAAACTTAGTTAGACAACAAAACACAATCACACTCAATTAGTTTCATCATCAAAATCCGAGATTCAACAATCTCCCCCTTTTTGATGATGACAACTAATTGATGACCGATTTGAGTTAACCATAACTCCCCGGAGTTTAACACAAACTCCCCCTATCAATATGCAATTGATAGAACCCTTGGATTATCCCAAATCCAAGTAACATTCATCAACATGTTAAGAGAAAATAACAAAACCATCATGCAAATATATAAAATATCCAAACATCATTACATTGCATGAAGTCATCAATCTACTTCTCCCCCTATGTCATCAACAAAAAGGAGAAATAGCATCATAGCTAGTTTAAAAGATATGCAAGTTTCAACACACTAGCTATTTATCACATCATACAATACAACATCAAATAATACCATTCAATCATAGCAAGTTTCAAAGATGGGCAATGATGGTAATTTTCACTTGCTTGTTAAGATGTGCAAGTTTCACTTTCTTTACTTCCTTTGCATATTCTAGCTAGCAAAATTTTTCTTTGCAATACATAAGCTAGCAATAATTCTTCTCCCTCTTTGTTTTGTCAAAAAGTAGAGTACAAATAGCCAATGCTTTGATCATGACAAAATAACAAATTTACAATATGAATTTTTAGCATATTAAGTCATGAATTCAAGGGAGTCAAAAATCAAGATATGAGATAAAAAGATGATAAGCAAGCAATCAATAATGATAAGCAAGCTAACATACTTTGTGACACGCAAGTTAGCTTCCTTTCAATTCTTCTCTTTTGTAACTAAGTTTCACCTTTGCAAGCTATCAACTTTTGTTTGCAATGAGCTAGCAATTATGTATGATCACTTTAAACATATATGCTAACTTTTCATTTAAACATAAAGGCATGTAACATTTCAAAATTTTGAAGTTTTGCATTTTGCTTCTTTTGATATAGTCAAGATAGCAATATTTGCATCCTTTGAAATAGCAATCCTTCTTCTTCTTGTGAAATTGCAAGGTAGCAATTTTCTCCCCTTTGTCTTTGTCAAAAGAAGGAGAACTAAATGACTAAAAATTTCAATCATTATACAAGCCATTTTTCATATCAATTAAAAGTTTGCATCAATAAAAATATACATCAATTGTTCAATCATTACATGATGCAAATAAGACAACAATGCAAAGAAATCATGTCATGACGGATATCAATATATCAATTCAACAAGGATCACAACCAAAAGATATCACTCATGATTCATAATTTTCTTTTTAGCAAGATCAAAATTCATATTTATCAATTTTTAATTCAAGATAAATATTATACAACCAAGAATCATGATATATAAAAGCATATCAATATCAAGGATCAAATCATGATTACAAGTACTAACATATTTTCTTTTCATTCACTTTCAAGCCATGATAAAAGATATGCAACCTAGAATCATGATGCATAAGAACATAGCATTCTCATAGATCAAGTCATGATTCAATGATTCTTCATCATAAAGCAAATCAAATATTCAATTTACCACACAAGGCAAAGAAATCATATCACTTCTAGGATCATGAAATATATGACATCAAGGCTCATGATCCATTTGAAAAAATATAGCACAAAGAGTAACTAGATTCATGTATAAGAATTCCAAGTATCAAATATCAAAATATCAAGACTTAGATTATGACAAAGGTCATTCAAGTTCGAATCATCAAAATCATTACCATAGTTTGTGAGATTCACAAATGATATAAACTTGAATTATTTTTCTCTTTAGTAAATGATAAAAGAAGTAATTATTTTCGAGATTCAAAATGCTAGCCATCATGACAAGTGATACATCAAACGTCTACATCATTATTTCAATCAACAAGTCATGAAGCATACAAAGTAGTATTGAAACATGAGAGAAAAGTTCAAATTATCAAATCATAATCAATTCATCGAAATCACTTCTATAATTTATGAGATTCTTAAGATATCATGAAATCATTAATCTCGGTAAGATAGTAAATATAATTTCTTTATGTTTCATATAAGTATGTCTTTTGCCTTTATATGCCAAATCAAAATATTCAAAACCGGAAGACAAACTTCATTATAAAATTGTCAAAACAACACATTGTTTCAAGACATGAGATTTAACTTATCATGATAATGTGTTTCATTTTGTTTCAAACAAGTGTACTTATATTTCAAAAGATGAGTATCAAATTTAAGACCAAAACATGAGTTTGTCATCAAGATATGATATCACAAAGTCATTAAGCATGATAACAAACTTTTAGTATTTTTATTTCAATGATGATTTCATAATGTATGTTCAAACATTTATGTGGATCCCATCATTGTAGAAATTCAAAACATAAGTTTGTCATTATATCCATCAAGATCATATGCATCAAATATCATGACAATACATTTTCTCATCTTTATGAGTTTCAATTTAAGTGATTTGATCTTTCATAAGAATATTCAACTTTTTCATATGAAAATGTCATGCATTATATTCAAAAACGAAAATATCATCAAAATCATTTTAATTTATAAGATTCATAAGATATCATAAAATCATTAAGCATGACAACCAACTATTATTATCAATGATGATTACATAAGGTATGTCCAATTATATATATGAAAATCATCATTGTATTACTTTGAAATACAAGTTGTCATGTAGTCCATTAAGATCAAAAGCATTACACATAAAGCATCATGATAGTGCAATTTCTCATTTTTTATGTGTTCCATTTCAAGTGATTTGATGTTCATATGAGTATACTCATGTTTTTCATATAGATCCAAAGAGCAAGTTTCAAAAGAAATCATTAAGACCAAAAACATGAAGCACATTTTTAAAATATTCATCATGTTTATTTTCATGAGATTCACAACACTCATAACATGAATTCATTCATCTCAATAGAATAAAAAGGATATTTTCATTTTAAGCAATTTGATGTGAGCATATTCAAAATTTTTATGAAAACATGTATCAAAATAAAACACAAGCTTAGTCATTAAATCGTCAAGACCAAATATGTAAAAATGATAGCACACTTTCAATTTTTATGTTAAAAGGCCATGTTTAAATTTTTGCCAAAATCATGCATCTATTTATAAATTCAAAAAATATGTTTCATCATCACAATATGACACTTTATTACTTCAAAAGCTCATGCATGATATAAAATCATCAAGCATCATATTTGGAGACAATGTAAACCATCAAGATACACATGCATGGATTAATCCTAAGCATTATCACAAATCTTGCATCATTCATATGTTTACTTTTCAAAAATACTATAAAGAAAAGCATAGTATAATTTCGAATTTTTTTTAATTTCTAAAAACACAAGAAAAGCATAAAAAAAAAATCCTACTAACTAAGTTAAGCATTCATGGAAATCATCAAGTAATTTCAAAATAATTCAAGGAAGTTAAGTTACTTACCTCATTGTCGAAGCCCATTAAAGCGTAGTTTGCTTCTTCTTTTCTTGATTCTTCTTTCCAAGCCTTCTTCTTCTTCTTTGGCCTCTTTCTCCATTCAAGTTCATTTGTGTTTTTTAATTTTTGTTTAATGAACTTGTTAACATTCATTGTTATGTGTTCAATGTCCTCATTGTTCTCATCACTTGAGTCATTACTCAAGTGGCATTTCATAGTTCGGAGTTCAAAAACCTTCTTGTTCTTTAGAAGGTTGTTCATGTGTTCATCATGTTTATCATATTCATCATGTTCCATTTCATAGGTCTTTAAGGACCCAATGAGTTCATCAATAGAATAATTATTTAGATCCTTTGATTCTTGAATCACCGTTATTTTAGGATCCCACCATTTTGAAAGGGATCTTAAGATCTTGCTAGTGAGTTCAAAATCCGAAAAACTTTTACCAAGACTTTTCAAGCTATTGACGACATCCGTGAAGCGGGTGTACATGTCATCGATAGATTCGCTTTGTGTCATTTCGAAGAGCTCAAACTCATGCAACAAGAGGTTTACTTTCGAGTCTTTAACTCTACTAGTTCCCTCATGCGTGATTTCAAGAGTTCGCCAAATGTCAAAAGCCGTTTCGCACATAGAAATCTGATTGAACTCGTTCTTGTTCAAAGCGCAAAATAAGGCATTCATAGCCTTTGCGTTTAAAGAAAATGACCTTTTCTCCAAAACCGACCATTCGTTCGTCGGTTTAGAGGAAGGTTGAAAACCATTTTCGATGATGTTCCACAAATCCAAATCCATTGAAAGCATGAAAACTCTCATTCGAGTTTTCCAATATGTGTAGTCCGAACCGTTAAAGAAAGGTGGACAAAAAATCGAAAAGCCCTCTTGAAAATCATTTAGAGCCATTTCTCACGGGTGTAAATCCGAAAGAGAAAGAACATGGCTCTGATACCAATTGTTAGGGATCGAGCGGCACTAAGAGGGGGGGGTGAATTAGTGCAGCGAATAAAATGATAGATTTTTTAGCAATTTAAATCAAGCTTTGAAACTTCGTGACGATGAAAGCAACGTTTTGTTTGAAACCGATTTGATTGCGTTCTAACTTTAAAGCATGTGTACGAAGATAAAAAGGAAGTGGAGCAAGTAAAGTAAAGGCTTGCAGCAAAGTAAAACAGAGATTTAAACACTCACACAATCAAGACGCAGCGATGTATAGTGGTTCGGTCAAAGTGACCTACATCCACTTCCAAGCCTTCTCCGATGAGGCTCCTTCTTCCACTACCAAATCCTTTGAAGGGGAAGGATCAAATACCCCTCTTACAACCCTTTACAAGTGGTTCACACTCTTACAAGATTTCACAAGAAGAATGAGGTGAACACTTAAGCAAATGAAGAACAAGACTTTCCTAAGACTTATTTTCAAAATCTAACTCTCTAAGGGTTGAGTTTTTCAGCTGAAAAGGAAGGGGTATTTATAAGCCTCAAAGTGATTCAAATTTGGAGCCTAAACATGGAGCCAAAAATTTGAATCTTTTGAGTTTTTTTCAGTCTTTGTACCTTGGCAGATCGACACACCTAGGCGGTTCTACCGCCCACCAAGCGGTGCTACTCTTGCACGGCTTTCCACGCACCAGCGGTGCTACGCCTCACCAGCGGTACTACCACCTGGCTATAAGAGTGGGGGGCGGTACTACCGCCCAGCAAAGTGGTGCTACCGCCGCACATAACGAATGCTACTGAGAACCGGCTACAAGATGCCAGGCTACAGTAGCATGCACGTAGCATGCATGCACATAGCTGGTTCGGTTTGGGCCAAAATTTTGGCCCAAACTCATCCTAATCAAGGGCCAATGGGCCCCACTTTGGGTTATCTAATCCTAACCCAAAATACGTGCTAACTACGAATTTTAAAGACGTTTCCTAAGCTATTACAAAGTCCACATGACAACTTCCGCGAGCTTAGGTCAACTTCCGACGGTCTTCCGACAAACCTTGGAAACCATTCCGTGGACTTACGGCAAGCTTTCGGACTTCACGATGATCTTGGCGAGTTCCCCGAGCTTCTTTGGCAAGCTCCGATCTTTCTTGGCAAGCTCGCGAACTTCCGACGAACCTCCCGACGAACTTCCGAAAACCCTTCGGCAAGCTCCTACTCATTCTCGGTCGGTTCTAAGAACGCTCCCAACGAATCTTCGAACTTCCGTTGAACACTCGAACTCCCAACGATTCATCACACTTGTCTTCGGCCCTTTATTTCGCTTTACGTCTTCATTCCTATCGTAGTCACTCCCTGCACAAACAAACACCAAAAACTCTACTTGATCTAGACAGTTATTATAACACGAATTGACATTCGATTTGCCAAGACATCATTGGTCGACGCTTCGTCCGATCCTTCGGCACATCGCCCTCTTTAGCGGCTTGTTGCCCAATCGATGGTTGACCTCCGCAACCTCGATATCCATGGCGCAACTCCGCACCTCTTGGCCCGATGCCCGACGTACGAAGCCTCCTGCCGATAGTCGCATCGAACCTCCGGCCGACATCAATATCTCGACGTGATCACCTCCGCGCAACGTCAATTCCTCCAGCGTCAACTGTCTATTCCTGATCGATAGTAGACCTGCGTAACTCAAAACGCAGTTAGACAACAAAACACAATCACACTTAATTAGTTTCATCATCAAAATCCGAGATTCAACAATGTACACCCGTTTCACGGATGTCGTCAATAGTTTGAAAAGTCTTGGTAAATCTTTTTCAAGTTTTGATTTAGTAAACAAGATTTTAAGATCCCTTCCAAAAGAGTGGGATCCAAAAGTAATAGCAATACAAGAAGCTAAAAATTTACATGACTTATCTCTTGAAGAACTCATTGGGTCTTTAATGACATATGAAATGGCCTTCTTGGAACACAATGAACTCGATAAACACATGGACCACCTTCCAAAGAACAGGAAGGATTTGGCACTTCGGACTATGAAATGCCACTTGAGTGATGACTCAAGTGATGAGGACAATGAGGACATTGAACTTTTAATGAATCTTAATAAGTTCATTAAACAAAAATCTAAAATAGACAATAAACTTGAATGGAGGAAGAGGCCAAAGAAGAAGAAGAAGGCTTGCAAAGAAGAATCAAGTAAAGAAGAGGCAAAATGGGCTTTGACGGTTTTCGACAATGAGGTAAGAAACTCACCCAAGTTGCTTCTACCTTATTTTGAAATTACATGATGCTTTCCATGAATGCTTAACTTTGGTAGTAGGAATTTTTTCATGCTTTTCTTGTGTTTTTAGAATTTAAAAAAAATATTTTAAAAATTATACTATGCTTTTCTTTATAGTATTTTTGAAAATAAAAATATGAATGATGATTGTATGATTTGTGATAATATTTAGACACCTAATAGAATCAACCCATGCATGAGTATCTTGATGGTTTACATTGTCTCTAAACATGATGCTTGTTGATTTTATATCATGCACAAGTTGTTGAAGTGATGTTGATTTAAAAACTTCTATCTTGGATTAATGGGTCTTGACCCTTTTTATGATGAAATTTTTAGATAATACATGTCTTCATGAAATCAATTATAAAGACCTAACCCATAAATTTTCCAAATGAAAGAAATGTGATTTTAATGTTGCCTTGTATTACATTTGGACTTGATGATTTTCATGATAAAAATTATTTTTCAAATTTATAAAATGATGCATGATTTTACCAAAAAATTTGAGCATCGATCATCTTGTTATAACTAATGTAAGAAAGAATTAAAATGATTTTGATGATATTTTCGTTTTTGAATATGATGCATGACATTTTCATATGAAAAATTTGAACATTCTTATGAAAGATCAAATCACTTAAATTGAAACTCATAAAGATGAGAAAATATACTATCATGATGTTTGATGCATATGATCTTGATGGATTTAATGACAAACTTATGTTTTGAATTTCTATAATGATGGGTTCCATATAAATGTTTGAACATACATTATGAAATCATCATTGAAATGAAAATACTAAAAGTTTATTATCATGCTTAATGACTTTGTGATATCATATCTTGATGACAAACTCATGTTTTGGTCTTAAATTTGATACTCATCTTTTGAAACATGAGCACACTTGTTTGAAACAAAATGAAACACATTATCATGATAAATTAAATCTCATGTCTTGAAACAATGCGTTGTTTTGACAATTTTTATAATGAAGTTTGTCTTCCGGTTTTAAATATTTTGATTTGGCATATAAAGGCAAAAGACATACTTACATGATGAAACATAAAGAAATTATATTTACTATCTTATCGAGATTAATGATTTCATGATATCTTAAGAATCTTATAAATTATAGAAGTGATTTCGATGAATTAATTATGATTTGATAATTTGAACTTTTCTCTCATGTTTCAATACTACTTTGTATGTTACATGACTTGATGATTGAAATATTAATGCAAACACTTAAAATATCACTTGTCATGATTTGAATATTGATTTAAAAGAAATTTTTCTTGACATGAGATATTTTTGGGCATCAAAATATTCTCCTCTATGATTGCTTCTTTTTATCATTTACCAAAGAGGAAAACAATTCAAGTTTATGTCATTTGTGAATCTCACAAACTATGTTAATGATTTTGATGATTCGAACTTGAATGAGCTTTATCACAATCCAAGTCTTGATATCTTAATACTTGGTACTTGGAATTCTTATTAATAAATCAAGTTAATCTTTGTGCTATATCTTTTTAAATGAATCATGAGCCTTGATGTCATATATTTCATGATATAGAAATGACAAGATTTCTTTGCCTTGTGTGGTAAATTGAACATTTGACACAAATGAAATTTGCTTTATGATGAATCATGAATGATGTCTTTTGGTATTGATCCTTATTGATATTTCATATTGATATCTTTCATGAATTCTTTGCATCTATGTTTTGTATGCATCATAAAAAAAATTTAAATATTGATTGATGCAAAATTATTTCATTGAAATATTATTCATCCCTTCTTTTTGATAGTGTCAAAGGGGGAGTTAGCTTGCTAGCTTATGTATCACAAGTGAAAGTGACAAACATAGTTGGCTAGAACTTGCAAAAGGCAAAACTTACACTTCTCAAAATGAGAAGAAAGAAATTGCAAAGTTGCATTATTTTTTAACTCATGAGCTTGTATGTTTAAAATGTTATAAATTTTTACAAAAATTACTAGCTCATTGCAAACAAAAAGTTGATGGTTTGCAAAAGGAAAACTTAGTTGCAAAAGAGAAAAATTGAAAGGGAGCTAGTTTGCGTATCGCAAAGTATGCTAGCTTATCATTATTGCTTGCTTGCTTGTCATAAATTTCCCTCATACCATGATTTGTTTATGACTCCCTTGAATTCATGACTTGATATATTAAAAATTCACGATGGAAATTTGTTATTTTGTCATGATGGAAGCATTCATGTAAAGGGAAAAGAATTATATTCTTCCCTTTTTTTTTGACAAAATCAAAGGAGGAAAAGATTTATTGCTAGCTTGCATGATTAATTTGCTAGCTCATTCAAGAGGAAGAAAATTGCTAGCTTGTGCATCAAAAGAGAAAATTTTGCTAGCTTGAACATTGAGAAGCAAAAAGTTGCTATCTCAAGAGAGGCAAAAATCTTGCTCAATTTCACTTCTTCAAAATTGCTTACATTTTTGAATCTCATGCAAGACTATTTGAAGTATTTGATCCTCCCTTTCTTTTTGATGCTAACAAAGGGGGAGATAGTTTTTAGCTTGAACATTGCAAAAATTTGCCATCTTGATTCCTATTTTGCAACTTCATGAGAAAGCTAAGAATTGTTATATCAAAGGATGCAAATATTGCTATCGTGAGAAACAAGGTGTAAACTTGCACATCTCAAGAAGCAAGTGAAAATTACCATCATTGCCCATCCTTGAAACTTGCTATGATTGAATGGTATTATTTGGTGTTGTATTGTAAAAATGTTGTATGATGTGATAAATAGCTAGTGTGTTGTAAAAATCTGCATATTTTTTAAACTAGCTATGATGCTACTTCTCCTTTTTGTTGATGACATAGGGGGAGAAGTAGATTGATGACTTCATGCAATGTAATGATGCTTGAATATTTTATATATTTGTATGATGGATTTATATTTCTCACTATATGAATGATACATGTTACTTGGATTTGGGATAATCCAAGGGTTCTATCAATTGCATATTGATAGGGAGAGTTTGTGTTAAACTTCGGAAAGTTATGGTTAACTCCGTCAGTCATCAATTAGTTGTCATCATAAAAAAGGGGGAGATTATTGAATCTCGAATTTTGATGATGAAACTAATTGAGTGTGTTTTGTTGTTTAACTGCGTGTTGAGTTACGCAGGTCTACTATCAATCAAGATTAGACAATTGACGCTGGAGGAATTGACGTTGCACCGGAAGTGATCACATTAGGATATTGGATGTCGAGCTGGAGGTTCGGTCGACTATCAGCAGAAGGCTTCGTACGTCGGGCATCGGGCCAAGAAGAGCGTGTTACGCCAAGGATATCGGGGATATGGAGGTCAATCGCTGATTGAACAACGGACCGCAGGAGAGGACGTTGTGCCGAAGGATCAGACTAAGCGCCGACCAATGACGTGCCGGGCAACTGAATGTCAATTCGCGTTGTAATAACTGTCTAGATTGAAGTAGAGTGTTTGTTGTTTGTGTGCAGGAGTAACTACAATAAAGATGAGGACGTAAAGCGAATCAGAGTGCAGGAAGTCAAGTGGGATGGATCGTTCGGAGTTTGAGAGTTCGACGGAAGTCCGAAGATTCATTGGGAGTGCTGCCGGAACCGACCAAGAATGAGTAGGGAGCTTGCCGAAGGGTTTTCGGAAGTTCACCGGAAGGTTCGTCGGAAGTTCACTGAGCTTGCCAAGAAAGATCGAAGCTTGCCAAAGAAGCTCGGGGGAACTCGCCAAAATCATCGTGGAGTCCGAGAGCTTGCCAAGAGTCCGCAGGATGGTTTCTGAGGGATCGTTAGAAGACCATCAGAAGTTTGCCGGAAGCTCGCCAGAAGAAGACTTGACTTGTGGACTTTGTAATAGCTTAGGAATGTCTTTAATTTCATAGTTAGCACATTAATTTGGGTTAGGATTAGGTGTTAATCCTTTAACCTAAGTATGGGCCCATTGGGCCTTATTTGGGACCGATTTGGACCGAGTATTCGGCCCAAACCATAAGTTGATATGTGCTGGGCGGTGGCACCGCCCAACAGCCAATGTGCTGGGTGGTGGCACAGCCCAGCAGCAGCCAATGTGCTGGGCGGTGGCACCGCCAAGAGCGCAAGAGCCAGGAAGTAGCACCACTGGTGGGTGGTAGCACCACCTCGTTGTGCACCTGGTGGGCGAGTACCACCCTACTTGTGTCGATCCGCTAGACGATAGGTGGTAGCACCGCCCCAGCACCGGGAAACTCAAATTGAGTTCAAATTTGGAGTCCAAATTTGAACCTCTTTGAGTCTATAAATACCCCTCCTTTCTTAGCTGAAAGTGAAACCTTGAGAGTTAGATTTTGAGCAAATAAGCATTGGGAAAGTCTTGTTCTTCATTTGCTTAAGTGTTCACCTCATTTCTTTCTCTTTGTGAAAACTTGTAAGAGTGTGAACCTCTTGTAAAAGGGTTGTAAGAGGGGTATTTGGTCCTTCCCCTCCAAAAGGATTTGCTAGTAGAAGTTGGGAGCCTCATCGAAGAAGGCTTCGGAAGTGGATGTAGGTCGGATAACCGAACCACTATAAAAATCTGGTTTGCATTTATGTTCTTGCTATTTACTTTGCTGCAAACCCTCTTCATTTGCTGCCTTATTTACTCAACTTCCTCTTCATCTTCTTACATATGTTTTAAAGTTAAAACGCAATCTTTCCGAGTTCAAACGAAACGTTACATTCATTCGTACGAAGTTTTCGAACTTATTTTAATCGCTAAAAAATTTATCGTTCCTTACCGCTGCACTAATTCACCCCCCCCCCTCTTAGTGCCGCTCGATTCCTAACATGATCCGCCTACGGAATACTAGATGGTTATTGATATCTCACGTCAGACAGCGATTCCATAGTCCCAATAGTGTATCTGGTCCTTAGACTTGAGACACTAAGGATGTCCTGTATGAGTACTCCACTCTTTGATACCAGACTTATAGGTTTGGAAAGTTCCATATCTAGTACAACCGGTCATTGGGAGTGGTAGCCAACCTTACGAGGGCTATTGAGTGTTAATAGAGGATCGTTCGCTCTTGGTATCATGAGAGGAATATCCCATGCGTTCTTGCTTGAACAAATCCTTGGCCAAGGTTATTCGGATTGAGAGAGAAAGAGTTCTCCGGGAGAATCCGACAAGAGCAAGACTCGAGGAGAGACCGTATGGGCCTAACAGCACCATGCCCTGTATAGGGTCTCTGGGATATTAGATGGATGAGAGATTATAGATACATGGTAACTGAGGATAGATAGGTCCAAAGGATTGGATTCCCTTGTATCGTCTGGGGGCCGCGACGTAGTGGCCTGGTACGTCCATAGTCGATGAGTTGGGTGAATTATTATAGAGATAATAATTCACTAAGTCAGAAGGAGTTCTGAGAAGTATGACTAACGGTCAGCTCGATATTGGGCCTAGAGGGTCACACACATATGGTAGGTGTTGCGACGAGTAGATGTTCGGATATGAGATATCCGTCGAACCCCCTATCTTATTGGATATCCATTAAGCCCCTGAATTATTGGATCCTGAGATGAGATCCAATAATTGCTAATAAGAGATTATTAGGTAGAAACCCACTAATCCAAGAGGCTTGGATAATTGGATGAAGATCTAATACTCAATAGGGCAAAAAGATCCATTAGGGTTTTCAAGGGGCCTCTATAAATAGAAGGGAACTAAAGCTCTATAGGCTGAGGGTTTTTGGTAGCCACCTTTTATTCTCCTCTCCCTAGAGAGAGAGGTGCATCGTTACAATCCCTGCTATGTGGATATCGCTAGAGAGGAGGACGCTTGACCTTCTTCATCCTCTCCCACAGATCTGTAGGAATTTAGGGATATACGATCTCCCTAGGTATCTTCTTTTACATGTGCAGTTTTCGTGGATTTGTTTTGACGCACCGATCTTCGCACGATGACACAAACTTTCTACAAGAAATCTGGGGTTTTGTTATCTGTTCTTCCGCTGCGCATGTGATGTCGCTCCCCTTACAAGGATTTCCCAGGGGCACCGACGGGCGTTGCGCCCGTGGGCCAGCACCATAGAGGCGCCGACGCTAGGCGCCCGTGCCCGCAGGCCAGCGCCGTAGAGGCGCCGGCGGTGGGCGCTGCACCCGCGGAGCAGTGGCGGCGCCGCATCCCTCCCCGCGCGCAAGGGGCAATGCCGCCTGCGGGCGATCGCCTACGATGTGGCGCACTCGCAGGGGCGCGCCGCCAAGCCACCCGCAAAGCGGTGCCGCCGCGGCCAGCCCACAGGCGTACCGCTACGGCGATCTGCCTATAGATGTGGGGCACCACAAGGGGCAAAGCGTGCGCTCAGCAGACAGGCACTCATGCGGGTGCTACGCCCGCGAGGAGGGGTGGTGCGCCCAGCCACAATGGTCACCGCCGGTAGGGTGGCGGCGGTCGCAACTCTGCAGAAGGGAAAGGTATTAGGGTTTTGGGTAAAAGATGGTTTTGCCCTTCAGAATTTCAGAAATTTTAGATTCTGTCCCTTTTGATAGAATTACCAAAATACCCTTTGGTCAAATTATCGAAATACCCTTGGGAATTCAAAAATTCCTTTGTCCCTGATTTTAGAAAATTAAATGTGTTAATTAAATAGTTTAATTAACTATTATTTTTTATCTAGTAGTCCTATAAAATAACATATACATGTGATGTATGATGTGGACCGATGATCATAGACTTGTGATGTGATGTGTATACATGTGATTATTATTATTGGGGTTTGCGAGCCTCTATTTATCTCGTTTATTATCGGGCCTGCGTGTTTGTAATTATGTTGTAATTACATGAGGAGGCGTAGCGGTAGCATGACTCAGAAGGCCGAGACAGACGATCCGATGCATGGAGATGCATTGAGATGCTGATAGATCCGACGAAGCGAGATGGATGATCAGAGGGCATGGAGATGCACCAAAGTACACATAGATCTTGATGTGAGTGATTGGGCCCACTGGTTCGGGCCTGATCACATTAGGATATGGTCCATGATTATCTGGTGTGATTGCTCATGTGATGTGTGATTAGTCATACACATACTAGATAATTATATATATATATTTGCATGCGATGTAGATATATATATTAAATACATATGTGTGTGACACATTATGTTAGGAGACCAAATCAAAAATCCTCTCCATTAATAATATTAAGTTGGTAAACGTGAGGCAATTAGATTGACCCACGTGGCCTTCCATCGTTATAGCTAGGAGCCGATTCCCGATGTAGGTTGAGTTGGTCGAGTCCCTCGAGACTCACCTATATCACATCTCGCCATCTTATCTATGACATAGAAATGTCAGAGGTGACCTGAGGACATGGTATGCTTGGTCGAGTCCCTTGAGAGTATATTACCTAATCAGACTCATCTGGTAACGATGTTAATGACTTAACTGAACATCATGGTTGGTCGAGTCCCTTGAGGCCATGGTGGTTCGGAGGCCGAACAGGACAGGAATCACAAGGAGTTGTGATTAGCAAGAGTTGCCTACCTTTACGGGCTTAACGTGATTGGTCGAGTCCCTCGAGGTTACGTTAAGACGCCGATTGGATCTTGATCCCCACTAGAGATCTACCGGGGGTCTCCGATTCACATACCGGAGGGTGTTGTGTGTCTTGCGAAAAATTAGTGGGAATATATTAAGATAGAAGTCCTTATCTTAATTGTTTAAATTTCTATAAATTCTGCGTGTTATTTATATTTGTTATATTTTTTATTTCAGAAAAATATCGTTTTCAAATCCTTTACGTGGCATACTTGATGCCAACCGCCTCACTGGTCCAAATTATACGGATTGGCTTTGCAATCTGAGAATCGTTCTCACGATGGAGAAAATCGCGTATGTCCTTGATACAATGATCCCTGCGCCCAACGAAGGGGCAAGTGAGGATGAAATTGCTCGTTATGTAAAGTACTTAGATGATTCCACTCTTGCTCAGTGTTATATATTGGCCTCTATGACTACTGAGTTACAGAGATAGCATGAAAATATGGATGCTAATTCTATACTCCTACATCTCTACAAACTGTTTGAGGAATAGAGAAGAACTCAGCGATATGAGATATCAAAGAGTCTTTTCCGTGCTAGGATGACTAAGGGGACACCGGTTCAGAACCATGTCCTTAAGATGATTGAGTGGATCGAAAAACTCACAGGTCTAGGAATGGTTCTAGAGGATAAGCAATTGACTCAGATTGTCTTTGAGCATCATAGAGGTCTGATGGGGATCAGACATGTTGGTGATTGGCTTTAGTTCAAGTGGGAGATTGCTAGTTATAGGTGCCCTACAAGCCAATCACATGAGTGATAGCACCTGTAACATGCTACGTCAATCTCTTTGCTTATGATTATTGGTATTATCTCATATTATCTTGATGCATGTTGTGATGTCCTTGGATTTGTGCAATGGGAATTGGATCGTGATGAGATTACGATAATGAGATCGATTCACCATTAAACACAAACCCTAAATTATCCTGGTCATAGGTTACTCGAGAAGGATATCGAGATAATCGGATAGACTGGTGTGCTATATACCCGTTCATATGATGGAGGTAGCTAGTCTCATAGCTACTCGTGTGGGGACACTAAGGGTATAGTGCAAGTGCTCATTGGAGAATGAGTTCACTGATTGATCCGCCTACGGAATGCTAGATGGTTATTGATACCTCACGTTAGATAGCGATTCCGTAGTCCCAGTAGTGTATCTGGTACTTAGACTTGAGACACCAAGGATGTCCTATATGAGTACTCCACTCTTTGATACCGGACTTATAAGTTTGAAAAGTTCCATATCTAGTACAGCCGGTCATTGGGAGTGGTAGCCAACCTTATGAGGGCTATTGAGTGTCAATAGAGGATCATCCGCTCTCGGTATCATGAGAGGAATATCCCATGTGTTCTTGCTTGAACAAATCCTTGGCCAAGGTTATTCGGATTGAGAGAGAAAGAGTTCTCCGGGAGAATCCGACAAGAGCAAGACTCGAGGAGAGACCGTATGGGCCTGACAGGACCATGCCCTATATAGGGTCTCTGGAATATTAGATGGATGAGAGATTATAGATACATGGTAACTGAGGATAGATAGGTCCAAAGGATTGGATTCCCCTGTATCGTCTAGGGGCCGCGGCGTAGTGGCCTGGTACATCCGCAATCGATGAGTTTGGTGAATTATTATAGAGATAATAATTCACTAAGTCAGAAGAAGTTCTGACAAGTATGACTTATGGCCAGCTCGATATTGGGCCTAGAGGGTCACACACATATGGTAGGTGTTGCAACGAGTAGATGTTCGGATATGAGATATCCATTGAACCCCCTATCTTATTGGATATCCATTAAGCCCCTGAATTATTGGATCCTAAGATGAGATCCAATAATTGCTAATAAGAGATTATTAGGTAGAAACCCATTAATCCAAGAGGCTTGGGTAATTGGATGAAGATCCAATACCCAATAGGGCAAAAAGATCCATTAGGGTTTTCAGGGGCCTCTATAAATAGGAGGGAACTAAAGCTTTATAGGCTGAGGGTTTTTGGTAGAGAGGAGGACGCTTGACCTCCTTCATCCTCTCCCACAGATCTACAGGAATTCAGGGATATATGATCTCCCTAGGTATCTTCTTTTATACGTGTAGTTTTCGTGGATTTATTTTGACGCACTGATCTTCACATGACGACGGAAACTTTCTATGGGAAATCTGGCGTTTTGTTTTCTGTTCTTCTACTGCACATGTAATGTCGCTCCCCTTGTAAGGATTTCCCAACAGTTACTGTCTCTGAAGGTGACATTTTCTTTGTCTTGGCTAGTGTGCTTAGAGAATTGAGATGGATCTCCGGTTATATGCCTTGAGCATCCACTATTAATGTACTATCTCTTGCTCCTAGCTTCTGAGAGTGAATGTGTCTACGAAAAAGGATGGTTTTTAGGTACCCGCTTGAACTTGGATGCCTCAAAATTTGATCTAACACTCTTGTCATTGTGCATTGAATTCTTTATGGTTCTTTTAGGAACCCATATCAATTTATGAGGGCTAAGTTTCTTAAATTAACATTTGTAAACAACATATCCAGGTTTGCAACAAAAGTTACACCTTGAGTGAGATGATACATGTAGTGTAGGTCCTTTAATAAAAGTGGTTGGATTTCAGTGAGATCCACTCACAAATTCGATTTCACTTCCTTTGTGAACTTGACCCTTATTAGCAAGGATCATGTCTAAAGATTTGCTACCAACCTTGAATTTATCTAAGGTTTCTTTAAGTAGCAAGTTCTCCTTCTTAAGTTTCTCTAAGTGTTCACACTTAGAGCAAGGAGACAAAGAAGAAGTGTTGTGTTTAAGAGTTTCAACTTTATCAACTAAGAGAGCATGCTCTTTTTTTAACAAGTTAAACTTTCTACTCATTACTCTACACTCATCAAATAATTCATAAAATATATTTGAAAGCTCATCAAAAGTTAAATCTTTATTAAATAACTCACTTACCTCTTCTCCGATAGCTATCAAGGCAAGTTGGAGACCTCCTTATTGGTCGCTTCTTCATCTTCAGAGCTACTTGAGTCATCCCATGTTGCCTTTAGAGCCTTCTTCTTCTTTGGATGTTGCCTTTAGAGCCTTCGTCTTCTTTGGATGCTTCTTCTTTGCTTGGAGACATTCGCTTTTGAAATGCCCCGACTTTCTTGCATTAATAGCAAATCACTTGTTCCTTCTTGGGTTCAAGTTTATTTTTAGTCATTTTTAAATTTATTTTTTCTTATAAATTTTTTAAATTTTTGTGTCAATAGTGTAAGTTCATCATTAAGGTCCGTTCATCATCAAGTTCCTTATCACTTGAAGATTCTTTCAAGTGGTCTTCTTGTGTTCTCAAAGTCATATCTTTTTTGTTCTTTGGAAGGGAGTTTTCAAGCTCATCATGAGCATTGCAAGTTATCTCGTAGGTTATCAATAACCTAATTAGTTCTTCAAGAGAAAAGTTCTTTAAGTCTTTGGCCTCTTGAATGGTTATAACTTTTGGATCCCAACTCTTTGGAAGGGATCTTAAGATTTTAGTTACAAGTTCAAAATTAGAAAAACCTTTCCCAAGTGCTTTTAGTCCATTGACAATATCCGTAAAACAGGTGTACATGTCTCCAATGGACTCACTTAGTTTCATCAAAAATAATTCATAAGAACGCACCAAGAGATTGATTTTGGACTCTTTCACTTGACTAGTACCTTCATGAGTGATTTCAAGAATATACCAAATATCAAAAGTTGATTCACAAATTGAAACATAATTAAATTCATTTTTATCAATAGCGTAAAATAAGACATTCATAGCTTTAGCATTAAGAGTAAAAATCTTCTTCTCCAACTCATTCCATTCGTTCATCGGAAGAGAAGATTTTTGAAAGTGATTTTCAACAATGTTCCAAAGTTTAAAATCCATAGAAATAAGAAAAATTCTCATGCGAGTCTTCCAATATGTGTAATCCAACCCATTGAACATAGGTGGGCATATGATTGAATGACCCTCTTGCGTGTTAGAAGATGCCATCTCTCTTGGGTTTTAAACCAAAATGAGAGTGACTAAGCTCTAATACCAACTGTTAGGATCTAGAGTGGCACTAAGAGGAGGGGGGTGGTGAATTAGTGCAGCGAATAAAAATGACAGTTTAAAACTGATTTCGAAAAAGTGATTTCGGCAAAGTGAATTATTCGAGTGAATGTGAAAGAGAGTAGAGAGGAGGAGATTGAAAGATTGCAGCCAAGTATAAATTGAAATGTAGTAATTAAAAACTCACACACCAAGAGAAGTATGAAGCGATGTATAGTGGTTTGGTCAAATGACCTACGTCCACTTCCGAAACTACCTCCAATAAGGTTTCTGACTTCTACTATCAATCCTTCTTGAAAGGAAAGAACCAAACACCCCTTTTTATAGAACTTGCAGGTGGCTCACACTCTTTTATAGAATTTTACACTAGTGAATTCAGGAGGTGAACACTCTAACTTTCGAAGGTAATTTTGTTAGAGTTTTGACTCAGTTCTTAACACTTCTCAATGTGTTTAGCTAGCTGAGTAGTCAGGGTTATTTATAGGCTTAATTAGCTTTAGAATTAGAGCCAAAAGAGGTCACATCTCGGATTTCCAAGTATTGGCAGTACCATCGCTAGTTGGCCCTAGTTCTGTCAGTGCACTGGTCGATGCCACCATCCAGTCTGGTAGTATTACCGCCTGACAGAGCCTCGGGCTCTATGGAGGGGCGATATCATTGCCTATCAAGCGGTACCATCATTGACAAGTAATATCACATAATCCTAACCCTAATTACTTGCTAACTATGAAATTAAAAATATATTTCTAAACAAAATATAATATGACAATGTTGAGTCTTCTTCAAGCGACCTTCCGGCGAACTTCCGACGGACTTCCAATGAACCCTCGGATAATCTTCCAGCGGACTCCCAGTAGGCTCCTGGACTTTACGGTGAGTTCTGACGAGTCTTTTTGGCAAGCTTCCAAACTTTTTTGGTGAGCTCTGCGAACCTCCGACGAACCTTCTGACAAACTTTCGAAAATCCTTCCGATGAACTTATGACAATCCTTCGGTAAGTCCTCAATTCATTCTCGGCCATTTCCAGCAGCACTTCTGATGAACCTTTGGATTTCCGGTGGACTCTCGGACTCGCAACATACTTGACTTCAGTAATTTGCTTTATGTCTTCATTGCTATCATAGTTAATCATGCCCACTTTTCTCAATAATATAGATTAGATCAAATAACCTATCAATTGACCTCATCATCAAAGTTTGAGATTCAACACAAACATGATGTCAAACATTCATCATGTAAGCATGATAAACATTCTGTTGAGGATCGAGAGCGGCACTAGAGGGGGGGGGTGTGAATTATTGTAGCGGTTAAGTATGACAAATTCGATGATTTAAATGATTTCAAAAAATCTCGTACGAAAAGAATCACATTTCGATTAAAACCGTTTTGATTATGTGTTAACTTGAAGAAATATATAAGAAGATGAAGAGGAAGTTGAGCAAGAAGTAAAGGCTTGCAGCAATGTAAATGACAACAAGTAAATGTAAACCAGATTTTTATAGTGGTTCAGTCATCCGACCAACATCCACTCTCGATTTCTCTTTACTTGAGGTCACCGGCTTTCCACTAGTTGTCTTCCTTCTAACGGGTGAAGACAAAATACCTTACAGTACTTTCTCCTTTTGATAGGCTTAGGAGATCACTCTTACAAACACTCACTCCTCTCTTTAGATTGAAAACTTTCTAAGGCTAGAGGAGAGATGTTTTGGAATGATTTTTTAGCGTTTTGCTTCTTTCAAAGATTGTGTACTTGTGTGTTCAACCCAGGAATGAGAGAGGTATTTATAGTCTCCAAATGGATTTAAATTTGGAGCCAAAAACCTTCCCATCTTGGGTTTTCCGGGTATTGGCAGTGGTGGTACCGCCGCTTGGCACACTACCGCTGTCAGTGTACTGGCTAGTACCACCGCCCATTGTGCGGTACCACTGCCCAAGTACATTGACACTGGGTAGTACTACTGCCCAGACTCAATCTAGAAGACTAAGCCTTCTAGCAGTGCCATCGCTTGATGTGGCACTTGGGCACTATTTGAGCCTTTCATTTAATCCAATACATCCCTAATGCAGACCTAGTTGGCCCCTAATTAGATTGGTCCAATTACAACCCAATTAAGCTAATCCTACTATGATCTAGACAATTATTAGAACACAAATCATAATTAGTTTCTCGGCACGTCATTGGTCCATTGGCGCATCGTCCTCTCTTGCAGCTAGTTGCCCAATCAACAGTTGACCTTTGCAGCCCCGATCTCCTTGGCGCAACTTCGCTCTTCTTGGCTCGATGCCCAATTTCTTATCGTCGACCGGACCTCCGGCTCAACGTCCAATCTCCTAACGTGTTCTCCTCTAGCACAATGCTGATTCATCCTACGTCAATTATCTAATCCTGATCGAGAGTAGACTTACGTGACTCAAAACGTAGTTAGATCACCAAAACATAATCAATTAATTTTATCATCGAAATCTAAGATTCAACACATTCATCATTTAAGCATGATACTAATTTCTCATCCTTTGTTATCAACAAAATGGAAATGTGCAATCATTTTTATATCATTACATCAAACACACAAGATAGTTTTACACCATTATGATAGCAACATTTGTTTCTTTAATTCAGCAAGCTAGCAAAAATCTTTACAAGATAACTACTTTTGCTTTTAGATGTGCAAACTAGCACTATTCTTGCTAGCACTTCTCTTGGGATATGAAGTAGATAAGCTAGCAAAGATGAAGAGAAGAGTGGAGTTCATTCATCACAAGGAAAACCAAGCTATCGAAAAATCCATGAATCATTCATCATAAGAAAAGGAATTCAATCAAGCTATCAAAAATCCATCAAATCTCTACTTTCATAAAGAGCAAAGGAATTCATCAAAAAGTGTATATTCAAGGTTAATGAATCAAATCCCTATTTTTGTAGGTAGAAAGAAGAATAGTTCATACAAAAATCAAGTATACTAAAAAGTCCGTAAATAAAACTTCTTCTTTCATAAGTATAGGGGGTTACAGGAGAAGATCATTTTAGAGCAAGTGTATCAAAAATCCATGTATGAGATAAGAAGAAGAGGATAGGAAATGAACTCGACAAAAGCTTCATTTTCAAAAATCAAAAAATCTAATAAATATATACGAGAAACTCATGCATTCGGAAGATATAACATGCCTAATTCTCTTCTAATAAAATCAAATTATTTCTCATTTAAAGTTTTTATAAAAATATCAGCTAATTAATATTTCGTATCAATAAATTCTAAAGTTATATCATGATTATTAACATGATCTCTTATAAAGTGATGTCTAATAACAATATATTTAGATCTAGAGTGATGAATAAGATTTTTTGTTAAACATATTAAATTCGTGTTATCACAATTTATAGGAATATTTTTTAAGTGAATTTCATAATCTTCTAATGTATTTTTTATCCATATAACTTGTGCATAACACGCACTTGTTGCTATATATTTGGCTTCGGTTGTAGATGTTTGGACCTGAGTGGCACTAAAAGGGGGGGAGGGGTTTGAATTAGTGCACCTGATTAAAACTCGTAAATTTGAAATCGATTTCGGAGATAGTTGGTTTGTGTAGAAATTTCGATTCGATGAAAGAAGTTTTAGCTAAAATGGTTTGAGTGAATGCAATTGAGAGTAGGGAGAAGAAGACCGAATGATTTGCAGCTAAGTAAGGGTAAGATATAGAAATTTAAAAACTCACACATCTAAAGTATGCAGCGATGTATAGTGGTTCAGTCAAATGACCTACATCCACTTCTGAAGCCTCCTCCGATGAGGCTCCCAACTTCCACTATCAAATTTCTTTGAAGGGGAAGGACCAAACATACCTCTTACAAACTTTTACAAGTGGTTCACACTCTTACAGATTTTTGACAAAGAGAAAGAGGGAGGTGAACACTTAAGCTATCGAAACAAGATTTTGCTATAGCATTGACTCAGTTTTCAACTTCTCAAAAAGTTGTTATACCAGCAAAGAAAAGATGGGTATTTGTAGACTCAATTGGTTTTCAAAAATAGAGCCAAAAAGAGTCACATCCTGGATTTCTGGATACTAGTGGTACCACCACCAGTTGACCTCATTTTGTCAGTGTATTGGGCGGTACCACCGCTTGACAAAGTCCTCGGGAACTGTGGATTGACGGTACTACCGTTTGTCAGGCGATACCATCACTGGCAGGTAATAAAAGCCAACGGTACCACCGCTGACTTGGGGCAGTACCACCACCCAGACCATCTGGGAAGTTGTTCCCGGGGCGGTGGCATCGTCAGACCTAGTTCAACACTACTGAATGGGCCTTGAATCCAGCCTAATTCAGTCCACATAAGGTCTAGTTGGCCTCTACTAGGGTTAATCAAGATTATCATCTAATCCTTACCCTAATTACATGCTAACTATGAAATTAAAATATAATTCTAAGCAAATTAACAACTGAGAACGTCGAGTCTTCTTCTGAAAAGCTTTTTGACAAACTTTCGATACACCCTTGGATTTCTTCCAGTGGACTCCCAACAGGCTCCCGGACTTTATGGCAAGTTCGACGAATCTTTAGCAAGCTTTTAAACTTTCTCGGTAAGCTCCGCGAACCTCCGACGATCTTTACGATGAACTTTCGAAACCTTCAGCAAGTCCCCGATTCTTTCTCGGTTGGTTCCAGCAGCACTTTCGATGATCTTTCAGACTTTCGATGGACTCTCAAACTTCTAACGTACTTGATTTCGGTAATTTTGCTTTATGTCTTCATGCTATCGTAGTTACTCCTACGCACTTATCTCAATAATATGGATTAGATCAAATAACTTATCAATTGACTTCATCATCAAAATCTAAGATTCAACAATCTCCCCCTTTTTATGTTGACAATCAATTGATGACAGAGTTAATTTGAACTTCCCTTATCTATATGCCATATTATGAGAAATAAAACACTTGAAATCAATCTCCTTAAATTCAAGCTGCAACCAATAAGTTTTATCCGTTGAACTTATCATCATGCTTAACAAGCATGATTTTTCATCCATAAATATGAAACTTCGTATTTTTCACAATGTCAAGACATAACACCTCTTTCAAGTTGAATAATAGATATTTATCACTTTGACAATAGATACCAATTATAATTTGAAATACAACATGGATCAAATGATATCGATATAAAGAGCACAAATGCAAGGCATGATATCATTTTTGATACATCATGAAATGAGATGATATCTTATCATATCAATAAAGGATACCAAATTTTAAACATGATATGATAATAATTTTTCAAAAAAGTTTACATGTTAAGCATTTGCGATACATGTGATACATTGTGATACGATATAAATTTTATTGCGATGCTTTTAAAAGACATCAACCAATTTTCGATTATAAAGCATGGCAAATGCAATCATATTACAATTTAAAATATATAAGACATTTAACATTCTATCATATTTGCAATACAAAACATAAAAGACAATTATCAATTTATTTGTCATATTCTTCTCAATACGATACATGCTAGACATTTATCAAGTCATTTGCATAAGTCATCAATTCATTTGCACATTCTTCAATTTATTTACACATTCTTCTCTCCCTTTGTCATCAACAAAAAGGAGATGAATTTGATAAAAATAGTCATCATAAGGTATCATATCACATAAAAAAATATAAGAGTAGTCATTTATCAAGCATATCAAACACACATGTTACATGAAATTGAGTTGAACATAATGCAAAATATGTCATCCTCGACGGATAAGTCCGATAAGTCCGAAAAAGAGGATGAAAGGCTTAAGATGCAATTTTGAAAATCCAAGAATAAAATTATAAAGTGGAAGGATAGATCATTAAAGCCATTCATCAAACATCTCATATCAATTTTAAGGTAAAATTCGTGAGAAAGAGATGTCAAAATTCATAAAGCTTCAACTTGGCATTTACGAATTTATGAAGTGAAACATATTAACATCAAAAATTTCATAGAAAGATTCAACTTGTCATTCTCATAGAAAACATGAGGTGAAAGATATTAAGTCTTAAAACCTTGAATTGTAGAGATTAGCACAAGAATAAAAGTCCACAATGCACATTTAAAAGCTTAATTTTTAAGCAAAATTCATGACATTAATTTATGCATATGTTAAGTTTCATGTGAAATGTAAGTTATGAAATTTCTTTAGTCATGCTTAAAGAAGATAGAGAGAGTATAAAATCAATTTTACTATATCATTAAGATCCATCATTCGAAGAAGGAGGAGAACAACATCATGATACCAAATCATCCAAAATATTACAACATCATGAAGGCTTCATCAAGATTAAAAATATTACGATAAAAAATGATAGCTTTATTAAAATATTATGATCGAAGAATAAAAATGAGAGCTCCATTTTTTTTAAATTAAATGTCATCACAAATCCGAAAAGATAATATCAAGTTGAGATTATAAAAACTGAAGTTGAAAAATTTTAGAAAAAAGAATATATAACTTCTTCATGCATTAGGACAATTTAACATGCTTAATTCTCTTCTAATAAAGTCAAATTATTCTTCATTTAGGGGTTTTGCGAAGATGTTTGTCAATTGATATTTGTATCAGTAAATTCTAGAATGACATCATTATTATTGACATGATCTCGTATAAAGTGGTCTTATGTAAATATGCTTCATTCTAGAGTGTTGAATGAGATTTTTGATTAGGCAAATAGCACTTGTGCTGTCACATTTTATGGAAATATTTTTTAAATGAATTCCATAGTCTTCTAAAGTATTTTTCATCCAAACAACTTGTGTACAACATGTACTCACGGTAATGTATTCAGCTTTGGCCATAGATAGTGCAATTGAGTTTTATTTCATGGAAGTCCAAGAAACAAGTGCATGTCCTAAAAATGGGCATGTTCCGAATGTGCTTTTTCTATCTATTCTACATCTACCAAAATCTACATCCGCATAGGCTTTTAAATCAAAGTCATCGGATTTTAGATATCATAGTCCTAGGTTAGGAGTTCCTTTAAGGTATTTAAGGATTCTTTTAATGGCTTTAAGGTGAGACAACTTAGGGTTTGCTTAAAATCTTACATAAAGTCCTACACCAAATATGATATCCGGTCTAGTTACGGTGAGGTAAAGTAAGCTACCTATCATTCCTCTATATGTTTTTTGATCAAAATTTTCTCCACTTCCATCCAAATCTAACTTAGTGGAAGTACTCATAGGAGTGTTTATAGCTTTTGAACTATCTATGTTAAATTATTTTAATAATTTTAATATATATTTAGATTGATTAAGAAATATACCATCACTATGTTGTTTAATTTACAATCCTAGAAAAAAGGTTAGTTCACCCATTAGACTCATTTTAAATTCATGACTTATACACTTGGTAAATGATTCACATAATGATTCATTAGTAGAACCAAAAATAATGTCATCAACATAAATTTGAACAATAAGAAAATTATTTTTAAAATATTTAACAAATAATGTAGTATCAACCTTGCCTTTAGTAAAATTATTTGAAATTAGAAATGAGCTATGTCTCTCATACCAAGCTCTTGGGGCTTGTTTTAACCTATAGAGAGCCTTAGTCAATTTAAACACATAATTAGGAAAAAGAGTGTTTTCAAAATCGGGTGGTTGTTCAACAAACACTTCTTTGGAAATAAAACCATTTAAGAAAGTACTTTTGACATCCATTTGAAACAACTTAAAATTATTACTACTAGCATAGGCAAAGAGCATCCTAATGGCTTCTAATCTTGCCATAGGAGCGAAGGTCTCTTCATAATCAATGCCTTCTTCTTGGTTGAAACCTTTGGCCACCAATCTAGCCTTATTTCTAACTACGATATCAAATTCATCTTGCTTGTTTCTAAATACCCATTTAGTACCTATAACTAAATGGTCACTTGGTCTAGGAACAAGCTTCCACACCTCATTCTTCTCAAATTGGTTCAATTCCTCTTGCATTGCAATAACCCAAGAATCATCTTTCAAGGCTTCATCAATACACTTAGGTTCAATGTGAGAAAGAAAAGCGGCATTGACACAAAAATTCTTAAAAGAGGAACGAGTTTGAACCCCTTTTAATGTGTCTCCTATAATTAGCTTCTTTGGATGGGTATCTACATACTTCCATTCCATAGGTAAGGAAATTTGGGAAGAAGATGCATCCAAGTTGTTATTTTGAGGAGAGGATTCATTTAAATTCAAACCATCAAAACCAAGATCATCATCAATTTTTTTTTTTAAAATTCGAAAACTTCATTAAAAACTATATGAATAGACTCTTCTATAATCAAGGTTCTTCTATTAAAAATATGAAAAGTTTTAAAAATGGATGAGTAGCCAAGAAAGATGCTAAATCTGATTTAGCATCGAATTTTCTTAAGGCATCCTTTTCATTCAAGATAAAGCATTTGCAACCAAAAACTTTAAATTAAGAGACATTTGATTTTTTGTTATTCCACAATTCATAAGGGGTTTTGGATAGAGATGGTCTTATTAGAACCCTATTCATAACATAGCAAGTCATATTAAGTGCTTCGGCCCAAAGGTATTTAGGTAAAATATATTTATTTAACATGGTTCTTGCCATTTCTTATAAATTTTTATTCTTTCTTTCTACTACTTCATTTTGTTGAGGATTTCTCAGAGTAGAAAAGTTGTGGTTATATCCATTAGATTCATAAAAATTTTGGAAGTCATGGTTTTAGAATTCACCACCATGATCACTCCGATTTGATGAAATTATGAAACCCTTTTCGTTTTGAGTAAGTTTACAAAATTTAGAATAATATTTAAAACAATCACTTTTGTGAGCCAAGAAATAGGTCCAAGTATATCTACTATAATCATCTATAATAACAAACGCATATTTTCTATCTCCTAGATTTGTTATATCAATCGGTCCAAATTAATCCATATGGATCAATTGTAATGGTCTAGAGGTGCTTATTTGATTCTTTCGTTTGAAGCTAGTTTTTATTTATTTTCCTAGTTGACATGCATCACATACTTTATCTTTAATAAACTTAACATTGGAAATACCTCTTACAAGTCCTTTAGATGTGATTTGAGTGGTTAGTTTCATACTTGCATGACCTAATTTCCTATGCCAAAGCCAAGAATCATCATTCAAGACTAAAAAACATATTTCATTACTAAGATCATCAATGTTTATGGTGTAGATATTATTTTATTTTAGTGCAATCATAGATGTGTTGTTGTGTAGTTTTTCAATGATGCAAGCATTAGATTCAAATTTGAAGCTAGTTTTTATTTATTTTCCTAGTTGACATGCATCACATACTTTATCTTTAATAAACTTAACATTGGAAATACCTCTTACAAGTCCTTTAGATGTGATTTGAGTGGTTAGTTTTATACTTGCATGACCTAATTTCCTATGCCAAAGCCAAGAATCATCATTCAAGACCAAAAAACATATTTCATTACTAAGATCATCAATATTTATGGTGTAGATATTATTTTATTTTAGTGCAATCATAGATGTGTTGTTGTGTGGTTTTTCAATGATGCAAGCATTAGATTCAAATTTCACAATATATCCATTATCACATAATTGACTAATGCTCAAAAGATTATGCCTTAAACCATATACTAATAACATATTATCAATTAAAAAACTTGATTTGTTATATATAGTTCCCTTGCCAATGATTTTACCCTTGTTGTTGTCTCCGAAGGTGATATACCCTTCGTCTTAGTTAGTGAGCTTAGAGAATTGAGATGGATCTCCGATCATGTGTCTTGAGCATCCATTATCAAGGTACCATCTCTTACTCCTAACTTGTGTGTGTGAATGTATCTATAAAAGAGGATGGTTTTTAGGTACCCATTTGAACTTGGGTGCCTCAAAAATTATACTAATTTTGTCATTGTTCATTGAGTTCCTAATCGTTCCTTTAGAAACCCATATCAACCTATGTAGGCTAAGTTTCTTATATGGACATTTGTAAGCAACATGTCTAGATTTATAACAAAAATTACATTTCAAGTAAGATGATACATGTAGTGTGGGTCCTTTATTGAAGGTGGTTTGAGTTCGGTAAGGTCCACTCATGAATCCAATTCCACTTCTATTTCCAACGTGACCCTTGTTTGCAAGGATCATGTCTAGGCTCTTGCTACTGATCTTAAACTTGTTTAGGGTCTCTTTAAGTAGCCAGTTTTTATAATTACCTCTAAGTGTTCACACTTAGAGCATGGGGGTAAAGAAGGAATATCATGTTTAAGACTTTCAAGTTTATCTAGTAAAAAAGCATGCTCCTTTTTTAATTAATTAAACTTTTTAGTAATAGTTCTACATTCATCAAACAATTCATGGAAAGCAATTGAAAGTTCATCGAAAGATAAATCTTCATTAGATAACTCACTTACCTCTTCTCCTAAAGCCATCAATGCGAAGTTGGCCTCCTCTTTGTTGCTTGCTTCTTCATCTTCAGAGCCACTTGAGTCGTCCCACGTTACCTTTAGAGCTTTCTTCCTCTTTGGTAACTTCTTCTTGGCTTGTGGGTATTCACTTTTGAAGTGCCCTGGTTTCTTGCATTCGTAACATATGACTTGGTCCTTCTTTGGTTCAAATTTGTTTTTAGTATCATTTTTAAATTTATTCTTTCTTATAAATTTTTTAAATTTCTGAGTTAGAAGTGCAAGTTCATCATCAAGATCCTCATCACTTGAAACTTCCTTCAAGTGGTCTTCTTGCGTTCTTAATGTCATATCCTTCTTGTTTTTTAGAAGGGGGTTCTCTAGCTCATCATGAGCTTGACATATTATTTCATAGGTCATCAAAGACCTAATGAGTTCTTCAAGAGAAAAATTTTCAAGGTCCTTGGCCTCTTAAATAGTCGTAACTTTTGGATCCCAACTCTTTGGAAGGAATCTTAAAATTTTAGTGACAAGTTTGAAATTAGAAAAACTTTTACCAAGTGCTTTGAGTCCATTGACTATTGAATCTCGGATTTTGATGATGAAACTAATTGATTGTGATTTATTGTTTAACTGTGTTTTGAGTTACGTAGGTCTACTATCGATCAGGATTAGACAGTTGATGCTGGAGAAATTGACGTTGCGCCGTGTGATCACGTTAGGATATTGGATGTCATGACGGAGTTTCGATCGACAATCAGCAGAAGGCTTCGTATATCAGGCATTGGGCCAAGAAGAGTGAGTTGTGTTAGGATCGGACAAGCACTAAGAGGGGGGGGGGGGTGAATTAGCACAGCGAATTAAAACCGTAAGCTTGAAACCAATTTTGGTAAAAGGATAGTTCGTATGAAAACTTTGATTCGATGAAAGATGACTTGGTTGAAGTTACTTGAGTAAAGGTAATGAAAAAAACTGAATGGTTTACAGCTAAGTAAAGAGATGAAACAGAAATTTAAACACTCACACATTCAAGATGCTACAATGTATAGTAGTTCGGTCAAAGTGACCTACATCCACTTCCGAAGCCTTCTCCGATAAGGCTATCAACTTCCACTAGCAAATTCTTTTAAAGGGGAAGGACCAAACACCCCTCTTACAATCCTTTTACAAGAAGTTCATACTCTTACAGATTTTCCAAAGAGAAAGAAGGAGGTGAACACAAGCTATTGAAAATAAGACTTTTGTAAGACTTTAGCTCAATTTCTAACTCTCAAAAGGGTGCCCTTTCAGCTGAGAAAGAGGGGGTATTCATAGATCTAAAGTGGATTCAAATTTGGGCTCCAAATTTGAAATCAAATTGAGTTCGATCTTGGCGGTGCTACCACTGTCGTAGGCGGTATACCGCTGTCGGTTGTTAGATCGACGATTGCACGGCGGTGCTACCGCACTTTGTGCAGTGTGATACTACCGCCTCAACTGCGATTGGGCAGTACTACCGCCCAGCACTCGACTGCCAGACGGTTCCATCGCCTAGCATAGGCAGTTCTACCCTTGTTCAAGGCCCAAAAAGGCCTAGTAAGAGCCTGGTTAGCCCCTACCAGATTTGAGCAGGATTAATTCGAAATCCTTGCCCTAAGTACGTGCCAACTATGAAATTGAAACATAATTAACAGTGATTTGAACCGACATTCTTCATGTCTTATTCCGGCGAGCTTTATGATGAGGCTTCGGCAGTCTTCCGATACTTCCCTCGAATTTCTTCCGACGAATTCCCAGCATGCTCCCGGCTTTTATGGCACGCTCAATGAGTCTTCGGCAAGCTTCCGAACCTTCTCGGTAAACTCCATGAATCCTTTGACAATCTTTGCAGCAAACTTCCGAAAACTTCGGTAAGTCCCTGATTCGATCTCAGTTGGTTTCGGCAATACTTCCGATGATCCTTCGGACTTCTGATGAACTCTTGAACACCCGATGGACTTGACCTCGGCAAATCGCTTTATGTTTCTAACCCATCGTAGTTAATCTTGCACACTTATCTTTGACATATAGATTAGAACAAATATTTCACCAATTGATTTCATCATCAAAATCCGAGATTCAACAATCTCCCCCTTTTTGATGATGACAATAAATTGACAATGGAGTTACTCTTAACTCCCCCTATCTATATGCCATATCATGAGAAGGCAAAAGCACTTGAATTCAATTTTTTTGAATTCAAGCCAAATCTGATAAATTTCAATTAACATGAAGCTTAATAAACAAGCTTAAGCATAAATACGAAAACTTCATATTTTAAACAATGTCAAGGTATTTACACTTATAATAACAAGAAATATTAATTCCAACATGATAAGGATCAAGTGATATCCAAAAGAGTATTTCAATATTAAGACATGATATCAAATGAAAAAGTAGCTTATCTCAAGAATAAGAATTTTTAAGCATTTACGATGCAATACAATTGATTCATATTTCACTTTAAGCATTTACTCCAACATAGCAATAATTACTCCATCATAGCAATTAATATTTTTCTCCCCCTTTGTCATCAACAAAAATAATGGAGGTGGAGAAAGCATTCATTACTTTGTAGAAGAAAAGAAAAAACCTCATTTATCAGGCCATGAGTGGGAGAATACAAAAGCCGATCAATTATTGAGCCATGGAGAGAGCATGAAATCGTTCGAGGAGGATATCAAGTCATAAAGTGTCATCCAAAAATTACGATCGAACCGAAAAAAAAATTCATTCAAAAGCTGATTAGATGAAAATAACATCATGCAACATCATCCATAGAAGTCATAAGCATAACAGGACAAGTGTTTAAAAAGAGAACAACAGCTATTCCGTAGGAGGAACGCTAAAATGCCTATACAAGTGATCTATTTTGCGGTTTATTTATTGCACTTCCTTCAAAATTTCAGCTTGCTGCATGTTGATTTGGGTTTGTTGTGATATGATTTGATGTAAAGCAAGCATGATCGAATCTTCAGTAGATGGAGCAGGAGCTGGCTCAGATGGTGCTGGATCAACGGGACTAGGCGGAGGAGATTCATTTCCCCTAAAAATTAGTGTTTCAGGTCGCTCTACTAGTGGGGGAACTATATTAACCCTTCAAGGTTGCCTAATCCATATGTCATCTCTAAAGGTGCATCTATGTCGCTTCAGGAGACTTCTATTAATTGTGTTATATCTATCAACCTACATTATTTCCTCATCGGGTGACACACAAATGTTATGGGCAAAAATAAATCTAGTGATCAACCCGCCATATGACAACATTGAGTCTCTAGAGAAAATTTCTATCATGTGTTATCTAATCAAATAACCAAAGCAGTTGTTTTGTCTAGTCATAATCCAATACATCGTACTTAGTTCTAACATACTCATTTCATCAGGGTGAAACTGCTTCGGTAGTAGAATACTTATCATGATGTGATGAAGTAATTTCGAATTAAAAGATAATAAGTACTCGCAGCTTTTAGGAATAATGCCTAGATTAGGATTAGCAAAGATCATCTCTAAGGCTTCGGAGTGTGTTGCTCCGATTGTATCCATATCTCATTGCCCTCTAAAATAACATCCTCTATTCTTTTCTTCAATTCTAAGTAGCTCACATATGGTACGATTAGAAATCTGAATCGTGGTTTCTAACACATAGGTAGTCAAAACATCATCTTCAATAATCATGTTAGCATAAAATAACTTAACCAACCTAGTGTAGATTGGTTCATTAATTTGCAAGATAGGTAGAGCATTTAGATTAACAAACCATCTAATAGGTTCTAGGTTTCCTAGTTCACCAAGATCAACATGTTTACCCTTATGTATGGCTTTACAATCAAAATTTGGGTATCTTAAGGCTACCTCATTAGATCTAAAAAGGGTTGGGTCAAATGAATCTCCTTCCAACCTTTTCCCTTTGCCTCTTGTTGATTTCTTAAGAGCCATATCTATTCATGATGAAGAAACAAAAGGAAACAATAAGGAAAAGACAAGCAAATGTGAGTAGAAGAGAAAATTTTAGATTTTACCTTGTTTGTGTTTCCTAGGGAGGTGAGGAGCTTGGATCAAGAAAATTCCTTTGATAGCCCTTTAGGAGGAGGAAGAAATGGAGAGGAGAGAGTTTGGAGGAGCTTAGGAGGAAGAAGAATGAAAGGGAGGATGTTTTCGGTGGGTTCTACCACCGACCCTAACACCCCCTTTTATATGGGGGTGTTCGGGCGGTACTACCGCCAACTAGGCGGTGCTACCGCTTGGGAGCTGAGTACCCAAGTGGTACTACCGTCGATTCAAGCGATGCTACCGCTGCTCCTAAATTTTTTTTTTTTAAATTTGTTTTCTAGTGTTGAAATGAGATGTAATCATAAATCACTCCTTGAGATATAGAATTAAAATGAGGGAGGTAAATCCATGAAAGCCAAAAGAAACTATATATAATGCTGCTCATTCACAAGGACAATTTAATATGCCTATTTCCCTTCTAATGAAGTCAAATTGTTCTTCATTTAAAGGTTTCGTAAAGATGTCCACTAATTGATGTTTTGTATCGATAAATTCAAGAGTGACATCGTTACTGTTAACATGATCTCGTATAAAGTGATGTCTTATGTCAATATGTTTAGTTCTAGAGTGTTGAATATGATTTTTGGTTAGACAAATAGCACTTGTATTATCATATTTTATAGGAATGTTATTTAAATGAATTCCATAATCTTCTAGTGTATTTTTCATCCAAATGACTTGAGCACAACATGCACTTGCGACTATGTATTCGGCTTCCGCCATAGATAGTGCAACCGAATTTTGTTTCTTGGAAGTCCAAGAAACAAGTGCATGTCCTAAAAATTGGCATGTTCCGAATATGGTCTTTCTATCTATTCTACATCCACCAAAATCCGCATCTGCATAGGCTTTTAAATCAAAGTTATCAGATTTTAGATACCATAATCCTAGATTAGGAGTACCTTTAAGATATCTAAGAATTCTTTTAATGGCTTTAAGGTGAGACAACTTAGGATTAGCTTAAAATCTCGCACAAAGTCCTACGCTAAACATGATATCTATTCTAGTTATAGTAAGATAGAGCAAGCTATCTATCATCCCCTTGTATGTCTTTTGATCAAAATTTTCTCCACCTTCATCCAAGTCTAACTTGGTGGAAGTACTCATTGGAGTGTGGATGGCTTTTGAACTATCCATATTAAATCGTTTTAACAATTCTAATGTATATTTGGATTGATTAAGGAATATGTCATTACTAAGTTGTTTAATTTGTAATCCAAGAAAGAAGGTTAATTCTCCCATTAGACTCATCTCAAATTCATGACTCATACACTTCACAAAAGATTCATATAGTGATTCATCCGAAGAACCAAAAATAATGTCATCAATATAAATTTGAACAATAAGAAAATTATTTTTAAAATATTTGATAAATAATGTAGTATCAACCTTGCCTTTTGTAAAATTATTAGAAATAAGAAAGGAGCTAAACCTTTCATACCAAGCTCTAGGAGCTTGTTTTAGTCCATATAGAGCCTTAGTTAATTTAAACATATGATTAGGAAGAAGAGAATTTTCGAATCCAGGTGGTTGTTCAACATATACTTCTTCGGAAATAAAGTCATTTAAAAAAGCACTTTTGACATCCATTTGAAATAGTTTAAAATCATTCCTACTAGTATAGGCAAGGAGCATCCTAATGGCTTCTAATCTTACCACAGGAGCGAAGGTCTCTTCATAATCGGTACCTTCTTCTTGGTTGAAACCTTTGGCCACTAATATAGCCTTGTTTCTAACCACAATACCGTATTCATCTTACCTGTTTCTAAAGACCCATTTAGTACCAATAACTAAATGGTCATTAGGTCTAGGAATAAGCTTTCATACCTCATTCCTCTTAAATTGATTTAACTCATCTTGCATTGCGATGGCCCAAGAATCATCTTTCAAGGCATCATCAATGCATTTTGGTTCAACTTGAGAAAGAAAGCAGCATGGACCCCTTTAGATGTATCTCCTATAACTAACTCCTTGGGATGGGTATCTATATACTTCCATTCCTTAGGTAAGGAAATTTGGAAGAAGATGCATCCAAGTTATCATTTTGAGGAGAGGGTTCATTCAAATTCAAATTATTAAAATCAAGATCATCATCAAAATCTTTTTTCTGATTCAAAAAATTCATTAAAAACCACATGAATAGATTCTTCTATAACTAAAGTTCTTTTGTTGAAAATCCAAAAAACTTTAGAAATAGAAGAGTAACCAAGAAAGATACCTTCATCGGATTTAGTATCGAATTTTCCTAAGGCATCCTTTTCATTTAAAATAAAGCATTTGCAACCGAAAACTTTAAAGTAAGAAACATTGGGTTTTTTTATTATGTCATAATTCATATGGAGTCTTAGATAGGGATGGTCTCACTAGAACTCTATTCATAACATAGCAAGCCGTGTTCACGGCTTCGGCCCAAAAATATTTTAGTAAATTATATTCATTTAACATGGTTCTAGCCATTTCTTGTAAATTTCTATTTTTCCTTTCCACTACTCCATTTTGTTGAGGATTTCTTGGAGTGGAGAAGTTATGGTTATATCTGTTTATTTCACAAAAATTTTAGAAGTCATGGTTTTGAAATTCACCTCCGTGATCACTTCGAATTGATGAAATCATAAAACCTTTTTCATTTTGAGTGAGTATACAAAATTTTAAAAAATAATTGAAACAATCACTTTTGTGAGTTAAGAAATATGTCAAAGTGTATCTACTATAGTCATCCATAATTACGAAGGCGTATTTGCTACCTCCTAAGCTTGTTATGTCAATTGGTCCAAATAAGTCCAAATGGATCAATTGCAATGGTCTAGTGGTGCTAATTTGATTTTTTGGTTTGAAGCTAGTTTTTATTTGTTTTCCTAGTTGACACGCATCACATACTTTGTCTTTGACAAACTTTATATTGGGAATTCCTTGTACTAACTCTCTAGATGAAATCTTTGATATTAGTTTCATGCTTGCATGTCCTAATCTCCTATGCCAAAGCCAAGCATCATCATTCAAAATCGAAAAACATATTTTATTACTTAATTCATCAATATTTATGGTGTAGACATTATTCTATTTTAAGGCAATCATAGATATGTCATTGTTTGGTTTTTCAATGATGCAAATATTAGATTCAAATCTAACAACATAACCTTTATCGCATAATTGACTAATGCTTAAAAGATTATGTTTTAAACCATCAACTAGCAATACATCATCAATTGAAAAACTTGATTTGTTACCTATGGTTCCCTTGCCAATGATTTTACCCTTGTTGTTGTCTCTGAAGGTGACATACCCTTCTTTGCTAGTGAGCATAGAGAAATGAGATGGATCTCCGGTCATGTGCCTTGAGCATCCACTATCAAGATACCATTTCTTGCTCCTAGCTTGTGAGTTTGTCTACAAAAGAGGATGATTTTTAGGTACCCATTTGATTTTGGGTGCCTTACAAATTGATCTACTTAATTTGTAATTCAACATTGAATTGTTTATGATTCCTTTAGGAACCCATATCAATTTTTGTGGACTAATTTTCTTGAATGGACATTTGTAAACAATATGTCCTGTTTTACCACAAAAATTACATTTCAAATGGGGTGATACATGCAATGTTGGTCCTTTAATGAAGGTGGTGGGATTTTGGTGACATCCACTCACAAATCCGATTCTACTTCTATTTCCGACGTGACCCTTGTTAGCAAGGATCATGTCCAAGCCCTTGCTACCGACCTTAAACTTGTTTAGGGTCTCTTTAAGTAGCAAGTTCTCCCTTTTTATTGCTTCTAACTGTTCACACTTAGAGCATGGGGGTAGAGAAGGAGTTTGGAGACTATTGAACTTATTTTGTAATAAAGCATGCTCTTTCTTAAGCAAATTAAACTTCTTGCTAATAGTTCTATATTCATTAAATAACTCATGAAAAGCGATAGAAAGCTCATCGAAAGATAATTCTTCATTAAATAACTCACTAACCTCTTCTCCAAGGGCCATTAGCATGAAGTTAGCCTCCTCTTTGTTGCTTGCTTCTTCAACCTCGGAGTCACTTGAATCATCCCATGTAGCCTTCAATGCTTTCTTCTTCTTGGGTTGCTTCTTCTTAGCTTGGGGGCATTCATATTTGAAGTGCCCCGGCTTCTTGCACTCGTAGCAAATAACTTGGTCCTTTTTATGTTCAAGTTTGTTTTTTGTGTCATTTTTAAATTTATTTTTTCTTATAAAATTTTTAAATTTATGAGTTAAGAGTGCAATATCATTGTCACTATCCTCATCACTTGATGTTCCTTTCAAGTGGTCCTCTTGTGTTCTTAGTTCCATATCCTTCCTGTTCTTTGGAAGGGAGTTCTCGAGCTCTTCGTGAGCATGGCACGTCATTTCGTAGGTCATTAGAGACCTAATAAGTTCTTCAAGGGGAAAAGTCTTAAGGTCCTTGGCCTCTTGTATGGCCGTAACTTTTGGATCCCAACTCTTTAGAAGGGATCTTAAAATCTTAGTTACAAGTTCAAAGTTAGAAAAACCTTTACCAAGTGCCTTAAGTCCATTGATGACATCCGTAAAGCGGGTGTACATATCTCCAATAGACTCACTTGGTTTCATTCGGAAAAGTTCATAAGAATGCGCAAGAATATTGATTTTGGACTCTTTCACTCGGTTAGTGCCTTCATGAGTGATCTCAAGAGTATGCCAAATATCAAAAGCCGATTCACAAATTGATACGCGATTAAATTCATTTTTGTCTAGTGCACAAAACAAGGCATTCATAGCCTTTGCATTTAAAGCAAAAACCTTCTTCTCTGATTCATTCCAATCGCTCATCGGAAGAGAAGATTTTTGAAATTCATTCTCAACGATATTCCAAAGCTCAAATTCCATAGAAATAAGAAAGATCCTTATACGAGTCTTCCAATACGTATAATCTGACCCATTAAATATAGGCGGACGTGTAATGGAATGACCTTCTTGCATACCGGAATAGGCCATCTCTCTTGGGTTTTAGACCAAATATGAGAGTGAACCCGCTCTGATACCAATTGTTAGGATCGGACAAGCACTAAGGGGGGGGGGTGAATTAGTGCAGCGAATTAAAATCGTAAGCTTGAAACCGATTTCGGTAAAAGGCTAGTTCGTATGAAAACTTCGATTCGATGAAAGATGACTTGGTTGAAGTTACTTGAGTAAAGGTAATGAAAAAAACTGAATGGTTTGCAGCTAAGTAAAGAGATGAAATAGAAATTTAAACACTCACACATTCAAGACGCTACGATGTATAGTGGTTCGATCAAAGTGACCTACATCCACTTCCGAAGCCTTCTCTGATGAGGCTCCCAACTTTCACTAGCAGATCCTTTTGAAGGGGAAGGACCAAACACCCCTCT
This sequence comes from Musa beccarii, assembly GCA_024322285.1. NCBI lineage: Eukaryota > Viridiplantae > Streptophyta > Magnoliopsida > Zingiberales > Musaceae > Musa > Musa beccarii. The sequence continues at coordinate 21,212,306 of CM044396.1, forward strand.
TACAACCCTTTTACAAGAAGTTCACACTCTTACAGATTTTCCAAAGAGAAAGAAGGAGGTGAACACAAGCTATTGAAATTAAGACTTTTGCAAGACTTTAGCTCAATTTCTAACTCTCAAAAGGGTGCCCTTTCAGCTGAGAAAGGGGGGATATTTATAGATCCAAAGTGGATTCAAATTTAGGCTCTAAATTTGAAATCAAATTGAGTTCGGTCTTGGCGGTGCTACGCTTTGTCGATCATCAGGATCGACGATTACAGCGGTGCTATCGCTTGTGCCAGGCAGTGCTGCCGCTTGTGCCAAGCGGTGCTACCGCCTGTGCCAGGCGGTGCTACCGCCTCTGCGCACTGCAGCTGGGCGATACTATCGCCCCAGGCTGGGCGGTACTACCACCCAGCACTCGGCTGCCAAGCGGTTCCACCGCTTGGCCCATTCAGCAATGCTGAATGGGCCTTGTTCAAGGCCCAAAAAAGCCCAATAAGAGCCCGATTGGCCCCTACCAGATTTGAGCAGGATTAATTCGAAATCCTTGCCCTAAGTACGTGTCAATTATGAAATTGAAACATAATTAACAGTGATTTGAACTGACATTCTTCACATCTTATTCCGGCGAGCTTTACGATGAGGCTTCGGCAGTCTTCCAATACTTCCCTCGGATTTCTTCCGACGAATTCCCAACATGCTCCCGGCTTGTATGGCACGCTCAATGAGTCTTCGACAAGCTTCCGGACCTTCTCGGCAAACTCTGTGAATCCTTCGACGATCTTTGCAGCGAACTTCTGAAAACTTTGGTAAGTCCTTGATTCGATCTCGGTTGGTTCCGGCAATACTTCCGATGATCCTTTAGACTTCCGATGAACTCTTGAACACTCGACGGGCTTGACCTCGGTAAATCGCTTTATGTTTCTAACCCATCGTAGTTAATGCTGCACACTTATCTTTGACATATAGATTAGAACAAATATTTCACCAATTGATTTTATCATCAAAATCTGAGATTCAACAAGTTGCACCAAGGATATCGGGGTTGCTGAGGTCAACCGCTGATTGGGTGACGGATTGCAAGAGAGGATGATATGCCGAAGAATCGGACGAAGCACCGACCAATGACGTGCCGGGCAACTGAATATCAATTTGCATTGTAATACTTGTCTAGATCGAAGTAGAGTTTTGGTTTATGTGTGTAGGATTAACTACGATGACAATGAAGACATAAAGCAAATCAAAGTGCCAAAAGACAAGTGTGATGGATCGTTGGGAGTTCAAGAGTTCGACGGAAGTCCGAAGATTCGTTGGGAGTATTGCCGGAACCGGTCGAGAATGAATAGGAAGCTTGCTGAAGGGTTTTCGGAAGTTCACCGGAAGGTTTGTCGAAAGTTCGCAGAGCTTGCCAAGAAAGATCGGAGCTTGCCAATGAAGCTCGTTGGAACTCACCAAGATCATCGTATAGTCAGGGAGCTTGTCGGAAGTCCGCAGAATGGTTTCCGAGGGTTCACCGGAAGTTCGTCGAAAGCTCGCCGAAAGAAGTCTTGTCTTATGGACTTTGTAATAGCTTAGAAAATGTCTTTAAAATTCATAGTTAGCATGTAATTTGGTTTAGGATTATGTGTAAATCCTATAAACCAAATTTGGGCCAATTCGAACTTCATTTAGACCGGTTTGGGTCGAGTTTTTGGCCCAAACCAGTGTGCTGAAATGACCTGGGCAGTGGCACCGCCCAGAGGCCAAGAGCTGGTCGGTGGCACTGCCCAGCACTTGAGAGCACCAGCGGTGGCACCGCCCAGTACTGCCAGAATCGGAAAAACCGAGGCAATTCAAATTTGGGCTCTAAACTTGAATCCTCTTGGGGTCTATAAATACCCCAAGTGTTCTTGCTTGAGGAGTAAGAAGTGTGCAAGAAATTTAAGGAAAAACTCTGTCATTTGAAGTAGAAGTCCCTCCTCCAAAGTTTAGAAGTGTTCTTAAGAGAGGTGTTGAGGGAAGCTTTGAAAACAGAGTTTGTAAAAGGGAGTTTGTCTTTGCCCATTGGAAGGAAGGCATCTAATGGAAAATCGGTGGCCTCAAGCGAAGAGGTATCAGGAGTGGATGTAGGTCGGATGACCGAACCACTATAAAAATGGTTTACGTTTACGTTCTTGCATTTACCTTTCTGCAAACCGCATTCTCTTCGCTGCTCAACTTACTCGTCATTGCCTTCTTCCTCTCTAAATACTCCCTACTTTAAGCACTTTCCATTACCCTTTAATGGGAATCGGTTTAAGTCAAAAACGTGATTTTTATCATACTAAGTTTCCGAAGTTGGTTTAAATCGCTAAAAATTTATCGTTCTTTACTGCTGCACTAATTCACCCCCCCCCCTCTCTTAGTGCCGCTATTGGTATCAGAGTCTCATTATTTCTCATTTGGATTTACACCCATAAGAAATGGCTCTTTATGGCTTTCAAAAGGGCTTTTCGATTTTTCGTCCACCGTTCTTTAACAGTTCGGACTACACATATTGGAAAACTCGAATGAGAGTTTCCTTGATTTCTCTTGATTTAAACTTATGGAACATCGTTGAAAATGGATTTCAACTTTCCTCTAAACTGATGAACGAATGGTCGGATTTGGAGAAAAGATCATTTTCTTTGAATGCAAAGGCTATGAATGCCTTATATTGTTCTTTAGATAAAACTATGTTCAATCAGATTTTTACGTGCGAAACGGCTTTCGATATTTGGCACACTCTTGAAATTACATATGAAGGAACGAGTAGAGTTAAAGACTCGAAAGTTAATATTTTGATGCATGATTTTGAGGTTTTTCGAATGCAACCAAGCGAGACTATAGGCGACATATACACTTGTTTCACGGATGTCGTCAATAGTCTAAGAGCACTTGGTAAATGTTTCTTAGATTTTGAACTCACTAACAAGATTTTAAGATCCCTTTCAAAAAGGTGGGATCCAAAAGTAATGGCGATACAAGAATAAAAAATTTTAAATAATTTTTCATTGGAAGAATTAATCGGGTCCTTATTGACCTATGAAATGAGTTTCTTAGAACATTTTGAACTTGATGAACACTTGAACCACCTTCCAAAGAACAGGAAGGATTTAGAACTTTGGACAAATGAATGTCACTTGAGTGATGACTCAAGTGATGAGGACAATGAGAACTTTGAACTTCGAACACTAAATATTAATAAGTTCATTAAACAAAAATCTAAAATAAACAAGGAACTTGAACGAAGGAAGTTGCCAAAGATGAAGAAGAAGTGCAAAGAAGAATCAAATGATGAAACAACGAATTAAGCTTTGACGGGCTTCGACTACAAGGTAAGTAACTTAACTCCCTTGAATTATTTTGAAATTACATGATGCTTTCCGTGAATGCTTAACTTAGTAGGAATTTTTTCATACTTTTCTTGTGTTTTTGAAAATTAAAAAAAATGGTTTTAAAATTATACTATGCTTTTCTTTCTAGTATTTTTGAAAAGTAAAAATTATGAATGATACTTGCATGATTTGTGATATTGTCCAGGATTAATCCATGAATGTGCATCTTGATGTTTTATATTTCGTTTCTAAACATGATGCTTGATCTTTAAATTTTTGTATCATGCTTAATGAGGAATTGAAATGATGAAGATTAAAATCCTACATTTTGGAATAATGTATATTTGGACTTGATGGTTTTCGTGACAAAATTATTTTTCACATTTATAAAATGATGCATGATTTTAGCAAAAATTTGAGCATTGATCATCTTGTTATTACAAATGAAAGAAAGAATTAAAATGATTTTGATGATGCATTATGAAAACATGCTTAATGATTGTATCATACTTGATGACTTAAAATCTCATATTTTGAAATAATATATTCATAATGAATCCATGAATCTTGATGATTTTTATATCACTTTACGGCTTTAAACTTGATACATATCTTTCATGCAAAAAATTTTTGGGCATACTTATGTGAAATCTTACTTGATAAATGAAAATGCTCCATACGTATTATCATGATAAATTCATGAATCTTGATGATTTTACATTGCTTTTGATTTCAAACAAGATGCATGATTTTTGACATAAAAAATTAGCAGCATGTTTCAAGATAATGCTTGCACAACAAATATGATTAAAAGATAGAAGCAAGCATATTGATGATTTCGTTTTTACATGAAAATTTAAACATGCATATATATAAGATCAACCACATAAAATAAAACACAAAAGTTAAAAATATTTTAATCACGATGTTTTATTTTTGATGTGTTTGGTCTTAATGGTTTTTATGACGAAACTTATGTCTTGCTTTGAAAAGTTGATACATACTCACATGTAATCAATTTATGTTGCTCATATTAAAATTTTCGAATGAAAGATTTTGATGCATTTGATCTTAATAGGTTTAATGACAAACTTGTATTTTGAATTTATACAATGATGGGTTCCATATAAATGTTTAAACATACATTATGAAATCATCATGGAAATGAAAACATTAAAAGTTTGTTATCATGCTTAATGACTTAGTAATATCATATCTTGATGACAAACTCATGTTTTGGTCTTAAATTTGATACTCATCTTTTGAAACATGAGCACACTTGTTTGAAACAAAATGAAATACATTATCATGATAAATTGAATCTCATAATGTATTATATTGTTGTCTTGACAATTTTTATAATGAAGTTTGTCTTTTGGTTTTGAATATTTTGATTTGGCATATAAACGCAAAAGACATACTTATATGATGAAACATAAAGAAATTATATTCACTATATTATTGAGATTAATGATTTTATGATATCTTATGAATCTCATAAATTATGAAAGTGATTTTGATGATTTATTTATGAGTTCAGAGTTAATGATTTGAACTAGAATGAGTCTTATCTATATCATGATCTTGATAACTTGAGTTTTTCATGATCTCTTGCTCCATACTCTTTTATAATTCTCCCATGTTATTGAAGAAAAATGCAAATGAATCATAAATTATTTTCTCTTGACTTTTCGATACTCAACTTGAGAAAATATGCTTTGATGATTGAAATATTAATGCAAACGTTTGATATATCACTTGTCATGGTTTGAATATCGATGTAAGAGAAATTTTGCTCTTCTTGATATCTTTTATTAATTTGAATAAGACTTGCTAAAGATTTTTGATTCATCTCTTAAACGCTTGGAATCATAACTTGACTTGTGTGAATCAAGATGCATGAAACAAATTGTTCTCTTTGCTATTTGCTATCCAATGAATCATGATTGATATTATTGCTATTTTACCTCCTATGATTCATGTTGTAAAATTTTATAAATCATGATGCAATAAAATTGCTTATGCAACAATCAAGTGCTCATGTGATTCTTTGTTAAAGAAAATACTTTAGTGAAATCATGATCTTGCAAATTATAACTTGAAGTTCTTTATAAATCACGATCATTTGTATCTTATCTTTTGATTTTTCGGAATTCAATGCTTGAGTTTTTATGAATTTGTGATCTTGATATCTTGATTCTTATGAAATGTGATCTTGATGAAAAATCTTATGCATGAATCCAGGTGTTCTTTGTGATATTCATTCTCAATTGAATCATGTTCTTCTTGAGCCTTGATATCATATCCTAGAAATGACATGATTTCTTTGTCTTGTGTGGTAAATTGAATATTTGATATAAATGAAATTTGCCTTATGATGAATCAATGAATCATAACTTGATCCTTGATATTGATATGCTTTTATATATCATGATTCTTGGTTATATGGCATTTATCTTGAATTGAAAATTGATAAATATAAATTTTGATCTTGCTAAAAAGAAAGTTATGAATCATGAATGATATCTTTTGGTTTTGATCCTCGTTTAATTTACATATTGATATCCTTCATGATATGATTTCTTTGCATTATTATCTTGTATGCATTATGTGATAACTAATGTATATTTTGATGCAAACGTATTCGAAAGTGAATGTAAAGAAAACTTTGTATTCCCTCACTTCATTTTGGGGTTGCGGAGGTCAATTGCCGGTGATCATTTTGGCGATCCGTTACCCAATCGGTGATCAGGATTAACTACGATGACGATGAAGACATAAAGCAAATCAAAGTACTGGAAGACAAGTGTGATGGATCATTGGGAGTTCAAGAGTTCGACGGAAGTCCGAAGATTCGTTGGGAGTATTACTGGAACCGGCCGAGAACGAGTAGGAAGCTTGCCGAAAGGTTTTCGGAAGTTCACCGGAAGGTTTGTCGGAAGTTCGTGGAGCTTGCCAAGAAAGATCGGAGCTTGCCAATGAAGTTTGTTGGAACTCGCCAAGATCATCATGTAGTCCGGGAGCTTGCCGGGAGTCCGCAGAATAGTTTCCGAGGGTTCGTCGGAAGACCGTCGGAAGTTCGCCTGAAGCTCGTCGAAAGAAGTCTTGTCTTATGGACTTTGTAATAGCTTAGAAAATATCTTTAAAATTTATAGTTAGCACATAATTTGGTTTAGGATTAGGTGTTAATCATATAAACCAAATTTGGGTCAATTCGAACTTCATTTGGACCGGTTTGGGCCGAGTTTTTGGCCTAAACCAGTGTGCTGAAATGACCTGGGCGGTGGCACCGCCCAGCACCCGAGGGCACCAGCGGTGGCACCAATGGATGGGCGGTGGCACTGCCCAGTACTGCCAAAATTAGGAAAACCGAGGTAATTCAAATTTGGGCTCCAAACTTGAATCCTCTTGGGGTCTATAAATACCCCAAGTGTTCTTGCTTGAAAAGCAAGAAGTGTGCAGGAAAACTAAGGGAAAACTCTGTCATTTGAAGTAGAAGTCCCTCCTCTAAAGTTTAGAAGTATTCTTAAGAGAGGTGTTGAGGAAAGCTTTGTAAACAGAGTTTGTAAAATGGAGTTTGTCTTCGCCCGTTGGAACGAAGGCAGCTAGTGGAAAGCCGGTGGCCTCAAGCGAAGAGGAATCGAGAGTGGATTTAGGTCGGATGACCGAACCACTATAAAAACGATTTGCATTTATGTTCTTGCATTTACATTTCTACAAACCACATTCTCTTCATTGCTCAACTTACTCATCACTGCCTTCTTCCTCTTTAAATACTCCCTACTTTAAGCACTTTCCATTACCCTTTAATCGGAATTGATTTTAGTCAAAAACATGATTTTTATCGTACTAAGTTTCCGAAGTTAGTTTAAATCACTGAAAATTTATCGTTCTTTACCACTGCACTAATTCACCCCCCCCTCTTAGTGCCGCTCGATCCCTAACATTGACGACATTCGTGAAACAGGTGTATATGTCTCTAATGGACTCACTTGAATTCATTCAAAACAATTCAAAAGAATGAATCAAAAGATTGATTTTGGACTCTTTCACTCGGCTAGTGCCTTCATGAGTAATTTTAAAAGTGTACCAAATATCAAAAGCCAACTCACAAATCGAAATGCAATTAAAATTATTTTTATTAAGTACAGAAAACAAGGCATTCATAGTCTTTGCATTAAGAGCGAAAACCTTCTTCTCCAATTCATTCCATTCGTTCATTAGAAGAGAAGATTTTTAAAATCCATTTCAACGATATTCCAAAGCTCGAAATCCATGGAAATTAAAAAAATCTTCATACGAGTCTTCCAAAAGGTGTAATTCGACCTATTAAACATAGGCAGACGTGTAATGGAATGACCCTCTTGCATGTCGGAATAAGCCATCTCTCTTTGGTTTTATACCAGATGAGAGTGACCAAGATCTGATACCAATTGTTAGGATCTAAGCAACACTAGAGGGGGGGTTGAATTAGTGCAGTAGATTAAAACTCATAAATTTGAAACCGATTTCGGAGATAGTTGGTTCGTGTAGAAATTTTGATTCGACGAAAGAGGTTTTAGCTAAAATGGTTTGAGTGAATGCAATTGAGAGTATGGAAAAGAAGACCGAATGATTTACAGCTAAGTAAGGGTAAGATATAGAAATTTAAAAACTCATATCCAAAGTACGCGGCGATATATAGTGGTTTGGTCAAATGACCTACGTCCACTTCTGAAGCCTCCTCCGATGAGGCTCCCAACTTCCACTATCAAATCTCTTTGAAGGGGAAGGACCAAACACCCCTCTTACAAACTTTTACAAGTAGTTCATACTCTTACAGATTTTTGACAAAGAGAAAGAGGGAGGTGAACACTTAAGCTATCAAAATAAGATTTTGCTATAGCCTTGACTCAGTTTTCAACTTCTCAAAAGGTTGTTATACCAGCAGAGAAAAGAGAGATATTTATAGACTTAATTGGCTTTCAAAAATGGAGCCAAAAAGAGTCATATCCCGGATTTTTAGGTACTAGTGGTACCACCGCCCAGTCTGGCAGTACCACCGCTTGACAGAGTCCTCGAGCTTTGTGGACTGGCAGTACTACCGCCTTCAAGCAGTACCACTGTTGGCAGGTAATAACTACCAGCAGTACCACCATTGACCTGGGGTAGTACCACCGCCCAGACCATCTGGAAAGTTGTTCCCGAGGTGATACCACCACCCAAACCATCTGGGAAGTTGTTCCCGGGGTGGTGCCATCGCCAGACCTAGTTCAGCAATACTGAATGAGCCTTGAATCTGGCCTAATTTAGTCCACATTAGGCCCAATTGGCCCCTACTAGGGTTAATCAGGATTATCATCTAATCTTTACCCTAATTATGTGCTAACTATGAAATTGAAATATAATTCTAAGAAAATTAACAACCTACAATGTTGAGTCTTCTTCCGGTGAGCTTTCCGATAAACTTCCGATAGACTTTCAACACACCCTCGGATTTCTACCGACGGACTCCCAGCAGGCTCCCGGACTTTATGGCGAGTTCGATGAATCTTTGGCAAACTTTCAAACCTTCTCGATAAGCTCCGCGAACCTCCGACGATCTTTCCAACGAACTTTCGAAACATTCGGACCCCGGGGGACGGCTGCTGGGGCTTCGGCCGCCGGGCGCTGTCGCCGCCGCCGTCTCGCTCGCGCAACCAAAAATGGCCTGTTTTGGCCCGTTTTGGGCTGTTTTTGGGTTTTTTTGCTGTTTTGGCTGTTTTGCGGCGCGGCGCGAAGCGGCGGCCATCTCACGTCACCATCTCAGCACCCTGGAACCCCGGGGTACACACTGGAACCCCGGGTGGCACAGGGCTGGATGGGGCTTTCGGATAACAGGGGCGGTGCTGCCGCCGCCGCTCATCTGTCCGCCGCTAAATCGCTTCGCTTCGCGCAGCCAAAAATGGCCTGTTTTGGCCCGTTTTGGGCTGTTTTTTGGCTGTTTCGCGCTTCTGCGGCGCGCGCGCGGCGGCGGCGAGCGAACGTCACCATCTCGGCACCACTGAACCCCCGGGTGGCACAGGGCTGGACGGGGCTTTCGGATGACAGGACGGTGCTGCCCGCCTTCGCTCGCTGTCCGCCGCTTGTCGCTCGCTCGCGCAGCCAAAAATGGCCTGTTTTGGCCCGTTTTGGGCTGTTTTTGGGCTGTTTCCGCGTGCTGCGGCGACTGCGGCGAGCGGAGCGAAACGTCAGCCATCTCAGCACCCTGGAACCCCGGGTGGCACAGGGCTGGATGGGGCTTTCGGATAACTGGGACGGTGCTGCCGCCGCTTCGCTCGCTGTCCGCCGCTCGTCGCTCGCTCGCGCAGCCAAAAATGGCCTGTTTTGGCCCGTTTTGGGCTGTTTTTGGGCTGTTTTCGCGTGCTGCGGCGACCGCGGCGAGCGGCGCGAAACGTCAGCCATCTCAGCACCACAGAACCCCGGGAACCCCGGGTACGAGGGCTGGATGGGGCTTTCGGATAACAGGGCGGTGCTGCCCGCCGCCGCTCGCTGTCGGTCTTCGCTTCGCTGTCGCTTCGCTCGCGCTGACCAAAAATGGCCCTTTTGGCCCGTTTGGGCTGTTTTTTGGGCTGTTTTCGCGTCTTTGCGGTGCTGGCGGCGAAGCGAAACGTCACCATCTCAAGCACACCTGGAACCCCCCGGGTGGCACAGGGCTGGATGGGGCTTTCGGATAACGGGCAGTGCTGCGCCGCCGCCGCCTCGCTCGCTGTCCGCCGCTCGTCGCTCGCTCGCGTAGCCAAAAATGGCCTGTTTTTGGCCCGTTTTGGGCTGTTTTGGGCTGTTTTCGCGTGCTGCGGCGACCGCGGCGAGCGGCGCGAAACGTCAGCCATCTCGGCACCACTGGAACCCCGGGTGGCACAGGGCTGGATGGGGCTTCGGATGACGAGGGGCGGTGCTGCTGCCGCGCGCCGCTCTCGCGTCCGTCGCTAAATCGCTTCGCGCGCAAAAAAATGTTTTGGCCCGTTTTGGGCTGTTTTGGGCTGTTTTTTTGGGCTTTTACGGCGTTTTGCGCGCGCTGGAACCCGGCGGGGCTGGGCTAACGTCGCCATCTCAGCACCCTGGAACCCCGGGTTTGTCGCGGGGCTGGATGCAAGAATTGCCGGATAGCAAGGGCGCAGTGCTGCCGGCCTGCTTGTCCGCGCCACACTTAGCAAGAATTGCCTAAGTGGTGAGGCACACTTGCGGCAAGCCAAGCAGCTAAGTTGCCTAAAGAATCGCCTTGCGTCCGCAAAGGGTCAGCCGAGCTGCAACCTCGTGCAGGTCCCGTAGGACCTGTAAAAAGAGAAGTTGATTAGTTGTTGGAGCGAGCGACGGACAAGTCCCGGCGTCTCGCGAAGAGGAAGCTTTACAAGCAATTGAGCGAGCACTTGGAGTGCAAGAAAGCAGAGAAAGAGAGGAGGAAAACAAGGACTTTAGAGGGGTGAATGAGCTGCAAGTCCGCAAACAACTACTCCCCAAGTGCGGGCGCGAGGCAAGTTTCCGTCAAGTTGGCGTGCAAACTTGTGAAAGTGTTCAACGCCCGACACTATCTGAAGCCCCATCCAGCCATGTGCCACCGGGTGGTTTCGGTGCTGAGATGGTGACAAAAAATTTCATGGCGCGCTGCAGAAATCAGCCGCGCGCGCAGCTAAAAACGGAGCTGTTTTTTGGATTTCGGGCGATGCAGCGGCGGCGAGCGATCTTCTCGCTGCTGCTGCTGCTGCTTTTTTCTGCTGTTTTACAAGGAAAAACACACCAAAACATGGCAAAACAGGCTGCCAAAGATATGTACAAGCATGGGCAAGCGACGAGCGGAAGCGTTGAGCGAAGTTGCTGCGAGTGTGCGACGACCGTTCGTGACATTCCCCCCCCACTTAAGTATCGCGCCCTCGTTGGCGCTCTTTGGTAGGCTTTGATAGTTGCTTCTTCATGTCGGAGGGTGTCTTCGGCTCCCAAGCGGCCGGTTTTGGGAAGTTTCGCCACTTCACCAAGTATTCAATCTGCTCACTCCATTGGGTAGCGTTGTCTGCGATCTGCTAAAATGGTTTCAACTCGCTCTCGTAGGAAGCTACGGTGGGAGGTTGACGAGTTGAAGCGCTCGAGAAGCATCTTGCGGATCGGAGTGGTAGGCTTTCAAGTTCTTTGGCATGGAAAACATTATGCATCTTGAGCCACGCCGGCGATTTGCAACTTGTAGGAAACATTGCCCACCCTATCGACAATTGGGAAGGGGCCATCATACTTGCGCACCAATCCTTTATGCACTTTGTTTCTAAAGAATTGGAGTGATCTTTGGTTGGAGCTTCACCAGCACCAAATCGCCGACTTTGTATTCCTGGGGTCGCCTTCCCAAGTCTGCCCACTTCTTCATCTTTCTAGCCGCCTTCTCCAAGTAGGCCCGTGCAATATCTGCATTTCGATGCCATTCTTTCGCCAAGTGATACGCGGACGGACTACTCCTGTATATCCAATAGCCAAAGTGTGAGGAGTCGATGGTGTGTTGTCCGATGATGATCTCAAAGGGGCTCTTGTTGGATGCAGAGCTCCGCTGCAGGTTGTAGGAGAATTGGGCTATGTCCAACAACTTCACCCAATCTCGTTGATTGGCACTCACGTAGTCAAGAAGATATTGCTAGGAGCGAGTTTATTCTTTCGGTTTGGCCATCCGTCAGGGTGGAGGCTTGTGGAGAAGTATAGCCGATCCCAACAATTTGAACAACTCGGTCGAATCGTCCCGAAACCGAGCATCTCGATCACTTATAATATTGTGCGGGACTCCCCAATACTTCACCACATTCTTCATCATTAGCCGCGCTTCCTCTGCTTTGAGCGAGTGTGTAGGGTGCGGCAATGAAGGTTGCATACTTGAAAAAAATCGGTCGACTACCACAAGTATCGATCCGAGTCCCCCTCTTGTCGGCAAGCTAGATATGAAGTCAGAGAAATGCTCTCCCACGGCTTTTACAGTACAGCAGCGGCTCTAAAAGTCCCCACCGGCTTCCGTTGCTCCACTTTGTCTTGTTGACAAGTTAGGCACGTCGAACATATTCCTCCACATCCATCCCCATTTTTGGCCAATAGAAGGCCCTCTCCATGAGAGCCAATGTTCGATGAATACCGGATGTCCTGCCCAAAGGGAATCATGACACTCCTTCAAAAGCTCACGCCTCTCGAATTATCCATCCCCGAGGGACATAAACTCTATTCCCTTTGGTGTAGACGAGTCCCTCCTGGACCCAAAATCGTCGTGCCTTGCCTTCTTGGATCAATTGCATCAAGGTTATTGCTTGGGGATCACTGCACAGTCCATCCTTGATTCGGGAAAGAAAGTTGGATTGCAACTGACTTGTTTGGCCTCTGCCCTCTAGTTGCATAGCATTCACGGCCTCCACTTTTCGACTCAAGGCATCAGCTACGACATTTGCTCTTCCGGGCTTGTACTCCATTGCCATGTCAAATTCCGCCAGGAAGTCCTGCCATCGTGCCTGCTTTGGGGAGAGTTTCTTTTGAGTCTGAAAGTAACTCAAAGCGATGTTGTCCGTCCTCAGTACAAATCGCGATCCGAGAAGGTAGTGTCGCCACACTCGTAAGCAGTGGATCACCGCTGTCATCTCCTTCTCGTGCACAGGATACCGCCGCTCGGTCTCATTGAGCTTACGGCTTTCATAGGCCACCGGATGGCCCTCCTGCATAAGTACTCCCCCGATAGCGAAGTCTGAAGCATCTGTATGGACTTCGAAGGGCTTCCCATAGTCTGGCAATTTGAGCACTGGTTCTTCCAGAACGGCAGCCTTTAGGTCTTGGAATGCCGCTTCACATTTGTCGGACCATCTCCAAGGCTGCTCTTTCTTCAGCAACTCTGTTAGTGGAGTTGCGCGCTTCGAATACCCCAGTATGAAGCGTCGATAGTAGTTCACAAACCCAAGGAAGGATCTCAGTTCGGGCACCTTCTTTGGAGTTTGCCAGTCCACAACTGCTTGCACCTTTGCTTTATCCATCTGAATGGAACCGTCGCCGATCCGATGCCCCAAGAATAAGATCTCTTTCTGAGCAAAGTAGCACTTCTCTCTTTTTACGAACAATGAATTCTCCCTGAGAACTTTGAAGATTGTTCGGAGGTGTTCAATATGCTCCTCAAGTGTTCGGCTATAGACGACGATATCGTCCAAGTAGACAACCACAAACTTGTCCAGATACTCCTTGAATAGCTGGTTCATAAGAGTGCAGAATGTGGCTGGAGCGTTGGTTAAACCGAAAGGCATCACCAGGAACTCAAACGCTCCATACCTGGTCACACAGGTAGTCTTCGCTTCATCACCTTCAAGCAATACGCTTTGCCAATACCCGGCCAGAAGGTCGAGTTTTGAAAATACTTTGCTTTGCCGGTTGGTCGAACAAGTCCGCAATGAGAGGATGGGATACTTGTTCTTCACAGATCACCTTGTTAAGGGCTCGATAATCGCGCATAGTCGGAGACTCCCATCTTGTTTTTCTCGACGAAAGAAGCTGGAGCTCGAATGGTGCTTTGGCTGCGGATGAGACCACCGCTTAGCAGTTCATCTAATCGCTTTCGAGCTCGCCAACTCGGGAGGGGGCATGCGGTATGGTGGTCTCATTTGGAGGCTTCACTCTGGCTCCAGCTCGATAAGATGATCCACGCCTCTACGTGGTGGCAGAATTTTCGGCAACTCAGGTGGCATAACATCTTCGAACTCCTTCAGGACATTTGCCACCGCAGCAGGTTCTTTACGGGCCTCCCCATCGAGTGCTTCTAGCTTCATCGCAGCCACAAAGGTTAACTCTCCTTTGCGTATGCCCTTCTTTAGTTGCAACGCTGATAGCTCTTTGGGGATCTGGGTTCCTCTTCGAGTGACAGAAACCACACAGGGGTTGTCACCTCCCATTAGACATATGGAGTCTAGGAACGGCATCGGCACCAACTTTGCTGCATGCATGAACTCCATTCCAAGAATCACTTGGAAGTCATCCAATGGCACCGCCATCATGTTTGTACGCCCACTCCACGATTCGATCTTGATGGAGACTCCCTTTGCTAGCCCAGAGATTCGCTTAGCCTCTGAGTTAACCGCCTTCATCCGACTTGGGTTCTTCTCTAAGATTAACCCAAGCCGCTTTGCTTCTCGGTCGGCGATGAAGTTGTGAGTAGCACCCGTGTCCACCATTGCTCGGGTGGTTTGGCCATTGAGTCTGATGTTTACGTACATCAGCTCACTGCGTCCTGCTTTTTTTGTTGCTTCGGCTTCAGGTTCTCCCCACTTGACCCCCGCAATGCATTCAACAGCGCGCATCGCCCCCATTCGGGGTCCTTGCGACTTCTCATCGTCGCTGCCCGACTCGGAGCTACTCGAACTGAGGGCGACTGCCTTACCCTTGTCTGGCTTAGGGGGTTTGATGGAAGCCGACAAGGCATTGAGTGCCTGTTTTTGCGGGGCGTCCCATACACTTTGTGTGGTCCTCCGCACAAGAAACATGTCCTAGGTTTTGAGGTCCTGCCGTTTGAGTTTGGCCCCTTATGGAAACTCTTCTTCCTTTGGTCACCCCTAGATTCCTTCCCGAGGAGGGTGCCTTGGTTGTTGATTTCTGTGGGTGCTTCTTCTTCCTCGGGTCCTCAAGAAGAAGCAAAGTCGGTAAGCCTTTCTGCGGCTGCAATTGCTCTCCCAAATCAGTGACATTCCGTCGATGAAGTTCTTGTTGAGCCCATGGCTTCAGGCCATCAAGAAAGCTGAACAGCTTATCTTTTTCAGACATATCTTGAATGTCCAACATTAGTGCAGAAAATTGCTTCACATAGTCCCGAATGGAAGTCGTTTGGTGGAGTTGTCTCAACTTCCTCCTTGCGATGAACTCAGTGTTCTCGGGTAGGAATTGAGTTCTCAACTCACGCTTCAAGTCGTCCCATGTGTCCACTCGGCACCGACCTTGCTGAATCTCTTCCCAACGGGTTCTCCACCAAAGTTTTGCATCACCGTTCAGATACATAGTCGCTATCGAAACTTTGGTGTCCTCAGAGTCTGGCCTTGTAGCTCGAAAGTACTGTTCCATATCAAACAGGAAGTTCTCGAGCTCCTTTGCATCTCTAGCACCCCCATAACAATGTGGGTCGGGCGCCCTGAAGCTTTGTGTTGGCGCAACGCGGGTGTTGCTTCCCCCGCATTCAACGCTTGTGAGCATTGCCACTTTGGAAGTGAGTTCCGTCACCATTTCTTGCAAATGTTGCACGGAGTCCTTTGTGTCATCGTCGGTCGGTCGACTAAGGCTTCAACCTTGTCGATCCGGGATTCACTTCTTCTTGCGAGCTCTCTACGCCAAGAAGCCTACTTTGGCCTTGGTAGAGTTCATCAAGCTCGCTTCAAGAACATCCAAGCGGGTTTCCCCTGCTGTGACCCTCTCTCTATGGGTCTTTCTTCCGGTTGGCGCTCAGATTGCGCCTCCTCCGCTCGTGGAGAGTAGCCCACTCTCTCGCTCCTCATGCTCCTTTGCCCGTTCCTCACGAGCGGCTGCAGCGAGCGAGCGAGTTTGCACATGCAGCCCTGCGGCTGCTTTGGGGCAACATTCGGCTTGCCCCATCTTGCTTGATTCACCACGTTGTTTCGCCATGGTGAGATTGCGAAGTTTCTTCGCTGCTTGCTCAAATTGCTTGCCTGCTCGATACCACAATGCGCTTAGCAAGAACTTAGCAAGAATTGCCTAAGTGGTGAGGCACCCCCGCTGCGGCAAGCCACCGACTTAGCTGAAGTTGCCTAAGTCAAGAATCGCCTTTGCGCCCACTTCGGTCGGACTTAGCTTGGATTGCCTAAGTCCTAAGTCTTGAGGCGCCCTGCGACATCGGCGTCCAAAAGGGTCAGCCAAGCTGCAACCTCGTGCAGGTCCCGTAGGACTGTAAAAGAGAAGTTGATTAGTTGTTGGAACGAGCGACGGACAAGTCCCGGCGTCTCGCGAAGAGGAAGCTTTACAAGCAATTGAGCGAGCACTTGGAGTGCAAGAAAGAGAGAGAAAGAGAGGAGGAAAACAAGGACTTTAGGGGGGTGAATGAGCAGCTGCAAGTCCGCAAACAACTACTCCCCAAGTGCGGGCGCGAGGCAAGTTTCCGTCAAGTTGGCGTGCAAACTTGTGAAAGTGTTCAACGCCCGACACTATCTGAAGCCCCATCCAGCCATGTGCCACCGGGTGGTTCGAGGGTGCTTGAGATGGCTGACAAAATTTCATGGCGCTGCCAAAGATATGGCTGCAGAAATCAGCCGCGCACACAGCGGAGCGATTTTTTTTGGATTTTGCGGCGATGGGGCTGCGATCGCTCGTTTGCTGTTTGCATTGCATTGCTTTTTCTGCTGTTTTACAAGGAAAAACACACCAAAACATGGCAAAACAGGCTGCCAAAGATATGTACAAGCATGGGCAAGCGAGCGACGTTGAAGCGAGCGTTGAGCCGCGTTGTTGCGTGCGGAAGCGTTGGCGAGTTGCTGCGAAAGTGTGGGGCGACCAACTGGCGTTCGCTGGCGATGGCTTCGATGGCGCGTGCGGGTTTTAACTGCTTTGGGCTGCGCGTGCGCAGCCATTCGCTTGGCGCGTTTTGGCGGCTTTGCGCGCGCTTTGCGCTTTTTTGTTTTTTTTTGGCGTTTTTGGCTTTTTTGCGCGGCTGTTTGAGCGTTTGGCTTTCGCGGCGGCGGCGAACGTCGGCCTCAAGCACCACTGGCTGTTTTCGTCGCTGCTTTGGCGGCGGCCAAAAATAACCGGGGCTGGATGCTTTTGGGCGGGCTTTTTTGAGGCGCGCGCGCGCCGCAGGGCCGCTTGGCAGCTCGCTTTTCGGCGGCTGCTGCTGCGGCTTTTTTGCGCTGTTTTGGGCGGCGCGCGCGGCGCGGCGCGGGCGGATAGGGGGGTTTGGATTTTGGGCGTTTTGGGGCGCTTTCGCGGCCGGCGGCGGCGGGCGCGCGCGCTCGCTCGCGGGCGGCGCGCTGCGCCGCAAAAAAAAAATGGCTGTTTTGGCTGTTTTTTTGGCTTTTGGCTCGGCGCGGCCGCTGGCGGGCCTGCGTGCCATGCGCGCGCTCCGGGCTGAAGCGGATGCGCTGTTGGGCGGCGCGCTCGCTGATTTTCGCTGCTCGCTCGCTGCGCGGCGGCAAAAATGGGTTTTGTTTTGGCGTTTTGGGCATGTTTGGTTTCGGGCTGCTGGCATTGCCCGCTGCTTCGGGGGCGGCGCGTCAGCGGCACCTGCGAACGGCCGATGGCCGCTGCTTTGGGGCGCGGCGCGCTTCGCGCCGCCGCGTTTTGTTTTGGGCTTTTTTTTTTGGCTGGCGCATGGCTTTTGGCGCGGTTGGCGCCGCGTTTTTGGCGCGCTCGCGCTCGCGCTTGCGCTGGCTCTGAGCTGGATGGGCGGGGGCTGGATGGGGCTTTCGGGAGGCGGCTGCCGCGGGCGGTGCGCCGCCGCCGCTCCATCGCTCGCTCGCTCGCTCGCCAAAGCGCATGGCAGCGCTTGCAAGTTTTCGCTGCTTTTGGGCTGCTGCGCGCGTGCAAAAAGCTTTTGCGCCCGGCGCGTTTCTGGAAGTTTTGTGGTGCATGGCTGTTTTGGCGGTTTGAATCGCTCGCCAGCTGGCGCGGCTTTGGGCTGGCGGGCGGCGCTGGGCTCGGGCCGCTGCGCGGCTGGATGGGGCTTTCGTGCGTTTTCGCGCGCTTTGCCGCGCCGCGCCTTTTTGGCTGTTTTGCGCCGTTTTGTTTTGCGCTTTGCTTTTGGCCGCGGCTGTTTTGGCGCGCGGCGCGGCATCGGGCGGCGCGGGCTGGCATGCGGGCGAATGGCAGCGGCCATCGCGGGCCTGGAACCCCGGGTGGGCGGGCTGGATGGGCTTCGGATGACCGCGCGCGCCGCGCGCTGCGCATCGCCGCCGCGCGCGCTTCGCTCGCTGGCGCTGGGCTTTGTTTTGGCTTTTGGGCTGTTTTTTTTTTTTGTTTTTTTTTGGGCGGCGGTTTTTCAGCTGCGGCGCGTGCGGTGACAGCACCAGGACAGGGCGGGCTGGAAGGGGGCTGGCGCAAAGGGCGTCGCATCTCGCCCTCGCCCCGGGTGCTCGCTTTTGGGGTTTTGGATGGGGCTGTTTTCGGATGCGAGGGGCGTGCTTGCTTCGGGCGCGCCGGCATGGGGCTTCGGATGTTGCGCCGCGCGCTGGCGCGTCGCTCGCGCGGCCAAAAATGGCTTTTTGGGGCCGTTTTTGGGCTTTTGGGCTGTTTTTTCCGCTGCTGCGCGGCGGCGCGAGCGTCAGCCATCTCGCACCACTCTGAACCCCGGGGGCTGATGGGGCTTCGGCGGCAGGGCGTGCTCCGCGCCGGCGCGCCTGGCTGTTTTGGCCCGTTTTGGGCTTTTTCGGGTTTTCGGATGCGCGCTGGCAGTGCGCGCCATTCGGCTTTCAGGGCTTGGCTTCGGGCGATTGCGCTTGCTCGCGCGGACCAAAAATGGCTTTTTTGGCGCTTTTGGCTGCGGCTTTTTGGGCTGCGCGCTGCACGCGCGCGGGCTAAGTTTCCCTGCCATCTCGGCACCCTGGAACCCCGGGTGGCGCAGGCCGCCTTGCCGCTTCGCCGCTGCTTCGCTGCTTTCGTCGCGCGGCGCTGTTTTTTGGCTGCTGTTTCGCGTTTTGCGTGCGCGCGCCGCTTGCGCTCGCCGCTTGGCTTTTGGCTTTTGGGCTTTTTGGCGGGCTTTTTTGGCGTTGCGCTGCGTTTTCGCGTGCGCTTTTCGGCGGGGCTGGCTTTTGGCCGTTTTGGGATGGGCTGTTTTTGCGCGCGGCCGCGGCTGCCACCTCGGCACCCTGGAACCCCGGGGGCTTGGCTGGATGGGGCTTCGGCTAACGAGGGATGTGCCGCGCATTGTCGCTTCGTTTGTTTTGGCGCCGGCGCTTTGCCGCGTTTCGCGCGCTGGCGCCGCGTTTTTGGTTTGCTGTTTTTTTTTGGCGTTTTGGCTGTTTTGGGCTGTTTGCGGCGCTTGCGCGCGCGTGGCGCGCGCGCGGCGGCGGCTGGTGGCTCGGCATCTCGGCCCAGAACCCCGGGGTACCTGGCTGGATGGGGCTTCCGGACAGGGCGGTGCTGGGCTTTTGCGGAACAGGCTCGCTTCGCCCGCCTTTTTTTTTCGCTTTGCAAAAATTTGTTTTGGCGTTTTTGGGCGTTTTGGCGTTTTTCGGCGCGAGCTTCGCGCGCTGGCTGGAACCCCGCAGGGCTGGATGGGGCCGGAATTTTTTGCGCGTTTTCGCGCTCTTTTTGGGGCTGGCCAAAAAATGGCTTTTGGCCCGTTTTGGCGGCTGTTTTTGGCCAGCGTCTCGCGGCGCCGGCGGCGCGAGCGTCGCCGCTGGGGCTGGATGGGGCCGGATAACGAGGCGCTGCCGCCGCCGCGCGTCCGCGCTTCTCGCTCGCTCGCGCGACCAAAAATGGCCCGTTTTTTGGGGGCGTTTTGGGCTGTTTTGGGCTGTTCGCGTTTGCGCGCGCGGCGGCGGGAAAACGTCGGCAGGTTCGAACACCCTGGAACCCCAGTTTGCTCGCTCATTGGTCGCCGCTTTCGTTTTTGGGCAGTTTTTTTCATCTTTGTGGTGATAGCATGAAATGGTTGCTGCTTACTTCACATTTACTCTTTTGCTCTCAATTTGTATCCAAAATTGTCTCGTTTTGAATTTTTTCATCGTGTGGCGGTATCTTGTCGTTGATTGCTTTGTTTGATCGGCCACTTGAGTCTCTTTGACTTGGTGCGTTGGCGATGGGCTGATCGATGGGGTGATGTGTGGTGATGTGATGATGTGTCGGCATGTGAGTGGTGATGGATTTGTATGCCGTGGTGGGCTCCTGCTGTGTGCGCTGACCATCGATGCTTCAAGTCCCTTCAATTGTACTCTG